>CM062834.1:1007561-1330286 GCA_031772345.1 Himalopsyche anomala | reverse complement strand
TGAAAAAATAAATGTTTGGGATGCCTTTATTATTAACTACATTTGTTTACATTATATCGACTGTGGAAAGGAAAAAAGACTCAACCCTCAGTTTGTTCAATATAGCTTTTATTCGATAATCACTATGTATACAACTTAATACATGTTCTATCAAAAGGATGTAAGCTATAAATGCCGAATTAATATATAAATTAAGCTTTTAATTTTTTAAAAAGGAGGGCCTGTGAAATTTTTGCCGAGGAAAAAGGACTTAAACCACATCAATGACATTATTAGTCGCTGAGGTAAGATTTTACGGCGAGGAAAAAAGCGGTAAGCATCTTACGTCGCAAATGTATTGGAATAATTGCAGTTTTACCAACCTCTGCCGGCCGGTCGTGTCAGTTTTGACCACCGAGAAGACTTAAGCCGCTTAAATCTATTGCTTACTCTTCTACCAGTAAACTCATATATCAACGATCCTTATGAAAGTAATTGTTTAAATATCCCTTTTATTTATGTTGCCATTTTAATGTTATAATTTTATAACATTAAAATGGCAACATAAAAAAAGCAAAAATATTCTAAAGATGTGTGGTGTCAACTTGGATGTCGCAAACAATACAAATAAGGAAGCTAAGTGTTTAATATTACGTATTCAAATTTGTATGTCACCCTTACAAAGGGTTATCGTAAATTGTATTTAATTTGTATAAAACAACCCTGTTTCTACCATAATATGCTTTAAATCATAGATCAATGATCTCGTGTTAATCTCAATTGAGAAAATTACCATAATATTTGGTACATTTATCAAAAACACCACCGTGCGGTTTTTAGGTTAAGTGTCGTGTAGTGTCAATGTTTTTGATAAAAATGTTTTAAATTCACTTGTATTTACGATTCAAATCAATGTAATGGGCGAATATTTTTATTATTCACTGCTTTAATAAATTTATAGTATTTTCCGATGCATAGTACATATTTTATTAACTTGGACCTTTTAAGGACAGTTCAGATTACACTGCAAGTAAAATGGAATAAATATTAAATACTGATATATACTTCCTCTCCTTTTTTGATGCATAATGTATGATAAACTATGTCTCAACTTAATGTTTTGAAATTAAAACTAAAATAGCAATAGTTGCCATAATTCAATGTGCTTAAATTTCACTCGCAGCACGCTGTTAGTAGACTCATGTTGTTATAACTATAACCGACATTATTTCTATATTACATTCTCAAATTTGATGTGCGCATATTCTGAAGATGTCCTCTGTGATTAACAGCTTGTATGGAGATATTGATGATAATATTATTATGGATGTGGAATTATGTAATCCCGAAGAAGTACCATGCGGAATACAAGGCCATGAATAAGTCGGAAGACTTTCTGGATATTCAACTAGAGATAATATAATAAAGTAGTAGCTATTACAATACTATATAAATATTTTATTATTTAGATTTATTTTTTGTACCTCGTAAATGATTATTGTACACAGTTTTAATTGTCATTCAAATTTCTAGCTTTTATCGTGCCATAGTAAGTCTTCATTTATTAACAAGTCATTTAGAATTTTGCGAGGAAAAAGGCGGTAAGCTGCTTAAGTTCAGTGGGGCCGATAATTTTTGTCAAGGAAAAAAGAGGTAACCATCAATTTTATTGGTTTTTGTTGAATAACTTTTTTATTTTTTGTCGAATAGGGTAAATAAAACACCAGCTTATTAGACTGTATGCGCTTCAAGGTTATGTAAATTTAATATTTTGACTCTGGCTAAAAATCATTTAAATAACGTTTTTCGTGCTTCCTGTAAAATTTCGTTTGTGTGGGTTACGTCCTTTTTCCTTTCCACAGTCGATATGTAAGCACATATAAATTAATATTCTAATTTGGTTTCAATAAGAATTTGTAGTCCGGCCCCTAACGTTTTTAAAAAATTAAATCTGGCACGTTTCTCAAAAATTTTGGTGACCCCTCGCCTAAATGTTACCAAAAATATTTTTCAAAATGAAAGATCATTTTTTGATCATGTGTGGCTCCATCATTAATATCCAATAAATAGTAGAATTTAGCAAAATTGCAGGCTTTTCAAAATCTACATTTGAAACTATATTTCAATAGTGTAAATATATTTTATATAAATATATTCCACGTATTGTGGAACAAACCGTGACACGTGTTTCGCCTCTTTCAGAGGCATCCTCAGACAACTACTTTCGCAAATGCTTGCTTTAGTACATTCGTACTGAAAGAGGCGAAACACATGCCACAGTTTGTTGCACAATACGTGGAATAATCTAAGTTATTCTATTTCATATTAAAATGAACTTCCACAAAGTAACCGCCGAATCCATCGAAAGTATATTTCGGCTATGTCAGGCAGTGAAAATGTGATATCTGCAGAACAGATTCTTTAAAGGGAATTACAATTTTGTTGAATTGTTTATAAACATTCTGTTGGGTTGGGACAAACTTTTATAAAATGTAATTGTAAAAATCTGTGCAATATTAAAAAATGTTTATGTGAAAAACAATTTTCAATGTAATTTAATGTGCCATTCTGCTGTCTTGTAATAATAAAAAAGCTTAAAAAATAATGATTGTATTATTAATTCCTGTTTATTTTGTAACGATTTTACTGTGTATTATATTATTAATATCTGTTAAGTTTTTTGAAATATTTTTTTCCAGAAGGTTTTTTTGTTTTTATCGTTTTTTTTATAGATTTTTCATCAACTCAACAGTTGAAACCTTTGCCCAAACTCAGGGATTGAATGACAACTGCCAAATTTAATTTCAATGAAAGTTTGAATAATAATATAATTTCACCGGTGAGAGTGAGTAAAAATATATTTTCAATAGTAGAAATATATATGTATTGGTAGAAATAATATGCTCGGAAGTTTTCACAAAAAAACGTCAGTAAAATGTAGTTTTACTTAAATACACTATTGTGCACAATTTGGTTTAAAAAAAAAAATTAAATACATACATAATGAAAAAATAAATGTTTGGGATGCCTTTATTATTAACTAAATTTGTTTACATTATATCGACTGTGGAAAGGAAAAAAGACTCAACCCTCAGTTTGTTCAATATAGCTTTTATTCGATAATCACTATGTATACAACTTAATACATGTTCTATCAAAAGGATGTAAGCTATAAATGCCGAATTAA
This sequence comes from Himalopsyche anomala, assembly GCA_031772345.1. Classification (NCBI taxonomy): domain Eukaryota; kingdom Metazoa; phylum Arthropoda; class Insecta; order Trichoptera; family Rhyacophilidae; genus Himalopsyche; species Himalopsyche anomala. The sequence goes on along the minus strand of CM062834.1, from coordinate 1,327,120 downwards.
TATATAAATTAAGCTTTTAATTTTTTAAAAAGGAGGGCCTGTGAAATTTTTGTCGAGGAAAAAGGACTTAAACCACATCAATGACATTATTAGTCGCTGAGGTAAGATTTTACGGCGAGGAAAAAAGCGGTAAGCATCTTACGTCGCAAATGTATTGGAATAATTGCAGTTTTACCAACCTCTGCCGGCCGGTCGTGTCAGTTTTGACCACCGAGAAGACTTAAGCCGCTTAAATCATTTGCTTACTCTTCTACCAGTAAACTCATATATCAACGATCCTTATGAAAGTAATTGTTTAAATATAAATTATAACATTAAAATGGCAACATAAAGGAGCAAAAATATTCTAAAGATGTGTGGTGTCAACTTGGATGTCATAAACAATACAAATAAGGAAGCTAAGTGTAAACACTATTACGTATTCAAATTTGTATGTCACCCTTACAAAGGGTTATCGTAAATTGTATTTAAATTTGTATAAAACAACCCTGTTTCTACCATAATATGCTTTAAATCATAGATCAATGATCTCGTGTTAATCTCAATTGAGAAAATTACCATAATATTTGGTATATTTATCAAAAACACCACCGTGCGGTTTTTAGGTTAAGTGTCGTGTAGTGTCAATGTTTTTGATAAAAATGTGTTAAATTCACTTGTATTTACGATTCAAATCAATGTAATGGGGGAATATTTTTATTATTCACTACTTTAATAAATTTATAGTATTTTCCGATGCATAGTACATATTTTATTAACTTGGACCTTTTAAGGACAGTTCAGATTACACTGCAAGTAAAATGGAATAAATATTAAATAATGATATATACTTCCTCTCCTTTTTTGATGTATAATGTATGATAAACTATGTCTCAACTTTATGTTTTGAAATTAAAAGTAAAATAGCAATAGTTGCCATAATTCAATGTGCTTAAATTTCTGAAGATGTCCTCTGTGATTAACAGCTTGTATGGAGATATTGATGATAATATTATTATGGACGTGGAATTATGTAATCCCGAAGAAGTACCATGTGGAATACAAGGCCATGAATAAGTCGGAAGACTTTCTGGATATTTAACTAGAGATAATATAATAAAGTAGTAGCTATTACAATACTATATAAATATTTTATTATTTAGATTTATTTTTTGTACCTCTTAAATGATTATTGTACACATTTTTAATTGTCATTCAAATTCCTAGCTTTTATCGTGCCATAGTAAGTCTTCATTTATTAACAAGTCATTTAGAAATTTGCGAGGAAAAAGGCGGTAAGCTGCTTAAATTCAGTGGGGCCGATAATTTTTGTCGAGGAAAAAAGAGGTAACCATCAATTTTATTGGTTTTTGTTGAATAACTTTTTTATTTTTTGTCGAATAGGATAAATAAAACACCAGCTTATTAGACTGTATGTGCTTCAAGGTTATGTCTATTTAATATTTTGACTCTGGCTAAAAATCATTTAAATAACGTTTTTCGTGCCTCCTGTAAAATTTCGTTTGTGTGGGTTACGTCCTTTTTCCTTTCCACAGTCGATATGTAAGCACATATAAATTAATATTCTAATTTGGTTTCAATAAGAATTTGTAGTCCGGCCCCTAACGTTTTTAAAAAATTAAATCTGGCACGTTTCTCAAAAATTTTGGTGACCCCTCGCCTAAATGTTACCAAAAATATTTTTCAAAATGAAAGATCATTTTTTGATCATGTGTGGCTCCATCATTAATATCCAATAAATAGTAGAATTTAGCAAAATTGCAGGCTTTTCAAAATCTACATTTGAAACTATATTTCAATAGTGTAAATATATTTTGGCAAATATAAAATAAAATAACTTAGATTATTCCACGTATTGTGGAACAAACCGTGACACGTGTTTCGCCTCTTTCAGAGGCATCCTCAGACAACTACTTTCGCAAATGCTTGCTTTAGTACATTCGTACTGAAAGAGGCGAAACACATGCCACAGTTTGTTGCACAATACGTGGAATAATCTAAGTTATTCTATTTCATATTAAAATGAACTTCCACAAAGTAACCGCCGAATCCATCGAAAGTATATTTCGGCTATGTCAGGCAGTGAAAATGTGATATCTGCAGAACAGATTCTTTAAAGGGAATTACAATTTTGTTGAATTGTTTATAAACATTCTGTTGGGTTGGGACAAACTTTTATAAAATGTAATTGTAAAAATCTGTGCAATATTAAAAAATGTTTATGTGAAAAACAATTTTCAATGTAATTTAATGTGCCATTCTGCTGTCTTGTAATAATAAAAAAGCTTAAAAAATAATGATTGTATTATTAATTCCTGTTTATTTTGTAACGATTTTACTGTGTATTATATTATTAATATCTGTTAAGTTTTTTGAAATATTTTTTTCCAGAAGGTTTTTTTGTTTTTATCGTTTTTTTTATAGATTTTTCATCAACTCAACAGTTGAAGCCTTTGCCCAAACTCAGGGATTGAATGACAACTGCCAAATTTAATTTCAATGAAAGTTTGAATAATAATATAATTTCACCGGTGAGAGTGAGTAAAAATATATTTTCAATAGTAGAAATATATATGTATTGGTAGAAATAATATGCTCGGAAGTTTTCACAAAAAAACGTCAGTAAAATGTAGTTTTACTTAAATACACTATTGCTGTTACATACATATATTTAAAATGGAATATTTTGAAATTACCATCATGAAAGGATAAAAGACTACTAGACAATTTACCAGCTTCACGCTGGGTTATCAAGCAAATCGGAAACATATTTAAGTGACAACATTGACAAGCGCATATAAATGTACATGTGGATAGCTAATGTGACAAACAAAACATTCAGCCTTGACATCAATAAACTATCAATAGAAAATTTGCCATACTCAACACTTGCTTATAATTTTTGCAATGGAACATACGAATGCCTCATCAGTATGAATTTAAAGAAGATAAATTTCAAATATGGAATGGGATCCTGTTGGGTACACAATAATTATAACAGTGAAAATTAAAAATACAATTACAAGGAATCATTATGAAATGAAAAATAATAACGTTTAATCAGAAGATTGAATTATCATTAGTTAAATACAATACTCCTTTAATACATTAAATAAAAACAATATTGCTCCCAAATCTTTAATCCGTATGATATACAATTGATTACATTTTCTGAAATTCCTAATAGTTAAACAATGAAAAATTACAAAAAAAAAGTTGTAATATGTATAATAAGTCAGAGGTTATATGCTTGAAGTAAAAACTTATCTAATGCCGTAGGATCAGCAATACTCAACCATTTTTTCCTTTGGGCCACATACCGAATTTTGCTACATTATGTAGCCCGCAGAATATTAATAGTAAACTGTAAATATAACAGATTAGTAAACCAACAAACAAATATATAAATGTAAGTACACAAAAACACAAATATTTCCAGAATACTTTTTTTCGTTGGTCAAAATGGTTCTCTTTAGTTACGTGCATGGGCTCAAATCCCAGTGCAGACACTTTCATAAAATGAGGCATAGCGAGAAAGATTAGTTGACTACTAGTTGAGGTGGAGGAACTAAATAAAAACCAGTTCTCGTAGAACCACTTCTGTACAAACTAAACTTGTTTTTTGTAAGTACCAAATATTTTTTTGTTTCAACTAAACTTGAATGTGAGTAAAAATCTATGTAACTTAACATGAAGCCGAAGAATTGTATTTTGTCATAACTATAATTTTTTTGCAATGCACCATTGCATTCAATCAATATTAAAGGGCGCATTCATTGAGGAACAACTGTTCCTCAAGATGACCCCAGAAGAGTCTATGTGATACTGCAAAATTTCGCACTGTCCCCCAATGTTTCACGCAATATACTAAGGCTATTCACGTGATCCAAGATATGTTGCATTTTATACTCCGGGAGCAAGAGCAAAATTAAATTCGAATTATAATCGGTAAGCCTATTTCTATCAACTGATTTATTCTGCTTCATTAACGAAAAATCTTGCTCAAGTTTGATAAATTCAATGATTTACTTACAAAATATAAACTATAACATAATTTTTAAATGAAAAAAAATTCAAAAGGCCCCTGGTCCTTGGTGAATTTTCCCTGGTTTAATCCCTGGTTTAAGCCAAAAATTCAAATTTGATATAGACAGTGTTGGTACTTGAATTCAGACTCAACTGATCGATGAAGCAAAGCTTTTACCACTAGACCACAAAGTATGACTATTTTCATCCTTAGTTGTTGTATTGGACAAAAAATAAATACCCATCTTCGCAAAAATAAATTTTGTAGTCTTTAAAGGGAGAGCCAAAAAAAATAAATTAAAATTATTTTAGTAATTTAAAAAAATAATATACATAAAAATGATTTGAGTATTTAATTGTAAACCTGAAATCCTCCCTATACAAGTTTGTACCAATTGGAACCAAATTAAAATTATTTTCGTTACATTCTTGCTCAAATCTAGTGTTTTGGAATCAAATTAAACCAAATCCATTTGTTTTTTTATGATATTGCTAAAAATACTGCATATTTAGAGAGTTCTTGATTGTTAAATGAATAAATAAAGGATGTTTTTTTAGATTTAGAAACTTCAATTTGACATCTGATTTGTACTAAGTTTGATGTTGCACTATTCAAATGATATAGAAGATCTTGATACCTCATGTAAATATAAAATCCATTTGCCCCAAAGATTTGATGAACTTAATGTGCAAAAATATAAATATATATTATGTTTATAACAAAACCTTTTTATTATTCTTTCAATTGAGTTAATATTTTTTTCAACCTAAAACGTTTCTTATAATATGAAATAAAGGGTGGGGACGCCCAAAGACTATTTTATTTGGAAAAGGAGGTGTAATAATATCATGTTTGGAAACAACTGCATTAATGGCATAAAATTATGTTTCCAATAAAGTCAAAATCATGGCCAGTAGAACGGTTTGTGTTTTATTTCATTTTAATGTTCTATATCTCTAAAAAAGCAGCCTTAATGAGCAAATGCATTTTGGGCTTTTTGGGCACGTGGCCTCTTTTGAGTGTCTTATTTAGTATTTAAGTATAAGTGTTATAAGGAATTTTGGGACTCAAAACGAAAAGATGCGAGACTTTTTTTGTAGGTTTTCCCATTCCAAGAATTTTGAATCCATAATCCCAGAAATTTACGGATTTCTCAAAATGTACACGGCGAGACGTTTTTTTTTAGCTCTTCCGAGAATTTCGGATCCATAATCCTTGGAATTTGTGGATTTCCCAAAATTAATGCCATGAAAAATTTTTGTTTTTAGCTCTTCTCAGATATTCTAATTTCTAAAACTCTTTACAGATTTTGGAAAAATTTTCCGTGGCCCCCCTAACTGTACTGTGACTCCTCTTAAATAATGAATTCTCTGTGACTCCCTTGAAGCACGCTGTGCCCCCCCCCGTTGAGAAACCCTGTACTAGACAGCAAAACAAACAACACATTTGTAGAAATTTTAAAACAAATTCAATCAATGGATTATTGTGTCAGGGTTGTCAAGCCAAAGCAATGGTGTGGTAAAAATCCACTATTAGAAATAAATAATTTTGTATGTCAGAAGCTGCCTGTGTAAATTCTTAAACAGATTGAATACATAATTGCAATGCTTTTTTGCTATTTGCTTCCATGTCAGTGATTCTATTCACATGTACTGATGTTTTCCAAAGGATTTCAGAGACTTTTTCAGAGGATTTTATTAATAGAGTACATTATAGTACATTATATTTTGCTATATTTTTGAACATAAGAATTTGTGACTGTATTGTGATAAAAAATGTAATATATTTTTTTTATAAACTTTTCCAAAATTAAAAATTTATTTTCATTACAAAGCATGTTTTTATTTAAAAACACAAAGAATTCCGCCCACATTTTATTTAAACAATTGTAAATCATTCTTAAATGATTAATTTTAACAAAATTTTAAATAGCTTTGCTACTTTTATCTTTGAAATTTCTTCCTTTTTGGTGACATCTCGCAACTCGAGAACTACAAGGTTATAACCTAAGTGTAGATTTTTGACGAAACGAAAGTAACAATGAATACCATTGGTACTTGGAAGACTATGCCATTGATACTTTTATTTTGCATAAAATCTACACTTACAACAATGTAGTTCTCATATCACGACCTGTCAAAAAAAGAAGTTAAATTATGTCTATGGCTTTTGTAGTATATTATCTATGGTGTACAAGCTGTCATCGTGGATGATTAAACAAGTGTATTTTTTACTGTAGGGAACTTTTATAAACATTATAATTCAATATTACTCACATTGTTTGCTTTCAATAAAATAAGGTTTGTGCGAATGCAGCACCGACTAATATAACTCAACGGGTGACGTTTCTGCAAAAACTATGTGACCCCTCGTGTGTTTAAGCGAAATATTTTGGAACATTGTTCCCAAGCAGGAACATATATATTGAGCGTCCAGTTCTGGGACATTTATTTCTCAGTGTACCTCAGCCTTTATGGCTCATTGTATATTTTAATTGTTGAAAAGAAAGCGCTGTTGATGTAGCATTGACTATCAGATGAACAAATAAACTGTGCCTAAAAAATAAAATAATAAAATAAAATTATAGCCCATAAAATTTTGTTGAAAGCAGTGTTTTTTGAATGGAGGAATGAAATTATATGCCTCCTTGTAGGCGTTTTGCAATTATTATTCATTGTGGGCGCTACTAAAATCATTAGAATTATAAATGTATTGCTACTGATTGGCATCAGTACAATATGCAATGGCTAGTGAATCATTGGAAATGATGCATTCGCCCCCAAATGGTAAAAATATAATAAATCACACTAGATTTTTCGGCCCTGTTAAGAAACACTGGTTTAGGGTTATGGTTTTTAATCATCTGATAATGGATTAAAGGCAAATTGTCAAGTTGTATTTGATAAAAAGTGTTCACAATGGGATATAACCAACGATCCCTCTAAGCTGCGTGCGCGGCCGCGCAGTAGTTTGAAAGCCCCCGCACACTCGTTCCGGGTTGGCAAGAAACTCCAAGACAGCTATTCAATTAATATTTGATTTGCCCGTGCAGCCTTTGGAATTTCCGCGCAGCTAACCTCTTGTCAGGGAGCATATTTTAAATTGCTACATTGAAGCTCTAAAAAATCCAGTGACTCTTTTCGGGAAACATTAGAATTTAACAATAAAGCAGATAGGCAACAAGATAGTTCCATTGAAATGAAAAAAGGAGTCAAGGCTGCTTACATAATAATCATTTATGATAGTAATATATCCATTTTTCAGTTAAGTAAATATGCTTTTCAACATAATACAGAAAAAATGACTAAATTTCGCTAATAACAATGTAGTTCTATAGGAAATTTAATTGCGAATATGATAATGTAGAAGTATCAAACATGGAAATCAGGGAAACCGATAATTTACATGAAATACAAATATAAAATCAGTATGAAGAAGTTCCCAAAATATCTCAAATAGTGCATTCTTAGAAAAATTCATAGTAAATTGGACATATGGCGATGAATTATTGTACTAATCAATGTTTGGTTTTTTTATACTATTCTATTCATATTGAAGTTTCCTAGAAAATTGTATTGTTTCTGCAGCATTCTTGTAAATTTTGGGATATAAAAGAACATCAAATTATTTGAAATTGTATTTTAAATCATCTTGAAACTGCGGTACAGTAATCCAGGGCTGTGGTGTCAGGTAAAAAAAATGACTCTGACCCGACTCTGGATTTAAAGTCGGGGGTTTTGCCGAATCGGAAAAATCTTATGACTCAGATCCAATTTAAAAAATATATTTAATTCAAACTGCAATAATCCATAGTGTTGCCACTGCATGCTAGGCTGACTAAGATGATCTGACAGTATACATGTGAGGCTATTATTTTCAAATTCAACTCATTCCAAAATTGTTGAAAAATGAACCATGAGTGTAATTTAGTAGATAAAAAATAATTTTGAAAGTATTTTTAGAAAGCAATCTCAAACATGACTTGATAACATACAAAATATCATTCCAAAATAATGTAAAACTAAAAATACTTTCAAAATCTACTTACATTGATTTTCAAAATGAAATTCAAGTTACATTTTTTAAGCATTTTGGGATGAGACGTGTTTGAAAATAATACCCTTATAAATATATATAAGGGTATATATATATATATATATATATATGTATAAGTTAAAATGAAATGATAGAATACATTCTTTGGGGTCGGAGTCACCTTTTTTACACAACTCCACAGAAAAGAAACTCCGACTCCGAATTGATTTTCCGTTTAACTTACATATCTGTATACCATCAGATCATTCTAGATACTAAATAATTCTTCTAGATTTCACCATATGATAAATTAGACTAATATTTTTTTAATTTAATTAAATTCTTTTCTTCAATTTTTCCGACTCCGCATCCGGAAAAAAGCCCGAAACCATGACTCCCGACTAGAGCCCGCGAAAAAAATACTAAATTGGAGTTTCCTTACTGATGGTATGAAATTTTTTATTTAATTTGGGTGTACTTTGTAAGGGAAAAATTTCATGAATAAAGAAAACAAAAATCACAACATGATGTATAACAGTAATTAATATCACAAATATTTAATTAAGACCAATAAAAATATTAAGTGCAGAAGTACTACTAACAATATGTGTAACTGTAGATGGCACTATAAAATGAAACTGACATTTAATTTAATGATCGCTGAATTTGACCATTAATTAATTATAGTGGAAAAATTCACCATGAGAAATAATTAATTGTTGAAATACGCGTATTTGTCACAGTAAAGCAGCAATGGCATAATATAACGTTAGGGGTCAGATGAACGAAAAAAATACATGTCAAAGATTTATTTAAAAAAAAAATGAAGGGGAAGGTCGGCGTTTATGTAAAGTCAGGCGGTTTTCAGTTAATTGGACAAGGGGCGGTGCCACACATTAAATTATTATAGTTGCGATCTTTCCAAATTAAGAATGATTTATTATCTCCTTATCTATTCCAACTAGACATCTTTGATATAATGCAAGGTTCGCTTAAGAAACATAAAGTATAACATAATTACGTAAGAAAACAATAGTGTGTCAAATACATCCATATAGTTAATAACACCTAACATTCATTATATCTCTGTAAAAAAATATTTGATCCATATTTTTGCGCACCGTGAATGGTATTCCTTCGACTGATCCCACTGCAAAACATTGGTCTCCAGCATTGCACGCACCACTCAGCACTTGATGGCAATTCATGATTCACAAGCACTGTCGGTCGATTAAAAACAACCACCAATCTCTTAAAATTATCACTCTAATTTCGACATATCACAAAAACACATAATCAAAAATGACATTTAGGTCTAGAGACGACATTTTACTATGATTGGAACACCGCTGCCTTATAAATTTTGATAATCAGCTTCTAGATGTTGCCATACAAGATAAAAGTGCGAATTGTAGTTGTTCAACTAATAGAATTAAAAAAAGAAAGGGGTTTTTTACGGCTCTTATAGTATTATTTTATGGATAAACAATTTCTATCTTAAACAGTTTTTGGACAGTATTTTTTTGTTTAGTTTAATTTTATCAGGGTTTTGGTTTGTTATCACGAATTATGATGTAATTCAAATACAATGATATCACTTGTTTCCTGTAAATCAACTTACGCTAATCATGTGGCAAAAGTTTTAGTAATAGCAGGCTGATTTTTGCGTGATTAGATGGTGTGCGTTCTTTAGCGTGAGAAAGAGTGTGCGATACTAGTCTATGCGTGTGTGTGTGTATACAAGGTCGGCGCCACCATAAGGGCGAAACAGGCAACCACCTAGGGCGCTAACCATAATGGAGTGAAATACTTTTTTACTCTTTAATAATATTAAATATCTATGCAGTGAGCTTCAAGCAGTAGCTCAAAAACGTTTAAATCTTTGCTATCACAAAAAGTACTGCTTTTTAAAGTGCAACAAAATATTGAGCAAAAGCTACAAAATAAAAAGGTCCCAAAATTTTCCAAAATAATTCTGCAAATTCCTGGGTTTTTGAAATTGGAAAATTTGGAACGAGCTTTAAAAAAAGATCTCGTGTCTTTTCATTTTGTCAATTTCAAAAAATCCTGAATTTTTGAAAAAAAAGGTTTCACATCTTTACATTTGAGGAAATCCATGAATTCAAAGATTTCAAAATCGCCGGGCAAAAATTTCTTAATCCCGAAATCCTACACGGTTGTATGATGAATGCTACCTAGGGCGCCAAATAGCCTCGCGCTGGCACTACGTGTATAAATAATTGAATGAGAATGGACAGTGTCTAATAATTCACGTATACTATCATGTGAAAGTCGCGTACCTCTAAACTAGGTAGTAGTATAATATATTATTTAAGGCAGGGGTTACCAACCCCGTGGCCACCATGGCGACCGCTGACCGATACCGATGCGCCCGCCAACTATTTTGAGATTTTCTAATTCCTCGGTAAGCTAAAAAAAAAAAAAGAGTTTCGGAGATATTTTGGGGAAATTGATAAATTCATGGGTTTTGAGATTTTGAAAAAAATGTGGTGCTCGCCGCCCTGCCAATATTTCAGATTGCGCTCTTGACATGACTCGTAATTTATTTTTGTGTGAGTTTCATTTATTGTGAGAAATTTTTAAATCTGTTCACGCAAGAATAAATCCCCACTAATAAATATTATTAAGACCAACAGCAGTTTGAATGAAACTCGAGGTACAACAAGTAGGTAGGAATAAATAAAACACCGCTCACTGTTACGGATTTTTTTATTAGGAATTTACAATCATTAAATTTTTAATCACACAAAATATGTAACAAATAGAATTTAATTTATTACAATACAATTAAAACCCAGCTTGCACAAGCGATTTTATAGAAGTTACGAAATTTTATGCTAAGTCCGCGCGCGACAAAAAACAAAATTAACTTTAATTATCGTCGAGATGGAAAAATATCAGTTCTTTCATATCCGACGTCTAGCTTTTGATACGACATTCTGTGAATAACGTATCGCACAAAACCACAAAAGAAAAAAACCCACAGGTGACTCTAAATTAAAATTCACTGGAAGCAAGTTCCAGCACCAAGAAATGTCCCCCGCACACGTTGTATTCGGTTCGTGTCCCAAAAAGCAAGGAAGAAAGAAACAAAAATCGCTTCGGGTTTCAAAAAACAGTGTTGCCATTTAATGTCATAAATAATCAAACAATCGATATTACTGGTTACATGATGAAAAAAATTAAGCACAATTAATTTAAATAAAATTTTTTAATGTCTGCCAGTTGTCATCACAAAAGGGGTAGTAGGAGCTTATACTTATAAATCATACCGTATCACTCTAAGGTTCAAAAAGTTTGAAAACCCCTGATTTAAGGGTTAAAAATAATTGCACTTGTGGATTGGATGGTTCTCACTGGTATAAGTGAACTTGATTTTGTTGAAAATATAACAAAAAACATATTTAGTAAATATTTTTTAAATTGTAAATTTGTTAAAACAACCATTCGTGCATATAATATTTTCTTTTAATTCAAAAATAAAATATTGTAGCTCAACAGAGTTCTATGGGGAGCTACACTATAAGTGAAAATGATCTATATCACGTAATGTTTCCGTAAAGTTGAAGAGTTTACTATTCTTATATTAGACATGCCCAGGCCCTAACTGAATAAACAAGCCTGGCTCGTATTCTCGAGTGCGTATACTCCCTTCCAAGAGAACACGCTCGATTGACCATTAAAAAATTATCTCTTATGGCGAATAAATGAGGGCCAACATGACTGTCAGCCACTTTCTCGTCCGTGTACACTGTGAAAGAATTTCCTGTAAGATTAGAGGAGGTGGAGCATGATAAAGATTATGACATCATCTTGACGAGTTTTTTAGTGACCTTAAGCTTGTTCTTTAAATTTGCGATTTTTGTGGCTCGGAGAGTTGGAGTGAGTGAGGCCCCAGGTTCAGTCTCTTCTCAAAGCTGGCACGGTGGAGACGTAAGGTCTCTGTGAAATTTGAGATTAAATCATTCACAGCTGTGAGAGTAGTAAAATCAAAATATTTCAACACGTGCTGAAAAAAAATGGGAGTAATACTTACTTAGTCCGATGCATCTGTGTAGATTTATATCTGAGTTTTCTAATGCAATACTTGGAAAGTCCTAAAATCTCCTAAAAATGCCGATAATGAATCACAAAGTTTACTTGTGTGTACGTTTGTTCGTCAACTCTTATTGAGACAATATAGAATTTGTGATCCTGTTTATTTGTCATGAGTATTAAGTAATATGTATTTTTTAATCTAATTAAGAAACATGCTTAATCTTAGTAGAAATACGACTCAACACTGTATATGAAGGATATCGTTATCACAAAGTTATGGACCCAGTTGATGGAGGAGCATCTTGAAGATGTTCAAGAAAAAAATGTTTTGGTCTTGTGAAGATAAGCATAGATGATATTGTTACTGTTGTCTCAAAACATAATCATTAACCGGATCCTAACAAAAAAAAGTATTCTAGATCGTATCAAATATTCGAAAAACAGCAATCAAAACTGCCAAAACACCTCGCCATATCATCCAGCGAGCTGCAGCAGGAGTCTTTTTGGAGTTAGCATACAATCTTCTAGAATATACAACATCTCAACGTATGATTCAACGACAATCAAAGAAACGCGATGTTTCATATCCCCAAGTGAATACGCTATCTGTTATCCAAATCCTAAATTCTCTTAAGCAAACATTAAGACATGAAGACTCTTTTCTCTGCGATTCCGGTACTGATGACTTACAAAGAATCCTGATGTCTGAGACATCTTCGAATATGGAACTTTTTTAAGAGTATGACCACTGGTTCGTAGACGGTGACATCTTCGGACCTTCAGAAGGACACTAACTATTTTTTCAAGTTGTCACGATACAGGCGCTAATAAATGCATCTGCGGTGCCGCTCACGTATTTTCCGGTCCCGGATTAATGTGAAGATAGCTATGTAAAAATATAACGTTAGCTGAAGGAGTTGAAGCCAACGCTTAATCCCACTTGTATTTTGTCGGACTTCGAAAAAGCAAGCCAAAATAATTGGTCAATAGTTTTCCCGGAAACAAGATTGGTTGGATGTCTTTTTCATCTGGGGTAGAACCATTGGTGGAACATTCAGAATCTAAATCTAACAAAAGCATATTGTGACGATGAAAATTTTAGAACGGATACCAAAATAATGCTTTCACTTAGTCTCTTACCTTTGGGTAACGTTCCTACCTTGATGATGCCTTAAGTAGATTATTGTGAAAACAGCTACATTGGCTGACAAAAAAGAGGCCACTGTACGGCCCCGAGATTTCCCATAAATATATAAAACATGAGAGATCAGATTATCAACGAACTTCCTCGCACAAATATTTTGATGAAAGCGTGAGCTCTTTCGTTTCGACAAACAATTAATAGTGTCCATTAGAGCAATGTCTCTTAACCGGTGGTCCGCGAAGATTTTTGGGTGTGCCGCAGAATTTTTCTGCTGTTCAAAAACAGCTTATATTGGTGGTCCGCGGATGTAAAAAGGTTAAGAAACATTGCATTAAAGGTCTCCACGGGCCGAAATTTTACAAAATTACCTGGTCCTAGCCCAAAAAACTCAGGACCAGGCCTAGTACAACACTTGTTACCCAAGTCCGACCCGAAGCCGAGATTTATACTCCTCAGCCCAAAAAAAAAACGTTTTTTTTCAAATTTACAACAACTTATGATTCACTATAGAACTGGTAATAATTAAAATCATCAAGGCTGACTTATGACACGAACCTAGTCTGAAAGATTTTTCTGAAGAAATAAATTCCATACCCAGACCTTTAATCCATCTGCATATGACTTATTGAAACAATTTAGCCAAAAACAAGATCACTTTGAAATTAAAATCAAAATAATCATGTTGGGTTTCAGAAGACCAAATTGCGTCAAAGTGTAAATATCTAAAATTAAAAACGAAAGACTACAAGAGTTAATGCCTTTGTATGGAAGTATTTCTTATCTATATATATAAAACAATGTGGGGTTATTTACACCACTTATAACTGAAGAATGGCTGAAGCGATTTTTATGATCTTTGATATGTTGAATTCGTATCCGCCCAGAATAGTAGAATAAGCATTAAAACATCGGAAAAATATCACGGAAAAAATTATGAAGAAAATTAATGTTCCCATACATTTTGTTTTGAAATTTGAACCTCTTCAAATGAAACGCGGACATGAACATGACGTTTTATGCTGTTTATATTAAATCCGCTAGATGGCGTTGGCTGCAGTTTGCTGCTAGCTATGTAGACATGCGCCGCGATTTTGAGTTTTCATACATTTTCATTCAGCTTTTATTCCGATCAATCATTCTGGCGTGGAAATCTGGAATCGTGGAAACATGAGATTCATATCTAATAGCAGGAACAGTGAATTTTTTAAATCATAGTTTTCATTTCAAGATGACAATAATTTCACTAATTTCGCTGATTTTTCGATAAATTATTACACATATCGTTTGATGATTCATCAAAATGCTGACAACTATTTGCTGCGATTTTGTCGATTGTTTCAGCAATATTGCCTCATTTTTATTCGGTTGAACCAAGTCAAACTGCGTTCGGAGGAGTATATTCATTTACGCGATGCAATCAGCACCAAAGGAGATGCAGCTAATGTTGGTTCACTCCTCGGGTCTGTGAGTCACCGCAATTGAGATGACAAAGTCTAAAACGTCGGCTGTTCCCGATGCCGTGTGGAAAATTGTGGTCGTTGTCGGTTTTAAATTTATTTATCAGCTCTCGCAGGCAGTCGTGCTTCGGCTTTGCCACGCTGAGTGTTTGACTGAAGTCTCCAGCTATGACGGTGAAGAGCATGTTAGCATCTAGCAGAGTTTCTAGTTCAATAATCAAATAATTCAAGGATATAAATAAACTAACTGATGAAAACTAATAATGGATAATGCACGATAATTTATGATAAACATGATAGTGTAGTAACGTCAACCTAATTGTTAACATAAATATAGATATTTAGTTACTTTAAATGGATACTTTGATGCATCATATCATTACTCAATGATTGTAATCCTTAAACAACTTAGAATTTGTTTGAAGTTCATGTTTAATGTACGATATATTATTATACAGATGAATAATAAAGGAACGCACGCCATTTCAACTTCATAGACGGTGGCTTAGGAACCAACATTATAACGTTGATATGAATGACTACTTATTTAAAGTGTGGGGTAGTTATTGAAGAACCTTGTATAATGATACCTTAATAGACACATAATACACCCCAACAAAATTTCAAACAAAATACATTAAATTCAAGGAAAACATGCTTTTAATGCAACGGTGTATACCAGTGGCAAGTCGATCTTCATACAATCTCCATAAAAATTGTAAGTGGACATTGGCAGTAAACCGGACTAGAGGTCTGTTGCGTTGCGTTCTTTACGCCCGGCTTTGAATATAGATGGTTATAGTACAGTGCATAAGGAATACACACACCTAATCGCGCACAACTGCGCCCCGGTGTTAACCCTGCTATTGCGACAAAAATTATAATCCGATTGCTATAAAGCAAATACTATATTGTAATTGACCGTGATATTTAAATATTTTTTCACGTTTAAAAGCTAAATGGATGGTTTTTTTTGTTAACAAATACCAGTTAAAGGTCGATAAAGGTAGATTTAACGTTAAAAATGACATTTTTAAGTCTTCACAAAAGATTGGGTTAAATTGAGTTGACAACACATAGTTTGGCAAAAGTTACTGTATTTTCAGCTGCAATTTTACTTAAATCAGGTCACGGTGATTGATTCACACAAGAATTCATTTTTTTAAATAATATTTTGATGTAAGCAAGCTTAAATTTTTAAAAATTAACTTACTATCAGGCACTTAATGTATTGAAAATTTTTCTTTTTCAGTTATCAAATACTGAATAATTTATGTTCGATACAGTCATGCAGCTTTCCGCGAATTTTAATGTGTAGATTTTGAATTAATTTTATTGTTGTATTAAAAAACAATATGAACTGTTTTTTTGTAATAAATTATACAAATATTTCTCATTTCAAATATCATAAAAGGTTTTGAGCATTTTTTTCGATAAATTCTGTAATTTTGTACTTAATAAAATAAAGAATAAAAATATACACTGTAGATCAATCTCAAGTGACTGCAAAACAAAAAACGCGCGTTGATAATTACTAATATTGAAAAAAAATATCTTATAGATACTTATGTCTAACATTGTAAATGCAATCAGTCTAATAAGGAAAATAAAGTAAAAACGATAAATATACTATGTTTTATTTGATGAATGTAATCGTAGACTAGAAATAAGCAAAATGTGTAATATACCGTTATTATTTAATTTTTAGTCAAATGTAAACTAAATTACAACACAAACCGAGAAACGATTTATCCTCTCTTTTTTTCACGAGATAATAATAAATAGTAGAAATCGCATGTTAGTCTCATCATCATGGTAACATTTACTATTATCGCTTTTTGCGGGTTGTAGAACAGTTGTTCGTCGGTCAAACTTGTAGTAAAAGTCTACTAATAATACAATTAAATCGAGATAATTGAGTGACACAGGATAACAACTTCCTACTGTGCTTTAAACTAAATTGTGGATATTAGATTTCTCAAAGGTAAGTGTCAAAATTTTCAAATTTGATAACGTTCGTGGCCTTGAAGTTTTGACAACTAATTAAAGCCATATAAAGTTGGATCGTTATTATTAATTTAATATCTACTATGTAACGTTATTAATAATGTAAAACTAGTTATAAGATCATTCGTTTTCAATAACCAATTGGTAGCAAACATTTATATTTAGTGTGAAATAAACTTAGTCCAATAATATTGTTATGAAATGTGAAAGCTACGTATCGAAGAGCGAATACGTGTTTTCAAGATTCCTTTTTCGGTTCTTTGCGTAGATAACCAATGAATTGTTCAATTAACCCACCTACCCGATAATCACTGTAAAATAGCTATATTTATTTATGTAATGAATATTAAGTTAATATTTGTTTAATTTAGAGTTATTTTAGCACTATTTATGTTCTGACTACAATATTAGTAAAATACTGATATGGGTTTTATTATTTTTTGAAACCTCTAAAACTAAAGTTTAATGCTGATTGTATAAAATTACCATTTTATTAATGGTAAAGCAAGTTTTATAATTTTCATTTCGAAAAAATATCTTTTGATTTTATACCATACATTAATATAAAAAGGTCCCCCTATGTTCTAGTTTCGACACTGAACAAGTGCCAAATAAAGTTGATAATGGCAACAAAAATTGTTCAATTTATTCAAACGATTTTTAGATCTGTTTTTGAATGATTATATTAATGTACAAACGAGGGAGTGGGGGGGGGGGGGGGTTTGATTGATACCAGGGCAGTTTTTTTTATTCTTCTAAGGCAGTGGTGCACAAATCGCGGCCCGAAATGGCATTTGTTGCGGCCCAAAATAACAAGTACTTCATCATCAAATTTTTCGTTGAATATGATAAAAATCTGTGTTTGATATGTGAAACAATTATGCAGTAGCAAAGGTTTATAATTTGAATCGTCACTGATAGAAAACTTAATATTATTCTTAATTATTTAATATGATTATATTTTCACGGGTATATATTTGCGCCCGTAATTCATCTCTTTACAATGAGTACCGTCTGTGGTGCATGATAAGTCTGTTTTTAGATTATTGTTTTCAAAATACGCTTTGTTTGTCGCTTAAAATATTTTCCAACCCTTTCTCAGCATCCATTGACGAGGCCGATTCATCGTTACAACTAGAATTGATCGATTTGCAGAACAACAATCAATTTTAATCAAAATATCAGGAAATATCAGATATTTCCATTGTTTTGAAAATTACAAAAGAAGCGTCACTAAAACCCCTGTAACTTGCGAACTAAACGTCAGATTGTTACGAAATTTTGACAGGTATTATTTGAAGGTTGGTACTTTCTAAAAATCATATAGATTTTTCAAGAGTGGCGCAATCTATATGTTATACTTATTGAGTGATGTGTTAATACACTCAATCCTTTTTTACGCGATACATAGGTTCCAGAAAATGGCGCGTAAAAAACCTCACTTTCATTGAAACTCATTTCATTTCATTTCACTTGATATTGAAATCACCAAGCCCCCTAATACAGCAGTTTATTATAATATTTTGCGATATAAATTATGGTTCATACTTAGTACATTTTATTTATTGTTAAAAATTAAAAGTACAGTACATGACATAACAGCTGACGCCAATTAGCCATGTACTTGACAAATATAATGAAACAAAATATAAAATAAAACTACATAATACATAAAAATCAACAAAAAAAATCAATAAATAAAATAGTAAAATTTAACAAACAGTTCACAAAGACTATAACTAAAAATGTCCACTTCTCTAGGCAATGAGTTGATCAATTGAACGGCCCTAGGAACTGGTGACTCATACCTCCTAAGCGAGGTATAAGTTTTTAGAAATAAAAGTTTTTGCTCATAGTTTCGCCCACGTAAGAATAAATTGGGAGCATGTAAATTAATAGTCATGAGAATTTCAGGATTATTAACTCGGCCCCGAAGGAGAAGAGAAAAATGCTTTAAGCTTGAAAACGATTTTCGAGCTTCAAGAGAGTGAAATGATTAGGGAATAAAGAAATTTGGTGGGGTAGTATTCCTTTAAGGAATTATCAAAGGGAAAGAATTTAAATTTTTTGAAATAATAATATCTTAGAAATTTCTTATGGACTCTCTCCAATTGCAGCTTGTATGAACTTTCATATGGACTCTAAATGATGGATCCATATTCAAGCTTACTTAAGACCAAAGAAACATAAAGCGTGCGAAACACAGTTTGGTTTTCAAATGGCTTGCGTTGTCTAACAATAAACCCAAGAAGTTTGCTTGCACGCAGTGCAATAGAAGTTATATGTGAATGGAAGGTGAAAGAGGAGTCAAATCTTATACCAAGATCAACAACTTCAGACAAACGCTTTAAAGCATCATTAGATATCACATAGTTATCTGACCAGCTTGAACTTTTAGAAATGAACTTTTAGAAATGAGGAAAAACGAGTTTCTTTGACAATCTGGGAAAAATTATACCAAATCGAGGATTTTAAATTCCTCGGAGAGCTAATCCCAATCCCGGGATCCTATATGTGACCCGTGACATGATTTTTTTAATTTCTTTTAAATTAAATTTGACCCACTTGCGAAAAAGGTTCGCCATCCCTGGTCTACACGGTCAAATGATTTAGAAATATCCGTATAAATAGCATTAACCTGACAGTAAGAATCCAAAGATTGCGAAATGTAATCAGTAAGTATACACAATCAGATTGGTTGTAGTTGAACGTGCTGATCTAAAACGACGTTGAGAATCAGTTAATTTACAATCAACATGCGTATAAATGTACTTATGTAAAAAGACTCAAAAAGTTTAGCTGGTGCTGATAAAATTGCTACAGGCCGAAAATTTGTGATTTCAGACAGAGAGCCATTTTTATAGACTGGTTTTATACGAGTCAAGCTCCAGCATTTTGGAAAAGTGAAGGTACTTAAACTTAAATTGAACAGATACAATAGAGGTGCACTTAAAATAGATTTGCAGCCTTTGAGTAACCATGGGGGAATACCAACAGGACTCACTGAAGTTTTTGGGTAAAGACGAGAGGAAGCATACCGCATATCGGACTCATTAAGATTATTGATAATATTAAATATTTTAATTTTGCTGTGTTAAACATCAATTTATCACCATTTACTAACTCTCCATAAAGACTTGGATCTCTCCGCATTCATGATGTACTGAAGATGGCTAATTGCCAGACCCCGGTAAATATTCATAAATTCGTTTCGTGAATGATAAAACCTGTGGAAACGTATCAAATTTAAATGATTCACTCTTTTAATGTTATGAGAGTTATCAATAATAACCAAACGTATTTTTTTACAATGTGTATTATTGGTTCAAAACTACAAGTATTAGAGAAATTCTGCATTAAAAATGATTCTATGACAAAATAGATATTATCCAAATAAACTTTGTTATTAAATATTTTTAAGTCGCCCTCTGTGGTCTAGTTGGTAAGAGCTTGGCTCCATCGATCAGGTTGGTCTAGGTTCAAGTCAAGTTCAAACTATGACTGAGTTTTTATTGATTTACATTCTCAGGGTGCATACTGCATACCTATGAACATTTCCTCTAAATTTTATATTGTGTGTGCTGACCATCTACTTATAGGAACAGTAAATTTGATCAATTTTCAGCAAAAACATGCGCAAATATGTAGGTAATTAATTACTGACTAACTTACTAACTGACAGAATCGGTGAATTTGATGAAAATTGTATAATATTCTTACCCGATTGTTTGGTACTTTGTCCCATTAGAGTCCAGTCAGTTGATCATTTGCATATTTCTTTGCAACTCAACATTCAACCTAATATTTATTTGTTTTGGCAACAAAAAGATAACTTAGAATTAAGGTATGTACACATCACTACTATTACTTTAATATGCCATATGTAATTAAAATATAACATATACATTATTGATGAGTTTATATGTGACTCGGAAATAACGAAATATTATTAGATTTATGCAACATTTCAATTTATGCTATTCCTATCATCATTTTCACTCTCTCCTGTCCATTTTATTTACCTTATATTTGTACAAGACATTGAAATCAACATTTTCACCTGATTGAACGTTTTAAAGTATTTACTTCCTTACTGTTTATTGATTTTGGTTTAATTTAGTTCATCAGACTAAATCCGCCTTCACGTTCAGCGCTCGATGCCTAAAAGGTTCCAAAAATATCCAGTAAAATTTAAATATTATTAAATTGATCTGGACTACTATGCGTAATAAGGCGGTGAATGTTTGAATGGACCCATTCTTCATTTTTTTCGGCAGCTATAAATTTTAAATCTTAATATTGTTTGTGCATTTTTACGATCATATTATCCTTGTCACTAATAATACAATATATGAGTCGTCTGGTATCGAAAGCAGACTGTTTGATACATGATGTATGAAACAGTCTGCTTTTGATACCAGACGACTAAATGTCTTATTGCTCTTTTCCGTATTCAAAATCTGCAGGTTTTACCATCGAGGCCTGATGAAAAGCATGCCGCTCTGTTAATTTTTCTTCAGGAATAGTTTACCTGATCCTAGAAGATCATTCAAAATCACAATAAGGACTAATAAATATATAAGACTAAGAATAATTGTTGGTGTCTAAAACTTGTGCTGTACATCTCCTAGCAAAGCAATATGTATTTTTTCTCTCATCTTCATAATGCTAAAATAGTTGCAGCGATAAGGGATAGAATATTTAATAAAGTTATTTTGAACAATAAATGGGAAGACGTAATAAAATAATGAAAAGAACTTCGTCCTACAAAAAATAAGTCTGATAATATTTTTCTAAACTTTTTGGTTATTTGGTAATGGAAGCTATCTAACTTGGTTGACAATGGTATCAATTTCATCTTCGATATTATCTTCTTAAATTACTAAGATGCTTTTGGTATTCCTTATAAATATAATATATAACAGAATAATGTAGGCGAGGGAGAGCGTATCCAATGAAAAGTCCGTTATATCAAAATGTTGATTTTATCAATGCGCCCTTTTATAATATATAATAAATTTATATATTAATATAAAAGATCAGTGAAGTTTCCATATCTAGAAGAAAAATGTTATTAAAATCAGGCATGACAATTTTAAATGTCCTCCATCTATATCATAGGTTCCCAACCTTTTTCGGGTGGCGACCCCTTTTTATAAAAGCCATGTGACCCGCAGCCCAGATGCAATTGAAAAAGGCATTTTTTTTTCAATAAGGTAATTTTATTTGAGTAGTTTTAGTTTGTTTAAATCCAAAATCGAATGAATTATTATTTTTAAAAAGTGTTAAAAATTATTTTTAAAAAGTGTTAAATAAAAATATGATTAAATAAAGCTCTAAGTGATTTAAAATCTCTGCCTGTACCTAGATATTTGAAGTTTAAAACATCAGTGAAGATTAACCATCACTCGTTTCAGCCATTTCCATTCCAAATATTCGCGGAACACCTATTTGAACCACGGAACATAGTCTGGGAAACCCTGCTCTACTGTATAAAACAAATAAAGCGACAGTGGTTTTATTTATTTATGAGTTACGTGTATTCTTATCGCTTTCGTAATTTTGGGGTGAAATGGTTCTCGTTGGACAACATATTGATCCGACTATTCGTTTATGGTAATAAGTCAAATCATAACAAAATGATCTGAACTTCAGAAAAACTACCGATTGTTTACTTTCTTTGTTTCACTAACTAATAAGTCTTCGGGAGTTTGATCATCGAACTGCCATTATTATGAACACAATAAGATTTCGGACAATTGTGTCTGTGATAAACCAATTTCATGGCTTACACAAGTACCACTGAAAGCTAATAATAAGGGTATGAAATTGTATCTATCGCGTACAAAGATATAATTAGTAATTTTACCTTTAATAGATTTTACTACATATGTTAATTTTGTCTTACTTTGTCGTCTTATTACAAGGTTTGAATAAATTGCCATTGGAAAAATAATTATTCAATTATATGTGGCAGAAGCATGTCGAACATCCAGGGTTTTTCATAATTGATCTTTGTTTTTATTTATTTTTATATTGCGTGCCGTTTGTTACCATCATTGGTTTATTTGCGGTCACACAGTGCACCAAAATAAGTGCCCGTTTCGCGAGAGGTGTGCGTAGTCGGTCACTTAAAAAATACAATAAAATCCATGCATTTTCTTGCAGCGGTCGTTCTTCTCTTCGCTCAACTTTTCCGGTTCTAAGCTCAAGAAATGCGACCCCAATACCCACATTTCCTTAAATATCTATTTTAATATGGGTGATACAATGTTTATAATTAAGGTATTCTTATATCATAGTTTTTTGGACCTTTTGTAGTTTATATAAATACGATAAGATAAGAGATAAGCGCCCGCTTATCAGCGATCGTTCGTAAGATAACTAGACTGAACGCCGCTAAGCAAAGCGCGCCAGTAGCACATTGATATTTGCACTGAAACGACGTATATTTTACGCGCAACTTAAAATATGATTATTTATTAAAAAACCACGGATTTTTATAAAAAAATGTATGAGGAATGATGCAGAGAGATATTTTAAAGCCCTAAGAATAAGGCCAATAATGAGGAAACCACTGGGGTCCCTAAAAGACCCCCATCGGCCGAGAAGTATTTTTCTAGTCTCCGAGCCGCGAGAGTTAAAAAATCAGTGATAGAAGAGACTCGAAGCACTTTGACGCATGCGCGCCCTAGGATCTAAAGCTCCATTAATTTGATATAAAAAAGTGACATGATGAATATTTAAGGTTTATTAAAATCAATTGGGATCCACGTTCTGGAGAGAGCCATTCCTTCCGTTATCTCTTTACTTGCAGTGGCAGTGGCGAAGATTGTAGACTTGATTGTGCGTGTTTAGCCTTGTCGATTTTGAAGAATGATTAAAGGTCATGCGTTACAATTGAATATAGTACTCGTCGTCCATTATCAATTCTTTATCGAGTAATCAGTAGTCCGTAACGTACATAGAATTGCCCGAATCCCGTTGATAGCGTGGTGCAGGCTTTGGACATGGTCGAGAGCTACGTGGGATATCTATATTGATAGTCGTCAATCATATAATTTCGTAAATATTTTTTTAAAAATAAGAAACATTTCTGTCAATAAACTAAAAATATTAATAGCAAAATTATCGTCGGACATAAATTTTAATAACTTAACATAACAAAAATTTGAAAATGCAAAAATAATATTTATTTTGTTTCGACTACTAGCGAAAATTGCCTTGTGGTTTGTCTGCGCATTTGTAAAATTTGACGATAACCATCCAATGATCGTAAGCCATCACTCTTTACAGCTTCACTACCTCTTAATGTTCATCGATTTCCATGAATTGATTGCGACGACAAAGGATGTTTTCAATCACATATTTAAATTATTGTGTGTCATTTGTATGAATGTAACACTTTTAACTCGATGGCTGCCACAGACGAGATATCTCGTAAAATTTTTCGTGGTCAACACGCCAGAGACGAGTTATCTCGTCGATAACTAATTAAATTAATAGTTGCAAATTATAACCGGCGTGATAAGTAATTACTATTAATTATCTGCGGCAGCTAAAAGGCTAAGCTATGCAAGCGGTGCACCAGCTTATATTTGTCTCATTGTGTCGATTGCTGGCCAATGGTGGTTTTTATTATTTAAATAAAAAATCTATCGCTATATAACAGGAGTGACCAAAGCGTTGTCTGCGATCGACTGGTCGATCGCGTGTTACTATTTAGTCGCCCCGCCTGTCGACATGTACACGCGTACTTTTTTTTATGATCACCTAACTGTCAGGTCTTGACACATATATGGGCAACCACCGGCCTACCGAGCTATTTTTTCCGGCCCTGATTATCCTTAAGCAATACCAACGCCAATATTGAGAGTCTCGCAATTCAAGTACAAGGCCAATCTACACACTAAATTTTGTAATCAGTATATAATATTATGTCGTTCATTATATAAACAAAAAAAAATAATATAAGAAGTAGCAACGTGTTTTATTTAATTTAATATTACTTTATTATGTTTAATAATTTTGTCCGGCCCTTGACTCGGAAACAGAATGATAATTTGGCCCCAGACCTAGGAAAGGTTGCCCATGCGTGTTCTAACACATACTATTTTGGTAGACCGCCGTCTATAATTTAAATAATAGTCGATCGTAGTGATCAAAAGTTTGGCGACCCCTGCTATATAACGAATAAACTTATTGTGATTCTGCGGGTCTTAAGCACTCCACGTTGATGATTTTTTAAAAATTTGAATGTCTGCCAAATCTATGATCGCTCATCTTGCAGCAATTTGCCGTATGTTTACTTCAGTCTGTGCTTGCAATAGTTATTATGGTGAGACACCTCGTGGTGTAATATTTATTTTTATTTTTGTGTTGTAAAATATATTCTATGTAGGTATTTAGGAGTGCGTAACTGTGCGGCTTCGTCGTTAGAGGTGCACCTGCTGTGAAGGGACTTTGATGTCATCTTTCTTAATCAAGACGCATCAATAAATTATTCATGCAATTATGAGATAATTTTCTTTCTACCGTAAAATTTTACAAATTTAAAACAATCTTTATCGTTCTTCCTGCAGTTCATAAAACTTTATATCTGTACTCTCATTATGAATAACGAATCTGACTAGTGTCTGCCAAACTGTGTGACACGGCAGACTAGTGTGGCGTTAGAAGTCTGAGGTGTGCCGTGAAGGAAGATACCTCATAACTGTTAATTTTAAATAAATTCAACAACTAGATCATCAAATTTACCAGTGGGTCATCAACCATTCGCAAGATTCGACGGTACACACCTGACACTAACAGAGGAGAAAATTTTAATAGATCTAAAAAATGGCTCTAGTCATAAAGACTTACTTTCTGAGCTATAGTTGTCAGCATTTCGGATATCGCTATGGAGTCCATATCTTCGATTGGCTACAACATAAATTAAATCTCTGCTGCCGTTTGGATCGTCGTATCTTTGAAAATTAGGTTTTTTAGCGCTCGTGGAAATGAAATAATAAAATAGATTGAGAGCGATTACAGATGGCAGACGAGGAGTGTTTGTTTAATTTAGAGCCGCATTTTGACAGGATCCTTTCTAAAAATCAATTGCATCCTTCTCACTAATAAAATTATTACCACCTACGGAATTATATGTTGATAAAATATTTAAAAAAATGTTCCCCACACCATGATTTTCTATAGTCGTATTAATAAGATACATTTCCCTTTTTAAGGTATTTTTATTTGGTGTGCCGCGAAACAAATCCCATGTACCAGTGTGACGTAAAGTCAACAGTTTGGGAGACACTGTGATAGACTAATGATATATATTTCTTATCAACATCAGACCTATATATTTTTCTATAGTTTAGTATAAATCCTTTTTGTT
This sequence comes from Himalopsyche anomala, assembly GCA_031772345.1. NCBI lineage: Eukaryota > Metazoa > Arthropoda > Insecta > Trichoptera > Rhyacophilidae > Himalopsyche > Himalopsyche anomala. The sequence goes on along the minus strand of CM062834.1, from coordinate 1,301,009 downwards.
TCTCAATCAAATAATGACACGTAACATTGATCTCGATACCTTTTAACTGTATTCTAATATAAAGTATAATAATGGGGATCTCAAAGATATCTTTGAGATTTGTGAGAAGCTGAAATGGAATCAAAACATATTTTTTCGATTCCGGTGAAATAGTCAGGAAAAATATTTAAGAAATCACAGTCGAAATTGATAATGATGAAAAACAAGTAACTATCAACTATGCACACGATTTTTCTCACTGTAGGAATTTTATTTTTTGATTTATTTTTGGACAATTTCACTGAAAAAAAATTAGAAGGTTTCCATTAATTTGATTTTGAAAAGTATACAATAACATCGAATGTTCATTGACTTTAATTGATGGCTTCTTATTATTTGTCTACGACAGTGTTTCCCAAAATTTCGACATATGTGTACCCCTTTAAAAAAATCGCAACACCGAGCACCCCTCGTCCGAGCATCCCTCGTCGAGCACCCCACCGAGCACCCCTCGTCGTTATGGTATTCTACGCGTACACCTAATCCGTCATCGTCAGAATTATGCTCGGCCGCGTCGTCCGATCGAAACAAACGTGTGTGAAGAAATAAGAGCGCGTACACTACAACAGACGGCATCGTACGATGACGGCTGTCTCTGACCGATCAACCGACGAATCCGAACAAGTTGGGATTGCTCGGCCGTCTGCCGGCTAATTTTGACAGAACATCAACTGCTACTAACTTCAGGTTGGAATTGTCGCGAGTCTACCGCCTACTTTAGGTGTATTATGACAGAACATTTACCGACCATTTATTTCGTATTTCGCATAATTTATCAGTGTTCTTCATATTAATGTGTGAGTTTAACGCGATTATCAAGCCCTCAAAAAATAATTTTAAATCGTGGCGTTGTTTTGAGCTTAGTTTGTGAAGTTTTTCGCCGTAATAATCCATGACTAGCTTTAACAAACAATTACCACAGAAGTTTTATCGTACATATAGTGCAGTTTTCTGTTAAACTCTTGTTGATTTTTATTTTAAAATGGATATCGAAAAAACTTGTGTTAACCATAGGCTAACACTCTGGGACAAACATTCTAAAAGTTACAATAATAGAGACATTGCAAAACAACTATGGGCGGAAGTTTCAATGAAATGTACTAAAACTCATCATAGAATATTCGAAGAATTTGATGGGTGTTAATTTTAAATCGTCAAAAGGTGGAGAAATTCACTCAGTTGTTTTCGATGAACGAATAATTCATTAACCCACATACGGCGACGTTGACGTCGACGAATTAAATGGCGATATGAATTATCTGGTATATAAATTTCTTCGAAATCCTCCATTCTTAAAAAATCGTCCTCACTATCTAGGCTGCACAGTACTACTAACTGCTACTTACTTCAGGTTATACTCGGTCACAGCCGGTCGGCCGACAACGGTTGCAGTGAATGCACATGAACGGCCGACACTTTACGTCAGAATAGGTCCGACACGAAGTCGGCCGATGATTCGGTTTTGGTGTACGCGTACCGTTAGGTAGGTTAGGTTATTCTTTATTATGTACAAACGTGCTAAAAAGATTATAAATTTAGCATTTTTTTAAATTTTGAAACTGATCTATCGGTCATAATCGTATTATTGATTGATTTCGAAACCATTATTTTCATAATACATTGGAAGAGTGGGATGCTGTGACCTAATCAAAATATCAACTTAACTATAAAAAGAGAGGACCAAATAAAACATTACAGCTGACGTTAGTGCGCCATAAACTTTACAACTAACATAACGTACTCAGGAAAGTATGTACATGAGAAAAGTAATTTTAGTAAAAAAAGTGAAAAATAATTAAAATTATCCAGTCGTATTTGATTTTTTACTCTTTATTATTTTGCCACATTTTTTACATTCGTCGGCTGGCCACCTTTCACTCGATTAAAATATTGCCATACTGATGTTTTATCCTTGGCTATACAAATATTTGTTACATAAAAATAATATTTACAAGTTTGTTTTTTACAAATAAACAAAGAAAAATATGTACGTATATTTTTACGTATATGTATACGTATGTTTTTAAAATATATTAGTCCCCAGTCCTAAAACAAGTATGTAGGATCAGCTGCAGAGTTCGAGCGGTCACTGCGATGGTGACGACGTTTACACCAGTATGACCAGTAACAATCTATGTTTTAATGTTGTCGGAGTCGAAAAAACGAAACTCCTAATTTCGCATGGATATCTAAAATAAACTTTCGTTATAATATGCCTGTATTTATCCTTGATTCGCGCTAAAATAATTTCCGATAATTATCGGTATTTTTTCCAATTTACAGGTAATTACCGATGGTGCGTTTTGGATGATTTACCGGTTTAATGCGATTTTTGTTCTAGCGAAATACGTTTCCTTTCAGTGTTTCCTTGTGTCCATTAGACAACATGACTCAGAAATAAAAAATAAATCTATAAATAATTCGTATTTAATAATTGAATACGAAATATATTTGCGTACTTAAACATTTGAATTATTCTAAAAATGATATAATATGAATTCTGCAGGGCTGTTCAATTATGATTTCTATGAATATATTTTATTATATCCGCTATTTGCATATTTTGTTTTGCAGTCCCGGTGTATTTTAGTTCTTTAAGAGAATTGGGTGTATTCCTAAAAAAATCCATTTAGATAATCAATTACGTTTAGATTTTCTGGCTTGTTCAATAAATAGGTTTGCAATTTATTTTTCACGCCAGTAAATTTTTTGACTACTTAAAAATGCAACAAAAATAACCCCCGTTGAGAGCAACGGGCTTACAGCTAGTTTAGATTAATAGATATGCATGATTTACACAATTAAATTGTTTTATTATAAAAAAATAGAATGGTTGATAACCCCTGAGAAGTGTATACATAATGCATTATAAAAACGTGTGCATCAATTTACTTGATCATAATTTGTTCCATGGCTATACAAGTTACATATTATTTTAGTGTATTGGGATGAACATCCCTAGAATGTACTTTGACTGTGACGCGCCGTGATTCACATAATTTTGTAAAATGTACGGTATACGAAAAGACCGCTGCAAAAGATTTTGGCAAAAACTCTATAAAAGTGGACCATATAGAAAGGTTGACTGTAGTTATAATATATTAAATGATTAAAAATGTAGAAAGAATTATTTTTGTACTAAAATTTCAATCGTCGTTGTCAATATTGACATTTTCTAAATATAGACAGACAACATATAGGTTAACAGAAAATCATAGATATATTATAGTAAAACGTATTGATTCGTTTTTAATCTGTCGAGCGAATGGTTTGTGAAAATTCTTCATTAATTATTATGTACTTGCACATTTTATTGTAAAAGTAATACATGTTAATCATTTCTGTACTGATTAATTATTCACATTGACTTTATTGTGAAATTAATTTTGACTTTGGTCGCGTGCCAGTAATGTTTTAATAAAAAATGAATTCGCAGTGTGCCTACTCCACCTACATAGTATTATTTGCATTTAACCAACCCACCAATCAGCATCGGTCGACCTTTGCATAGCCATAGCCATTTGAAACCGTGACGGAAATAATAAATTGAATATTGGGATTAACGTATTATTTGTTTATACGTTCGCCGATCGACTATGTGCAAAATGGAATGGAATCTCGGCTAGTCCAATTTCATAATTTCATATTTGATGTAATTTTTTTTTTAAAGAAAGGTTTATGTATCGCTTTAATTTCATTGCAATTATGGCGTCGTATAGATGGCTAGTAACCAGTCATGAATATTATTTACTTTTAAGGTGTTCACTGACAATTCTCGGTGAAAAGGCATCGTCATATTAATAGCCGATAATGTGAATATGTACACATGTTTGCATGATAGTTATTTGAAAATGCGATAGTTCCGTCGAACAACGACACGTATTATATTTAACATATCGATGTCTCTTGAGCTAAACTATTTTCTATAAATCATAATATAGAGAAAACTGAATTTGAAAGCAAATATTAGATATTATTTTGTCATCGTTTCCGATTTTATTTAAATAATCAGACACCCATTCGGACTATAGCAAGCTATGATCATAGGGCTCCAATATTTTTAGTGACGACACCCCCCATTTTTTAAATGATTTTGGTCATCTTTTATGTGATATGGTTTCTCAAAATTTTATAAGTCGACACCCCTACTGTCTGTATGGTTTATGTTACATTCGTGAAATGGTTTCCCAAAATTGCGGGAAGTGACACCCCCTGCTTTCTTATGATCGGTCATCTCAGTCTCGCTGTGGGTTTTGCCAAAGAGTTTGGACCCTTTCCCGACATTTTTCGAATTTGTCCAATTTATATCAGATATGATTTATAATTTTTTGTTATGAATTTTCGGACATTTTTCCTACTTTTCCGACACATATTAGAGGGTTAATGGATATCTGCCAGAATATTATTGGCATTTTCCGACTTATATCAAACAAATTTCAAATTGTTTAACCCAATTTTCATGATGATTTTTCGGACCGACTTATATCGAACATATTTTTCGATTTTCCCGGATTTTCCCGGCACATATGTGCGGCACATATATACGGGACATCATTTTTATTTTCCGGTGGTCACTAAACTAAGCTTTTTCACCCTTTGAGTTGCGACTTTTTTTAAATTAAATAAGGCTTTTTCGTAAATTTTGATTATTAACACTATTTTTTTATTCTCGCTTTCACTCTTGCCCCCATATAAAATAATGTTTTATTATTTATAATGTTCATTCCCATGTTTCATTTGTGAAAGGATAGAAGAAAAAAGGCAAATAAAGGAAACGTATATGGGTCATAGATATTTTTTTTTAATTAACAAAAAAAAAAAATGCTTTGGTTTACAAATTCTCAATACCTACAATAAAATGATTTGAATTTTTGGTTGTGTACTTGGTCAATGCACGTAAAATATTCCTAAAGCAGTTATCGCCAACCTTTCAAACCTCACGGAAAACTAAAAACTAACAATTTAGAAACTCGCAAACGACAACCATGTTTTTCTCTTAAAAACAACAAAATACATTAAAAAATAATCATCAAAATTATATTTTTTACAATGAAAAATTATTTAAGCTTGTTAAAGCAAATCGGTAAATTCCTGGGTTTTTGGATTCGAAAGTCAGAAAATCGCAAAGCGAATAAATGTCCCGGATTGACTTGTAAGAAATCTGGCAACCCTAGTTGTAACACGTCAACGTAGCCACAAAACGTAAGTATAGAATTTCAAACGAATTCGGATTATTTTCTATAAACAAAACAAAAAACTTTTTTTTTCCCTTAAGATAGCTGCTGACTATTTTGTACAGTTTCACTGTTTTATCTAAACTTCAAACCATCCAACGGGCACTAAGTCACAACAATAAAAAAATAGCGTGAATAAGCCATATGAGAGCATTGGCTCTCGGATCATGCGCACTAAATACCTCATATGTGGCGAACCCTCATGCATAATTTTAGATGGTCTCACATAGGATCAATTTAATATCGATTTCATTTCGTTCCAAAGTTCTATCAAGTAAATGCTAATTCAATCACTGTATAAATAGGATAAGGTTATATATTTTCTCCGACTCTATACATTATGTTTTTTTTTCGAACATCTGGGCATGCAGTTGGTTTGCGAGAACTGCTCGTTATTAAGTCACTCAACCTATCATTTTTCAAGAGATATGATATGAGTTGTAGGAATGCTTCCATTGTGTTGACATTCAGCTCATAAATTATGAACCAATTTATACCCTTGTATAGTAACTGTAGCCAGAATCGGCTCGTAGCGTGTCCAAAGTGTGCGACGCACACAATTGCCGCATTAAGATTTTAGCACTATCCTCTCAATTAGTACTAGTTTTGCGAGGCGCCGAAGATGCCTCGCAATTTTCTTTTCATTTTCATTCATTCAATTTCATTTTCTTTTCAATGCCAATTGTTGTTTATAGCTGTTCATTTTTGTATGAATAGCATTGTTAAATTATATTTCTTATCAGTTGACGATGCTCGTAATGAGCGAAACCGGTCCTGACATATTAAATAAAGTGGAATGAAGTACAAAGGATTATTGTGTTTTTACTAATAAATCTTAAAGGGTTTGATATGTCTTCCTTGGGATTTTTTTGTACCCAGAACATGATGTCCGTTTTAACATGCAGGTTTTCTTGCAAAAATGTGCTCTGTAAGTTTGTTTAATAATATTTATGATACGTCATCGAAATACTTTTTTGCGCCCAACCCACTTTTTTTCACGGCATCTGGGATTTTTTTAAAGAAATTTGAGTATCTACAGCGACACACGAAATTTATATCCAATTAAATACCATGTAATTATATATGGAATATTAATCCATTTTAACACATTTATCGAAATTGACAAAATAATCAATAATGTATATTCGATAAAGTGCTATTTTTGTCAACGCATAAAAATAGTATAATGTATGAATTTAATATAGTATTTTAAAGACACTTCCATTAATGAAAACTATTTACGAGATTAATGAACATGACATCTAAAATATGAAACAGAAAATACATTTTTCTGTCTGCCTGTCACAATAAATCCTTCCAAACGGTGAACAATAGTGACGTAACATTTGCACTTGTAAGTTATATAATAAAATATGTAAAGTTCGGTTTGGTTGTTTATAAATCTTTATTCATTCTTTTATATTCTCATATACATTATATATAGTAAAATAGAAATGCTATTGTCGGGGAGTATGTTTTTAGCGCGCTCTTGGCACGGCACTGGTGTCCATGTAACGTGGTGAGATGAGTATTGCATCTGGTATATCGATTAAGTAGCGGTGGCCTACTTTTTCTGCTAAAAGTTTACCCGTTGAAGATTATTCTACACAACCCTGGCATTGTACGTATATTGATACCAGCCAAGATGTTATATTTTTTCAAAATGTAATAATGCTCCTAGATAAAAAAATATTTTGCTCTTAATACTGTGATAAATTGATTTTGGGAAGTCCTGTTCTTAATTGTACAGTGATCCCCCAATTACGCGAATTTCACAAATATTCGCGGCAATACCGCGGACGCATTCCATTGTCGTTGCTGTGTGGGCGTGCGTTTGGCATACAAACACAGCCGGGCGGCTGTCTGTGTCGTGCATGCAGTCATACGTTGACGGGCGAATATGCATTTTCCCGCCTAGTAATTAAATATTTCGTGGATATATATTTTTTTATTTATTCTTAGTTTTGGCAGTTTTGTATTTTTCGAGAAAAAAAACGTTATCCTAATTTTCCTTATCCCAATAACGCGGTTCCGTGCTGATTTAATTATTTGTTTTTGGAAAAAATTAAAAGGATAATACATGGCATTGCAGCTGACGCCAATGCGCCATGCATTCGACAAAATTTATATTTAATATAATGGAGACAGTATCAGTATGGCAATTTTTTTAGATAACAGTGTAACAATGTAACACAATTTTTTAGAATTGATAAAATAGAAAAGGGATCAGTAATTATTATTTACATACATATTCAATTAAAACAAAAAATACTTACACAAAGTTAATTGGTGAGAATAATCAACTCTCTAGCCAATGCATTGATCAACCGAATTTCCCTTGCAACTATAATCGCTTATATTATTCTAATGGAACAGATAGATAACAAAAAAATGTTAAGAATAGTGTATGTAGATCAGCGGCCACCAAACTGTGCCTCTTTGAAGACAATGTTCAGAAATGAAAATCTAATTTCATTTTATGATTGTTTCTAAGAAATTACCCTAAATTAAAAAACATCTAGAAAATTAACATACATTTTTGGTAGTCCTTATTTATGAGAAAAAAACTTTTGTAAACTGGACAATATTAAATCTAAAAATCGATCTGGTATAATTGACTTAAATCTAGAAAAATGTTTACAAATTGGTAATATAAAATAAAAATAACTTTGATTATTCCACGTATTGTGTATCAAAATGTGACACGTGTTTCGCCTCTTTCAGAGGCATCCTCAGACAACTACTTTCGCAAATGTTTGCTTAAGTACGAATGATTTTAATTTTACTATTCTGATAGATTATAATAAAGATCAAAATAAAATGGGAGGGGATGATAGAAAAACAAACAAACGATAATGGTAATACAAATGACATTTACATTAAGAAATGATTGGTACCTCAAATTTATAATTTATAATTAAATATGTGTAAATTATATAACATTCATATAATGTGTATTAATATCTTAAAAGATAATTACCGATATTTTTATGAAAGTGTAATTACATTTTCTAATATGGTTCCAACAAGAATATTGTTCTTCCGGCCGCCACATTTGAAAACAAATCATTCAACCCGTTTCTCAAAAAGTTTGGTGACACCTGGCGTACGTAGGCAGCTTTTGTGAACATGTTAATTTACGAGATATAAAATACGATTCGACATAAATAGTCAATGTAGCAAAAACACTGAACATACCAGGGCAGGGGAATTGATTTTTTTAATAATTTCCGTTTAATTTACATATCTGTATACCATCAAATCATTCTAGTTACCAGGTTAAGTAAAAATGTCACCAATCAATATGATGAATAATTGTTCAATATCTTTAAATTTCTTTTTCTCCGACTATTCCGACTCAGACTCCACAGCACTGGAAAATACTACAAAATGTAATATTTAAAATGATTCTTTGAATAGTCTCAAATAAATGCATTTTTTTTTTTGGGAAATCGGAAAAATCTTAAGTTTTTGACGATTCATCCATTAAACAAAAAAAAATACATTTTGGTGAAATAGCGACAATTTCTCATGCAGGATATTAAAGAAAACCTGGATGGATTACAACCATTTTATTCGCCGTCTTTTTTCTTTGTACGTTTACATAATAATTTCCCATTCTCTGCAGACTCTCTAGTAGTTGTCTGGGATTCCTGGCGCCATGACAATTTAGTCATAACGATTGAGGAAACTTTGAATATTCTTTCACAAGTATAGAGTTTTCCATTATTATTGACTCTGCAATTTGGCTTGAAAATTCTTCGTTATTTTGAGAAATAACAATTGAATTCTTAAATTGTTTTTAACACTTCCCCCACAGTACTAAAAATACTTCCGATATGTTGCTGGCCCGTTAGGAAACAAGTGAAAAACATGTTTTTTTTTTAAATATACGTCCTGGGTTTTTACCGTAAACCAAAGTAAGTGTTAAAAAATGTTTTTTCACTTGATTTTTAAGGTAATTGATTGATGAATCTGATAAAAATTAACAATTTTATTAGACGAAACAATTGATTGAAGCACTGAAAATGTGAATGTGAATCACTGGATTCGGTTAATATTGATACGAATTAATTTTATCGTTTTTCTTGAACATATTTGGTGTTCTTCTATTTCATTCGCCTGAAATTGTACAGCACTTTTCATTGCATAAAGCGAAAACAAAATGATCAAATATTTTCACAAACATCATATAAATTTTATTTTTTGTCTCAATCAATCGAAAAGGTCCGAGTAAAATTCTTTAAACATCTCGTAGAAACATGTATGTATGTGTAAACCGAACGTGGATTATGTTCCATGTATCTTTGAAATGATTGCACGTGAATATTTTTAAGTATACTCTTATTGTATTTGATTCCGTGAATCCAAGCTAACACATCTTAAATGTAAATCATTTTTAACGCTTTAAAGCAGAGTTTCCTAAACTGGGTACACAGGTTTTTTTGCAGGGGTCCGCGAGAATTTTCAGTTAATTTGCTTGAATCAGAATTTAATAAAAAAAACAACGAAAACAAGAATGGTCGTCTATTGCAAAAGAAACTATGGTGATCATTATCCCTTTTACAACCACACTATATAAGAAAAAAAAATCGTTATTACCTAAAAAAATAAGTATAGTAGAACCTCTCATAACGAGTTTAATTCGTTCCAGAATCTTACTCGTTATGTGAAACACTCGTTAAGCGAAACAATTGTTCTCATATAAAACAATGTTAAGGAGCGTATCATCCTGGAATGAGATTTCGATTTGCAAAAAACAATAAACAAAAACGACTAGTTTTTTAATTAGGACAAATAATTCATTCTTTTTTACTAGAAAGCTGTCTAGAGCAGTGTTTCTCAACCTTTTTGGGAGCGTGGCCCCTTTTGAGTGTCTTTATTTTGCTGTGGCCGACTCACCATTGTTTTGTCTTCCCATGAAAATTATAATTTCAAAAACCCACATTTTCCATAGCGCTTCCGAGATTTTCAAATATATAATGCCAGTAATTTATTTTATTTATGGATTTACTAAAAATAGCTGCGCGACGTCTGCCATTATGCTCTTCCTTGTATCGTTTTATCAATACCCGTGGGCCCCCTAAACTGTGTTGTGGCTCCCCAAAATAAAAATAAATCTCTGTGCCCCCCTGGGGGGCTCCACTGTTTGACTGTAGACTCCACAGCTACTGTTTCAAACTCCTCAAAATCACATTCGACAACGCTCTCTGGCCAAAGTTTCTCACAAGCAGAAGTGAGGGTGCTCTTGGTAATCCCTTCCCACGCTTTGTCATTCATCTTGAGGCAAGAAACGATGTGAAAGTGATTTTTCCAAAACTCTGCGTCACTCTTTATGCGAAATATCGCTCGTTAAAAGATCATTTTTTTCACGATCTTTTTTGCTCGTTATGGGAATTACTCGTTATCAGAGGTGCTCGTTATGCGAGGTTCCACTGTATAAGTCATGCCTTTCAACAAAGACTTTGGGATTCCTTTTGAGGAAGCATATTTTCTGACATTGAACCAGATATTGATTTGTTATGTAAAAACATGCATCCCTTTTTTGTCAGCTTCATGTGAAGCTTAATTTTTTTTGTGATAAAATATAAATATGTATGTATGCATTAATAGTAATAATTAAGGCCAAAGATAGATTTTAACGACTAAAAAAGTTTTTTTTCGGGAATCCGTGGATATTTTTTTCAGATTTAGTTAGGTGACCTTGGAATGAAAAATCTTTAAGAAACACTGCTTTATAGGACAGTTTTATTTAAATTTTAAAGCTAATCTATATAACTATAATATCTAATATTATTTATTGTTTAAAAATTGAAAGTACCGTACATGGCATTACAGCTCACACCAATTCGTCACGCACTTGACAAATATAATTTAAAAAAAAAACAGTACATAGTACATCAAAACCAACATACAAAATCGAGAAATAAAAAAGTAAAACCTAACAAACAGCTTACAAATACTCTCAATAAAAATGTTCCACTTCTTAAAATTATATTATGTTACATTGAATATTTGTTTATACTAGAAAGAAAGAAATAATAAATACTTTTCTACTATCAAAATATGATAGAATCGTACATGTCTTGAACAAAAACATTCAAAATTGGCTCGATTTGAAATTCGGTGCCGGCACTGCATCTCACGCAGAAAACTAGCCGAGCTAGGTTTTTCTTTACCTCGGCCGAAAATGTACAGCGCCGTCGTAGTTGCGGGTAATGAAGAAAGTTTGCAGCGACATCTTGGCGTAGTAATTTTGAACTGTAAAGGAAGAAGCGTCGTCGCAGGAAATGGATTTTACGGATTTCATATAAAGTATTTGGAGTAGACGCGACTGCTAATGTAACGGAAAGTCTGGCGATTAATATACCAAATAAAATTTTTCCTCTGTCAGATACAATGAAAATAATATTGCCAAGTACATACTCTGGAGTGCACATATTACCATTTTTATTATTCATTTTCGAAAATTGTTTAAAATATTGTGTTTTAATGGATTAAACCAGAGGTCAAGAACCTTTTTGGACCCTAGAGTGCATTCTAACATATTGACAGGGCGGCAGGCACAACATTTTTTTAATGATATTTATATGTATTTTATTGTTTATATTTTAACAAACAAAAAAGAGATTTTATTAAAAAATATATTAATCTCAGTCAGTGTGATCTTCGGCAGTGCATTTCATTGACCTATTATTCTGGATATCTATTTGATATTTTTTATTGTATGTTGTTTATTATGTGCCCTAAATGTAGCTGTGAATATATATGATTATGGGTATGATATAAGAAATAAGTTTATCGAATTTAAAAAAAACTACACAACACGTACGACTGATTGCATGAGTAAGTTGAGTCTACGTTTTTAACAATTTATCCCGCTCGTTGTTCATGTCTGAAAATTCTCAAAACCTGAATCCATATTTACTTAATATTGAACTGTCTTCGTGCTGAAATCGCAAAAAGGAAATTTACCCGCGTTATTATTTGTCGCGTCCGTAGCGCAGTGATCAAAGTCGTTGGCTGTCGTGACAGATCTCACGGGTTGGATTCCCAGTTAGAATAGCATTTTTCAGTCGATTGATCGATCTCTGTTGGAATATATGTCTAAACATTTCCTACCACTCCAACAATCCTAAAAAATAGGGCGTAACGAAAGCGATTATCTAAACAATAATCATGCCCTAGCCCTATCTTCTATATCTCTACTCGGTTTGAAGTTAAGATATGTTGAGCAACTGAGAAACGAGCAGTTCTAGAAAAACTGAATTCAGTTGATGTATCTTCATTGGGAGCGGACATTGATTTGAAAAAAAACACCTCCCCAATATAATTAAATGATACCCATTTTAAATTTAAAGAAAATGAAGCAACCGTTTAATCCGTTGGTTGTGGGGGCGGGGCGGAGGTAGCGTAACCGTCAACGCTTTGTCGCAATTAGCAATGTACTCAATGCCGCCTCATCGGTTTGACGCTTTGTTTGCGCTGACCGCCACATGGCATTATGCGATTTTCCACTGACTGAATAGAAAATTGGTTTAAATTTTACATTGTTTCTGATAGTAGTTGTATTATGATAGATAGTTTAACACTACGTGTATAATTTACGCGCACTTATATCAATCAATTAATATACTTTTGTGCTGCGGAGTTCGAAGTTGGAGTCGCGGAGTTATGGTGTTTTTATCAGGACCGCGGAGTCGGACTGTTTTAACCAGAGTCGTATTTGAAAAAAGCCAATAACTTCGAGTACTTAAAAAAATGTATTCCAATCGTTAATGTCAAAAGTAGTGCCACTGCATGCTACTTAGCCTAAGAAACAAATTAAAGTCGAGTATTAAGTCGTGTATGTCGCCTGCTGTGGCCTAGTTGGTTAGAGCTTGCTCTACCGATAACGCAGGTCTGGGTTCGATTCCTGGTCAAACCAAAGTGAATTTTAGAATTATTCAATTCAAAGTTATGATCGAAGACTGGGTGTTTTTGATGTCAACTCACGTCATTTCCTCTCCTCCCATCCTTCTGTGGAGATACCTCCATTAGAAGACCATATGCTCCACATTGGGAGCGGACATGGATTAAAAAAAAAAAAAAAAGCTGTGGTCGGAGTCGTCTTATTTCTAAACACAGCCCTGGTTTTTAGAAGAGTCTACGTCGTAAAATGCGAGTGACTTCAATTCGTTACTCAACAGTCTATTAAAATCGTTCTTTTGCTATAGATTTGGAAATGTAATATGCTATTTTCCCGTACCGTTGACTTTTTAAGTAACATGTATTTATTATTTTTTATGCACCGTTATTTTCTAACAAACATTCTCCTCAAATATGTTGCGAAATTGAAAAAAATGTACAAGATCAATAAACAGTAACAGAAAAAACCGATGTCCGGTGTGGCGAAGTTTTTCTGTATCTGGAAAACATTAAAATGTCATTTCCTTTTGTGGCATTTTGTAAGTAACGATGTTTTTTTATTTATATTAAGTTCGAATATGGCCGAAACGTAAGCTTTCGTCACATACGTTTCGTGAGAGACCATAAAGGTATTTTTCTTCTCATTATATCGTCCGACAAGCATAAATAACTAAAAAAACACTGGTAACCCACAAATTTTGGTTGATGGTGGGTTATGACATGCTGTTTGTCGACCTATATTTTTTTTATAATCATTGAGATTTTTCTGCAGCATCATTGGACATAAATAGGTCGCGACCTTCGGCGGTTGACCCCGCCTCGACCTCTACTTTGCTTCGAACGCATTCTTCTCGCCGATTCGCCCCCGCCCCCGCACCCTCTTTGTGCGTATGTTTAGTTACTAGATTTGCAACCCGTGGGAGAGGCACAAGCTACCCCTTGTAAAATTTTAACCTGCGGGTATTTAATAAGTGTCTTCAGAACGATTTCATTCTTCCGCCTTATTTTAATGTCAAGTTTATTGAAAGTATTTTGTGCTGAAAGCTTTTCTTAAACGAGTAGGTGATTATTAGATTGACCTTGCTATACACATTAAATTGAGGGCTCCCAACCGATAAGGAATTCCCATGCAGTGGTAGAGTTTTACAGCTCCAGAGGGTGAATTGTAAATAGCTAGATTATTATTTATTGATTTGGCATTTACTTGGTAGAACTCCATTTTAATAGTGCAAAATATCAAGGTATTTCAGTTCTACAGTTTTTTAAATAGTTCTGACGATGGCGAAAGCCGAAATAGCTATCAACCTTTAACTTTTTAAAAAACTGTAGAACTGAAATACCTTGATATTTTACCCTATTAGCTAGATTATTGCTTTTATTTTTGTGAAGTTCTCTGAAAGTATTATTTTAAATACAACATGACATGTTCATTGATTATTTTTCGTGTAATATTTTCACATGCACATGAACGACATTTTTGGTGTAACTTAACCCCTCATCCCATAAAAAAACTAGACTACCTTCTAATTCCACTGAATTTTATGTTCATTGATGTAATTAATATGCTTCAATACTTTTAGTCTGCTTAGTAATTGGTTCGTAAAAATTCGTCTCAATAATTTTACGATATCATGTACATATGTCTATACCCACATTAATAAAAAAGAGCGTCAACACTACTTCAATGCATATTTTTTCAAATAATACCTTTTGTCTCAGACCAGGGGTGGCAAACCGAGGCTCTTTGTGTATACGTTTGCGGATATTTAGACATAGACTCTTGAACTTATTACATTGTTTCTTCTACAAACCCATATATTTACGGCTCTCTGATACCTTTGCTATCCTGTTCCTCTTCTCACTTGAAATTCTGCCGACCTTATTATAATCTGAACATTCGTGAAATTGGGTATTGCAACGAATAAGGTTGGGTGTTCCTAAACTAAACTATTAAATATTTTAAATATATAAAAAAATGAAATGTGAACGAAATTATTTCTACCGGCTAGAAAACTTCTTAGATAATGTCACATATCATGATTCCTAAATTAAGGGGTCAGAAACGCTGAAGCTTTTATGATATTGAATTCTACGATCTTGCGATTACATTTACTATGCAGACCGAACAAATAGTCAAACTAAATGCTGTGTTAACTAAAAATCGTGTTAAGGCTGTTTGAAAAATTGATTAAAAAAAACCAAATACCAAAAGCTCATTTATCAATCGGCTATGGCATCGATATTAATGTCACCGACATAGTTCATACATATTATCAAAAAATATGTAAACAATTTCACATATATGTACTTCATTTCACATACTAACTCCGTTACATACTAATGGCAGTACTTCTCTACTACAATTAGGTAACTACAATACTACAATTAGGTAACTCTGATTTGACAACTGATTGCTAAATGCAATTAACAAACACCTAAGCCAATGATTTCTAAACTGGTCTGTATGTATGCCTAGGGGTCGATTACGACGTGCAGGGTCTATGCCAGGGAGAACAAAAATGGGGATTCTCGAAATGTAAATGGGGGTCCATGGGATCGGAGCCCAATTAGGCTCATTGATTTATCGATCATTTATTGACAAAATTTAGTATTTAAGAAACTGAGTGTCAGATTTCATTATAAACATTATTTTCAATTCGTTGTAAACGCAGTAAACAAGATTCGTAGCAACGCGTTGAATTATACGTTATTTGTGCATTTAAATAACTGAAAGTGTAGATCAGTGGTTCCCAAACTTATTATGCTCATGGACCCTTTTCGAAGTGAAAACCTGACCACGGACCCCTGAGTGAAATAATAAATTTAATTTTCATGAATTTTGAATAATATTTTTTTTATACATGTCCGCTTCCAATGTGGAGCATATAGTCTCAAATGGAGGTTGTAGTTGAATGGTTAATGGTGATGTTATTTTTTTTTAATGAATTAATGTTGTATTTATAAAATTATAAATTTTGATGAATTGGAAGACGTTCCTGTAAACCTACTTTAATTTAAGTCGGCTACAATCGGCTTGATTGCACAAGGAATGATTGTCATTGTTTGTTACCATTTTATTTATTTTAAATTTCGTAATAATAAAAAAGGTATCAGGAATAATTGTTATATTTATTCTTCCGCGGACCCTCTGACGTTATTCACGCACCCCCAAATAACTTTCAATTTGTCACGGACCCCCTCAGCAGTCTCACAAACCCCTGGAGAGTCCGCAGGAACCACTTTGAGAACCACTGGTGTAGATTTAAGACTAGTAGATTAAGCTCACTAATTTGAAACCAAATATTAAACAATTGCTATCAGAGCATCAGGTTCATTCCGCATAAACATCATTCATTTTATGTAAGAATAAGAATTATGTTATCACCCGAATTTTATGACACCGATTCCACAGCGTGTTCCGATTACGATGGCATTGAAAGGTTGTTTTCTCTGTTAATTGTTTTTCAATTATAATTGAATGCAATTGTTTAATGATTTTTAAAAAATTGGAACGTGATTTTTTTCATAAACTTTTCTCTTTTATGGTTTCGAAATCACGTTTTGCACAGCCTTTTTTATTCAATGCTTTAGTCACATAATCATTTATGACTTGTAATATTTGTTTATTCATCCATAAACATTTTATTTTAGTAGTGTCGCAATCAATTTTAACAGAAAGATTTTTTTCGTATTTTGTAATGTCATATTTATCGACTACCATACTTTGATAGTCTGACGGTCAAAGTTTGTAGCCCTGATAATTTATGTATTATGAGTACAAAATTGCTTTTTGAATTTATTTATGAATTTTTAATTTAACATCTACTTAATTTTTAAACTTGTCATTATCAATTTATCGAAACCTCAAACCATGACGCAGAAAGAGAAAGATAAAATGAATGTTCTATCAACCAGCCCTCCTCGTTTTCTTTGAGAATGAAGGTTGAGAGTCTCATTTTGATTTTGATAAATAAGTGGGGCTAAACCCTCTAATAAGTTTAGCTTAGAGCATGGGTGGCTAACCTTTTCAGCAGCCGGGCCAGATTTTAGAAATGAGATTTCCTACCGGGCCGTTTATTTTTTTTCTTAAATTTCTTTTATTATTCAAAGCAATCAAGACATATATTGTTTTTTAAGATGATATAACAAAAATGAGAATCAAACATATTTATTAGATTAGAGTTAGGCAATACAAAAAAAAATAATAAACAATAAACGAAATATAATAAATTTTAGTGAGACGTCTGATATTGTTTGTCAGAACTAAGTGCATCAATGTTGATAACGATTGAAATTGTTGCTACACGCAAACAGTTTTCCAAATGCTCAACAATGATTCGTGTTCTCATTTTAGATTTAATATGCTTCATTCGACTAAAAAGCTGTTTCCAAATAGCGAGATCATCGATTGAGCATGTTTGTAAAATGCAGGATATTTCTCCTTGTCCAAATATGTTTTGTAAAACTCTTCCAAACCAACCTGATTGAATTTCTCCTTTAACTGTGCGCACATTTCACAATGTTACATTTGTAAATAAATTTATGTCTACAGAGAATGGCGTTGCAAATGCAGCAAAAAGTCACGATAGTTGAATCAATGTACTGAGATATTTCCATATATGAGATATGATACGAACTACCCACGTTGGAATGTTTTTTTGATCGTTTTATGTACACTGAAAAAAAAAATATGCTCCGTGTGCATATGCTCCGCGGGTCACAATTAGACACCCAGCGGGCCGCGGGTTGGCCATCCTTGGCTTAGAGCAGTGATGCACAACCTTTACCTTCTAGCGGGCCGCATAAAACAAATTATCGTGGCTTCGGGCCGCAAAGAAAAAAATGATTTAAAGTACGCTCAATCCTTTTTTTTATACAGAACATATGTACGTTCCATTTAAAACAGCCTTTAAATCGTATAAAAGTGAATAATAGGTTCCATTATATTATTTTGACCGTGTTATTTCGAAAATAAATAAGCCATGCAAAAAAGGATTATGAGTACGTGCTTATTAAAAATCGTTTCATTGTGAAATATTAATGTTTCATTTAAATGCAAATCATAAGTTAATGCGTTTTTGGTCTTTGTTAATTTTTAACTATTTTTTTTTAATTTGACATAATATTTGTAAGCTTTTTTCTATGGACCGATTTATTCTCCTTCATTGAAGAAAAAGCTTGCTTACATTTGTTTAATAAATGTTTTACGTGAAAAAATTATGTTTGAGAAAGAGATTTAAGGGCCGCCACAAAATCCAAAAAGGGCCGCATGCGGCCCGCGGGCCGCGTTTGTGCATTACTGGCTTAGAGCATACACAATGTTAATTTAAAAATAGTTATTAGAATTGTACGAGTCTATCCGAATTCTAAATAAATACTTTAACATGTTATATTTAATGGCACTGTGATCGGTGATATAATTTTTTACTATTTCCGCTTTCAATTTAAGACACTGGACTCTCCTCAACTGAAGTTCTCCTTAAACTTAAACTCAGTCGCCCAACCCTTTTATTCGAGAATTGGTTGAGCCCTATTTTTAGAGTTGGATAGGTGGAAGAATTTTAGACGTCACACACATTCAATTGCATTCGAATAGAAATCTATAATTTTATTGATTTTTTAAACTATCCGTACTGGTATTCGAAACCGTGAACATTGCAACCGAAATCGACGACGCTGACCTGGCAAGAATGATGACGATCGTAATTAATTCAAGTTTATTTTATATTTGAAGACATATGGCTTATTGATAATTTATTCTTACAGCATGCAGTTCTTTTATATACTTGTCCAAAATGGCCACTCATTCTTTTTTTAGTACTATAGGTACAAACACATAGTAAATTTAAGCTATTTGAGACTAATAACTGTTTTTTTTTGTGAGTTTAGTTTAATATTGTAAAATAAATATTTGATATATATTTTTTGATCACTTTTAGGGTGTTCACTGTCAATACTTGGTGGAAAGGCATTATATTAGTAAAAACACATTATTCCTTTGTACTTCATTCCACTTTATTTAATATGTCAGGACCGGTTTCGCTCATTAAGAGCATCGTCAACTGATAAGAAATATAATTTAACAATGCTATTTATACAAAAATTAACAGCTATAAACAACAATTGGCATTGAAAAGAAATTACCAATTACATTAAAAGTGATTCTAAAATAGCACAAAATTAAAATTGTCATGTTAATAAACGTTAAGTCATGATAATTCATGATCAAATCTTTTATTATTTTTATTATAATGCCATTCCACCAAGTATTGACATTGAACACCTTAAAAGTAACTAGGTAATAATAAGCAATTGTTTAATGGCGGTAATAAAACTACTTTCGATAACAAATGTGATTAGGGAGGGGCAGGGAGGATATTTTTATTTTTAAAAGAAGTTTTCTGAAGACGAAACAAGATCTGGATGTCCGATATGACCATCACGGTTATTTCTACATGGCAAAAACGAAATATCTATTTCAATGGAAAAAATCAGATTATCTCGGAGAAAATGCCCCGATATCTTGATTACTATCACCACAAGGGCAGTTTGAGTTTGGTTTAATATTAAACTTATGCAACTTGACACTTACCACACCGTGTCCGGTGATGAATTGGGAGGTCCAGTGATCTGGAGAGAACCAGGTTGCATTATGACGAAAAACAATGTCTGGGAAGAATATATAGGCAATTCAACTTAAAGGTGAAATTGACTATCGTCTTTTCCATTTAGTTAGAACGGTTAATGAGTAGAGGATTCTTACTTTCACTTAAAGAAAATATTGAGTGTCTAAAACTGTTTTCTCGTGCAAAATGTGGTTAATTGCAGATCGTCAGCAGAGTTTAATTGATTGAATGTTATAAATTTTTGTAAACGCGACATCTACTAATTTTTTTCAGCTAATTTGATATACGTGGCTGCAGTTTGTTCCGAAGGACGAAGCGCTGAATTAAGATCAAATAGATTTATTTGTTTAGTTTTCTTGCTCATATAGTTGAAAAAGACTTTGTAGAGAAATATGAAGTTAAACAAAATTCTAACAATTCAATGGCCATATAAATCAGGGATAGATATTCTTAATCTCTGCAATAAATTCTTGCAGACCACTGGTTAAAGACCACTGTTTTACACCATGCTGCATCGTTTAAAACAAAGGTAGTCAAATTTGAATCATTCAAATTATGTATGTACATTATTACAAAGGTAGTCCCATTTCCACCGACCGCCATTGATGCTGTTCTGTGGGCATGCAATAGGTATTGTTCGTAATTAGTCATTGATAGAAATCTAAATCCAATATAGTCAGCTAGTCGGCTCTTTTGAATGCTTGGATATTCGAATATTATTTTTTATTAACTTCCTAAAAAATAATGATAATTTGCTATTTATTTAATCGAAGGGTTAACAATGTATGTCATTTGGCGTTACACTTAACTTTTCCGGTTCTAAGCTCAAGAAATGCGACTCCAATACCCACATTTTCTTAAATATCTATTTTAATATGGGTGATACAATGTTTATAATTAAGGTATTCTTATATCATAGTTTTTTTGGACCTTTTGTAGTTTATATAAATACGCGATAACGAGATAAGCGCCCGCTTATCAGCGATCGTTCGTAAGATAACGTAAGGGCTGAACGCGACAGTGGCAAATTCATATTTGTACTAGAATGACGTCTTTTTTACGCGCAACTTAAAATATGATTATTTATTAAAAAAACACGGATTTTTATAAAAAAAAGTATGAGAAATGATGTAAAGAGATATTTTTAAGCCCTTAGACTATTTTTTTTTAAATTCATAAGAATAAGGCCAATAATGAGGACACCACTGGGGTCCCTAAACGACCCCCATTGGCAGAGAAGTATTTTTATAGTCTCCGAGCCGCGAGAGTTAACTTCGTTAGTAAATTATTCTTAAAAAAATACAGTCGGTACTTATACGCCAGATAGATTATGGAAACATATATATGATTATTCCACTGCGAGTAAGAAATATTATTGAGATACCTTCGAGTTATATGAAATGTAATTCATTTTTTGTTTCCTCTTCTCGGGTGGTGTTTTTTTCCTTAAAAACCTTGTGTAGAGGTATCAGATTGCCGAGCGTATCGTCCTTATCCTGCTTTTTTACAACTTCGTCGGCCTTTTGTATGACGTAGTCGATCGATAAGCGTCGCCCACGCGGCACACTGCTCCTCGAATGATTCGCCATTACCCGACGCTCGTCTAGCGCTTTTCATTGATAAATTCTCGCACAGCTTTTTCAGCGTGGGTGATGTCAAAACGAACTGCGTGTGCCAATGCCCTAACATCTTTCAGAAGTACTACTCAATTTGCGCCACCCGTCGTTTCAAATGTTTGATTAACCGACATTGATAAAGTCGGCTTTGTTTTGCAGCTTTAAAAAAAAAAATACGCAACTAACCTATAGGAAAGTATTTTTTGTTTTTTTTAAACACCAAGTTTTTAAAATTCATCTCATTGCTAAATTTAAAAAGTGTGTATTATCAAAGGACGATTTATTCGATTCTCGTTTCGCTTACCAAATTTTGGTTCTTTGGATATTTTCCCAATAGAGCCAATAATAGAAGATTCGTGTAATTTTGCGAGTGCAGAAATGTTTGCATGTACACAGTTAGTTTTTTTTTAATCGCGTCAGCTCCCAGCGTGTAGTTTATGCACTCGGTAAAACGGTAAATTCCTGGGTTTTGAGATTTTCAAAATCTCGGAAGAGCTAAAAAAAATAACGAGTCACGCTGGTATTTTGGGCAAATCGGCAAATTCCTGGGTTTTTGAAATTGGAAATGAAATAATGAAAAATTCCGACACCAAAACTCTTCTCAAATTATACACGATTTCATGTTGAGTGCCCAATCCAGGGATCTAGTGATTGAAAATTAGTCAATCCCGAAATCCCGGGTTCACAAAAAGTCTCCGGGATTGAATACCCTACTCACAATAGAGCAGATCAACATTGGTTGTTTCTCATTTTTTTCTGTTAAGATAAAGATTGAAGGATTTGTACTAATGTCCTGTTTTTTTTAGTTGGATAGGTGAGAGGGAACGTAAAAATGATTAATATCAATATATTTTGTTAACAGATATTGTATTTTAGCTTTCATTTGGAACTAGTTCTAACGAATGCGTTTCGTCAAAATAGCTATCCACCCATCATATCTCACAATTGTTTAATAAAATTAAAATAGCTAAGTAATAATAGAAATTTAAACATTACAGATACCTTTCCAACAAAAAACCATAAATCTATTGAACAGTTGAATTATGAAATGGCCCCTACGGGGATTCGAGCCCGTGGTTATCGCATCCCAATACGACGAACGATTCGTTCGCCCAAGAGCGTCGATCAGTCAGTCGTGGTGTGTAGCGTTTAAAGCTATTTTTTTAAAACGTTGAAATCATTTGGAATGTGAAGCGCTTCTGCGAAGTATGAAATAGTGATCTATGTTTGGTAGAGAAATTGAAGTAAGCGGTTATGTAATACATTTAGTCAGCCAATAGGTCAAAGCATAAGTGATGTCCAAACTCTGGCATCCATCATTTAATTTATTAAACAAATTGTTTGAGAAGATTTTTTTCAGAAACTTTTCTGATGTGAAATCCCATTGCCAGATAAAGATAGTCTGGATTTCACCAGCATTGTGTCGAATGGACATTTTTTTAAAAAAATATAACTTATGCTATTTCTTCTCGGGTCCTGTGGTGCAGCAGGTAGCGTTGTAGGCTTCTGTGCCGGATCTGACGGGTTCGAGTCCCAGTACGAACAGCATTTTTTCGATCGATTTCTATTCGAAGGCATGTGTGTTTGTGGCAGTGAGAGCAATTAGTTAACCACTAGTCCTGTCCTAGCCTTATCCTTCTACCCCCACTACTTTCTTTCAAAAAGGATGGTTGAGCGATTGAGTAGGAAACAGTCTCGGACACATGTGGTTCTGTCGACATCGGACGGGTCTGGGGTCAAGTCTCGGCAAGGTCAATGTCGAATTGAAATTTCCCAACCGTAAATAATTTAATAAACAGTGCATGTGTGCTTGTGTCTCGTCTCCTCAGGTTGATCTCGAGTGACTCATCGAGATTATACCGAGTGATTTAAAATATTCAAAAAATCTGACCAATGTCAGATTACATAATTTTTGACTTCGCAGACAATGTCTTTGATGCCATGCGCGTCTTAAATTTAGATATCATTTTTTTGTTAATTCAAAGAGGAAAAAGATTTTTTTAATCCTCCTAATGGGGTATCTCGGAAGGATCGGAAGAGTGGGAGGGATATCACAAAAAACCCACGTCTTCGAACGGTTGTTGCAACGGAACAAATGTTGTTCGTACTGGGACTCGAACCCGTGGGGTCTGGCACGAAAGCCCACAACGCTAACCGCTGCGCCATAGGACCCGATTTATCTTAGTAATTCTATATTCCAACAGCCTCGTTATGTTATGAGTACGTGTGTTCTATCTACAGTTTGACTATCAATAGTGGATGTTTGTGATATTGTGCACTTAGCATGTGGCCTTTGAATGTCATGCTATTGGAGGGGCCTTTGTTACGTGGATATGTCACATACGCAAATTCTTAATCAAATTTGATCATTCGATCGTCAGCTTAACCTCAGCAGTCCATTAGGTTATTATATCTTATCAAGCGATGGTGTAGCCGAAGTGAGTATAACTCAGGTAGCGTATTTTTGAAATTATTCGCCTAACAATTAATTGGTTCCTTTTCGTGTTTTTGAATATGAAGTTTACTAATATAAAAATTAGACAAAGGAACAAAACTGTTCCGGTAAAACCTCTGTATCAGCGGTCGGCAAAAATGTGGTAAGAATTTCGGGGGTTCGCAGAGAAATGTGGAACCATATTTAATTTGTCTGTTTTTACAATTTCTGTACTATTTATTGAGCTTTAATAATTTGGTTGCAATTAATGCTTTTATTTTATGAACTAGGTAAATTTATGTGTTCTTTGATAACTTAATATAATAATATAAACATATGTTTACATAGATTTCAATTTAAAAAATATAAAAGAATACTCGCTGACGCGTTACGTTAACACTCGATGCATAGGCGTTTGGTTTAGTGCTTTAGGCAGTTTAGGCCTTTTAGGACTTTAAAGCCAGTACATCTCAAACTTTTTCATACCACGGCCTCTAAATCTGAAAAAATAATCCACGGACCACCCGAAAAAAATGTTTGTCGTCATGATATTTATTTGGCATAATTAATACTATATCAATACAAACTTGTTTATATTTTATTACAATACATATGAACTTATTTAAATTAAATCAAATAACTACACTTATATGAAGCTTACAAAAACAATTTGATGAGATGGATGCAGTTACATGTTTTTACATAACAGATCAATATCTGGATCAATGTCATATAAATTAACTGATAAACTTTGCAAACCCCGTAAGTATTCTGCGGGCTCCCAGGGGTCCAAGGCCTCTGTTAATTAAGGAAGCACTGTCTTAAGCGATCCTGCTTTGAAAAACAATGAAGTTTATTTTGTTTTTAACGTAACAGACCCTTGAGAAAATTTTCATATTTGATTAGAAATTGTGGAATTATTGGAAAAATAACCGTATTTTCTACCTCTCGCCTGTAGAAGTATAAGTACCTATCTATTTTTACCATGTCCGCTCTCAATGCAGACCATATGTCCTCCTAATGGAAGCATCTCGACGGATGTTTTTTCTACGAGAACTATTGTTAGTCTTTTACTCAACCTATCTATTCGAAAGAGAGTAGGGATAGAAGGACAGTATTAATGTTTAAATAATCGCTCTCGCCCCACCCCGTTATTTAAAAATTAAGAGGGTGTGAGGGGGAAAATATTGGTAGGTACGGAAAGATTTTTTACTACTGTACCTACTTATAATATAATGTGTTAAATATATGTTTTGTATGATAAGAGCTTGTCCACAGCAATCCGTCAGGTCCGGGTGCAAGTCCCGTTGAGGTCGATGTCAAATATATTTGATTGGGATTTGGAACAAAGATTTTTGTGACATCTCTTCTCCTCGAGTTGATCTCGAGTGACATAGAAATTCCGATCGAGGTTATTTCTTACAATCTTTCAATTACAAAATATTTGGCGCAGTGGCACTCGTAAGCTGTCAAATTTGAGTATTTTGTCAACATAATGAATTTCATGTAACTTAAGCCTGATCCAGCCACATTTCCGTACTAGGTTGAATGCATTGTCCTGTGAGTCTGACCAATCTAATAATAGATAAAGCTCGCGTCCCCTTCGATTAACTATAGCCCATAAATAAATTTCTAGTTGTGCAATTTAACAAATGTTTATCATAGGCGGTACAAAACTTTAATATATGGACGTACTGATAAGCACAATATAATACTTTAAATTAGTTTAAAAGCTTCATTAATTTTTTCTAATTTCCGTATCCCATATACTATACCAATTATGCTGTCGAAACTTATATTTGGAATATTTTTATGACTTTTAGAAATGCAGTTTAAAAAATTTCTCCCTTATAAACTTATATTCCACTTGTATCACATTTTGTAACACATCGATGGGATTAACAAAGTTATCAAATTTAAAATATTATGTTTGATTAATATACTCTTTAGTACTTATTCCACAATTATTTATTGGGATCAGGACCGCTTATGCTTATCATGAACTAATAAATAATATTTTATTATTTTTAATAAAAAAAAATACACCTAAAAAGTGAAACATGAACTCGTTCTGACGGTGGCGTGATATACCATTATTCAGGTGGAACTAAATGCTTTGCTCGTTTTACTTTCAATAATGGAGATTTACTTAAATATATGCAAAAATTAATCACATAGAATTTCACCACATAGAATTATATTCCCACATGAACGATTATATTCATACAAATTATACTTTTCGTAACTTGTCGTTGGTTTTTTTTTTAACCATGTCTGCTCCCAATGTGGAGCATGTGGACTCCTATTGAAGTATTATATATCAACATATTTTTTCTAATAGAACTGTTTTTAACTCAGTTGCCCAACCTCTCTTTTTTTCAAAAATAGTTAGGATAGAAGAACTATGACAGAAATAGTGGTCAACTAATCGCTCTCGTTACGCCCGTTTTTAGTATAGTACGGGTGGGAGAAAATTCATGACATCACATACATCCATGCTTTTGGACAGATATTCACAAATCAATTGAAAATCAATTTATAAAAACTCTCCTTACTGGATTCGAAACCGTGATGGCAGCAACCGAAGCCAACGATGTTGTCCACTCAGTCGGCTTAAAGCTGGTAATAGTGCAGCAAAAAGATGTAATGTATCTAATAACTGGGTGTAAATTTACCATTGCATCTCTCGACAATATTTGCTAAATGCAGAATTTACCCCTTTATATAACGATATCATTGTTTGACGACTGACCTGCTAATTGGTATGTTAATTTGGTTACACCTGATCCCATCATATTTATTGCCGATGTTTCCATGCCATCGGTTGTAAGCTTATTGATTTTCGCGCACATATAATAAATAACGCTTACGACGTACACTTGAATAGTCTAATTAATGCTGGACACTCGCTTCTCACTGTGTTCGCGCATTAGCAACGCATCACGAATTTAAGTGGTGAATAGGGTACTCAATCCCGGGATCCCGTTTTATTCTGTGATCCTGAAATCCCGGGATTGAGAAAATGAAACATGGAAGGGCTAAAAAAAGATGTCGCGTTGTTATTTTCTGTAAATCTTTTTTTTGTAAAAATTTGGGGTAAACTGTAAATTCTTGGATTTTTTCGATTAAAAAATTCTTAGAAGAGTTAAAAAAAAACATCCCACTCTGGTAATTTTGGGAAATCCGCAAATTTATAGGTTTTTGAAATCGACATAAAATTGTTATAAAAATCCCATGATTTGAAAATCGCCGACCAAAAATTTTCTCAATTCCAAATCCCAATTTATACACGATTTTATGTTGAGTGTTTAATCCCGAAATTGAAAAATTGTCAACCCGAAATCCCGGGATCAAAAAAAGGGTCCGGGATTGGATACCCTAGTGGTGACGCCCCGACCGGGGTAACGTACACATTTGTAGAAGTTGTGGACCGTTGTGCTCTACAGATCCATGAAAATACTTTGTACGATGCTTAATATGCTGCTATCACAGGTTTTCTCGATTGATAACTTTATAATAAAAAAATAAATGCATACACTCAACTATCTGTCCGGCATTGCTGGGTTCGTTGGCTTCTCGTGCGGAGCTCACGGGCGCGAATCCCAGTACTAGTATTTTCATCGATTTTTCAAATTTTTGGTGCAGTATATATAATCTTAGACATGGATTTATGTGATGCCTAAAATTCCCGCCAACTTAAGATAAAAAACGCTATGTAGCGAACGTTGTTACATAACCACTAGTCTCACCCTAGCCCTGTATTCTTCATTCCCTATTTTTTTTTAAAAGACAGGTTAAGCAACTGAGTAACAAGCAAATGCTCCAGATTGAGAGCAGGTATGGTTAAAAGAGGTGTCTGGTACTCCTCTATGGGATCCCGGAATCCCGGAATCACAAACAGGGTCCGGCATTAGATGCCCTAGTAATTACTTATTTTTTAAAATATCTCCATTGTTTTTTCTTAAGCACCCATGTATAAAATTTTAACAATGTCTCCTCCTAATAAGGAGCAAATGGACTACATACTTATGGAGCTTGATATCAAATATATTCATGCTTTCGAACAGAATTTCAAAAATCGATTGGAAAGTCAATTTACGAAAGTGTGTGTACAGCAATTCGAATCGGGTAGCACCTCAATCAAAACTAACGACTTTGATCACTCGACCAATGACCCGGCTAAATATATAGGATCATCAAGAGTTTATTTTTTCTGACAATGGCCATGTGGACTCTTTAACATTCTGTGGAGAATTTAATAAACCATATTAATTTTTACAGACAAAAGAATAAAAAATATATAAAAAAAGTTCACTACTTGATTGTGTTACCCGCAAGAAGTTAAATCATCGTTAAATCATCGTTATTAATTTTATTTAAGAAGCATTATAAATTATTTTGTAAAAAAATCCCAGATTTTAATAATTTTAATTAAGCTTCAATTTGTCGTTAGTCTCTACTTTAACAGAATTATTCTTTGCTGAGTTTTGAAATTATGTCTAAGAAGTAATAAACATTTTAATTATAGTCAATTTAGTGTCACTTATATAAAGTATATATTGCTTTTTTTTTTGCAGACTTTCAACAAATTTAGGATTGCTGCACATTATCAAAATAAGGTAAGGGTTAATTATTTTATGTTTGAATTCCCTATATGAAAGTTAATGGGTGGGAAAGATTTTCGATTATATCATTATGAAAATGCATATCGTACCTGCATTCTAAAAACCTCCTATGTGGTTAAAGCAACATTCCGAGATAATCAACATAAACTGTTTAAAAAAATAGAGAAAAGCGATAATTTTTTTTACACATTTTTTATAGATGCGCATAATAAATATATTATGATTTTAATATCATAACTTTTTTATAATATCTTCAATTTTGGATGGTAAAATCGTTGATTTTCCATTTTTTTCTCACATAGGAGTAATTCTGTAGGTATTTTACTCAAACATATTATTAATTAAAAAATGTGAAAAAGAATAATGTAAGTGAATCATATGTTATGTATCGTTTCTATCATCTAAAACTATGAAAGCTGAAAATAATTGTATAGCTTAATATTTTTTATTTTATTAAACAAAATTTTACATTGTAAATTACATCACAATCAATAATAAACGAAAAGGAATAAACTGATAAGAAAAGTTACAGTTTTTTATCATTTATGCCCCAACGAAATGCATATGGTTCCTTATAGTATACATACTTATCCTGATTGATTGGTTATCAAAAGGACAGACTGTCAGTCAATCGCTTAACCCGCCCTATATTAAATATTTAGTCCCACCAAGGGTCTAACCTGGGTTTCGATTATATGTAATGTATCATTTCTATCATCTAAAACAATTGGAATCGAAACTTATAAGTGAGATTTAGTATTTTTTAAATTTTATTTGTTTATATTTAACAAAATTTTAAATTGTAAATTAAGTCTCAATTATTAACAAACCAAAAGGAATTGACTCGTAATTAAGGTTAAAATTTACGCCCTCAGCATTAAGCATATGGATCCTCAAAGTATACAAACTTATCTTGATGGATTGGCTATCTAAAAAGTTGATTTTCAGTTAATCACTCAACCCACTAAGCTTTTAAACTTTTTTACCCGCTTGGGATTGAACCAGGGTTCTAATTTTATGTAATGTGTCATTTCGATCATCTGAAACTATGTAAATTAAAACTAATTAGTGGGGTTTAGTTTTATTTTTATTTTATA
Source organism: Himalopsyche anomala (assembly GCA_031772345.1). Lineage (NCBI taxonomy): Eukaryota > Metazoa > Arthropoda > Insecta > Trichoptera > Rhyacophilidae > Himalopsyche > Himalopsyche anomala. The sequence continues at coordinate 1,271,430 of CM062834.1, read as the reverse complement.
TGGTTATATTTAACAAAATTTTACATTATAAACTACACCTCAATCATCATCAATCAACAAGCAAAAAGACGTCGACTTATAATAATTATTAAAGTTTTTTTACCATTTACACCACCAACGTAGAGCATATGGTATACTCAAAGTATAAAGACTTTTTATAATTATTTAAGAATTCGACTGAAGGTGCTTGGTGGAATTTCAATATTAAATTTGAATCGTTCGAATTATGTACATTCACACAGATTTTGTCACCAACGACCCGGGATACGCCTTTCGGCATCTTCAGGCGTTCAAGTGCACGGATGAACTTGAACTGACGCTTAGTAAATGAATGTATCGTGTTTATATAATAAATAAAATGTATCACCGAGTTTAAAGCCATTGGTGGCGAAAAGGATAAGCCTTTGGGAATGTCTACCGATTAAAGTAGTGAGTGGTTTTAAGAATTATATTTATTTTTTTGTCGGAAAAGGTTTTATGATTATATTTATATAGGGAGGGTATAGGAGTGAAGAGCACGGCATAAAATGAACTTGAAATTTTCTGACGTTTTTATGTTATCCGAGAAACAGTGACTCCAAATTTTATTGCGCCTGGGGCCTCCCATGTGTTTCGTCCGCCACTGACTTTCCTGCAAAAAGTGCACTACAGAGAGCAAAAATTTTATAGAATACTTAGAAGCTGGGGGGGGGGGGGGTATTTATTTTGATCATTTAAATGCAATGCATACAACTAACTACAGATTTTATTTGTTATAGTTATTGACAGGGGTGGCTTGGAGGGGGCTCGCAGGGGCTCGCCCGAGCCCCTTGTTAAATATTACTCAGGCCGGCGACCCTCTTGTTAAATTAAGATAAACATTTTTCTCAGATATTCGCGTTATATAATCGATAAATATGCAATATATTTAGATTAGTTTAAAAGTTGTAATGTACATTTGGGTTTTCTGACGTACATTTTTCAGCTATTGATATTGAATAAATTACGATATACTGCATACTGTTGCAAAATATAAGTGTTTAATGTAACATTCGATGGTTTCAATAATCATTGGATATAATTGCACATGAGTGCTAAAAAAATCACAGAATTCCTTCCTCAGAATATCACGAATAGCTATAAGATTTAGCGAGCCCCTTGTTACCGTATTGGCAGCTCATCGCTGGTTATTGATATAAATAAAGGGAACATGGTTAATGTAGTTTTCAAGTATTTAATATTTTAACTTTTCCTGTTCTAAGCTCAAGAAATGCGACCCCAATACCCATATTTTCTTAAATATCTATTTTAATATGGGCTTATAATTAAGGTATTCTTATATCATAGTTTTTTGGACCTTTTGTAGAAGAAAAAAAATATTCGATCGCTAGTTCCGTCTCTATTAAATAAAACAGAAAAGAAAAATTCAACCAAAAAAAAAATATATACTCGAAGTAGAACAAAAAACGGATTGATGTGTACGAAGTTAAAGATAATAATTTATGTATCCTGGAATACTATTCTCAAAAAATACACAATATCTTACTTACATCGATGCATCTTTTTATATAAATACGCGATAACGAGATAAGCACTCGTTAAATAGCATGTGCAATGATTGGTGAGCTAAATCTCGTCAGTTGCGATTTCATATGTGTGCTGGGATGACGTCTTTTTACGCGCAACTTAAAATATGATTATTTATTAAAAAACCACGGATTTTTATAAAAAAAATGTATGAGGAATGATGTAGAGAAATATTTTAAAGCCCTTAGACTATTTTGTTTTGAAATTCATAAGAATAAGGCCAATAATGAGGAAACCACTGGGGTCCCTAAACGACCCCCATCGGAAGAGAGGTTTTTTTCTAGTCTCCGAGCCGCGAGTGTTAAACAAATTATCATATGGATTCCGCGAAAAAAATAGTGATCATCACTGGTATAGCGGTATATAAATTAAAATGGTATAAAAATGTAAGCTTATCGATTCGGATGCCATATCACCGCCCGCCCACAAACGCACCACTTGATAAGAGCAAAACAATGATCCCAGTAAGTGACGAGTAGAAAAAAAACATCATTGAATCTTTTAAAAATTATAAATGCATTTAAATTACCCTATCGGTCGATAACGGCATGGTATTTATAAATTCGACTATACCAGACGTACAAAACAATTTGTATGTGTCAAATATATTTATTTACATACTTCATACATAGTATAACATATGTACTTATCCAAATTTTAAAAAAATGTGTTACTCTTGTAACCATGTAATTTTTGTGAAAAACATATGTTTTCAGTAGTATTTCATTTAAAACATGAATTAATGATAATTTTGGCGTAAATAAATAAACTACTCAACTATATTAATTCCACTTTTATTTAATATGATCAGGACCGGTTTCGCCCACAGCGAAATATATCTTATTATATACAAGTGGAATTAGCCCTAATGACTATATTTTTTTTTTTAATATAATGCCTTTTCACCCTGTATTGACAGTGAACAATAGGGCCTCCAATTCCGGGATCCCGACCAATATAGCGACCCCATGATCCTAGAAATGTCCTAGTACTAATCCTGGATTTCAGGATTTACTATAACAAGTGAAAAATCCCTTTGGTCCGCTAAATGAATAATTTTACGCTGGTCACTGGCAGTTTTTAAAAGGAAAACTCTCACGCTTCTGATTGTACAATCACTCAATTCGCAACCCTTTCTGAGGAAGGACCTAAAGAAAAGTCGTCGATTCGGTACATTTTTAGAGCAGCGAGGTAAAAAAATAATAGCTCTCACATTTTCTATGCGTGGTTTGTGGAACACACATGTATGCATGAAAATGTTTTTAATTTTTAAATAATGAAAGTGTTCCCCTTAATCTTACTGCCGTCTGCGTGGTCAAGCGGTCAATGTTACATAGGTCACGGATCCAAATCCCAGTACAGATTAAAAAAAACGATTTTTAAATCGATTTCTACATTTCCGTTCGAATGCATGGGTGTACGTGTCGTGAATTCTCCTCTACTACACATCCTATTCCTCAAACGGGTCGAAGCGAGAGCGGTTAGCTTACCACTAGTCCTGATATATCCCTACTCTCTGAAAAATGAGGGGCTGAGCAACTGACTAACAAGCAGATCTCGTAGAAACAATTATATTGAGATAAACTCTATTAGGAGTTCATATGATCCACATTAGGAGCGGACATGGTGGAAAAATCTTTCTCTATATCAGTGGTTCTCATGTGCGGCCGCGGTGGCCGCATGCGACTGAGTCTATATGACATAAAATTAATGACATTCGTTTCATTTTTATTTCGTAGATTATTGAATCCATTTTTACTCAAAATATTCCATGAATTATTTAAGTCATTTGTTCAAGGAATGAATTTGATTAATTTATATATTCATATATTGTTTTTTGTGTTGCCGTAAGTGACACGTGTTTCGTTGAATTCTATTTCATCCTTTAAGCCAGTAAAAACATAATTATACGTAGAAAGTGTAAGGTATGTGGGTGGGTCCTAGCTCGCCGTCTCGTTTTGATCTGCAGGTTGACCTTTTAATTGAACGGTTTCATTTTAATGTCATGACTGCGTCTTTAAAATAGCAGTGTTTCCCAACCGTTGGTCTATATACTGGTACCGTTTCTGCTGCCATATTATTACATTTACAATGTAACTGTTACTCTTTTACCTGTCTGCAAGTATCACAAAATGGAAAAAAACTGCTTTAAAAGAGTTTTCGCGCAATACGCTTGCCTATACGTGTATTAACCCGTACAAGGTTGAAGTGTGTATTATTTTGTTTTTTTTTTCGATGGATTCAGCGGAAATTTTTGTGGAAGTTCTGACACGTGGTTCGCCTCTTTAAAAAACGTTAATTAGTTGAATTAAGCATTTCATGAATTATTACAACTTATTACTCTCATTGGTTATTTAAAATGTTGGTTCCAACTATTTCCTCAATATTTTTATGCAAAGACGAAGTAAATTATTATATTTTTTGTGCGGAGAATTTATTAGGCATTTCTAAATAATAGCTTAATTTCAATTGGATTGATTGGAAATGTTATTCAATTTTATTGTTATTAAATTATAAATACTATAAAAAGTTTAAATGCAAAATTTGTTTCTTTGATTGGGCATCTAATTTTAGTAATTAAACTTAAAATTTATATTGAAAATGTGTTTCAACTAAGTAACTTCTGATTCTGTTGAATATTCTGCTTAACTTTATAACTCACGTTAACATTCAACATCATATTATGCCCTTTATTATTTTATAAATGTTTTTTCTTATTTTGATTATAATGATCTTATCGTTTATTCCACAATTTTCTGTAAATATTTCGCTTATTTTTTTTTATATTGCCATTGAACTCTGTTATCTGATGTACCGGAAATTATATTATGATATATTACTTCCCCTTCCCACTGTTTTTTAATTCTGGAAGTATATATAATAAACGATTTAGAAAGTAATGAATGATTGTCCTGCTTAAAATTGTAATAAAGAAACTTTTTTCAAATAAATGAATACAACTGTCGAATATAATTGAATCAAATATTTTTGACAGACAAATAAAAAAAAAAAAATTGGGGTAAATTGGGTTCAACTCGTATTATTGACTATTTTTGAATTGAGAGGATACATCTGCAGAAAAAAAGGAAGCAGTGAGCAAGGGAGGAAATTTCTCGTGCAAATTAATGCTCTTTGCCAGGGAATTGTAACGTATGGTCAAAAATAGCAATGTATTTTAGTTATACATTAAAAAAAATATATTTGATAGCTATTCCGGCGTTGCGCCCACGTTTGAACCAGTGCAAATAAAATATATTAAAAATGTTGAACCTATTATAATCAGTGGCGTATGGTGAGTGTTAGCTAAAAAACAATCTAAACAAAACAATTAAGTATGTGAAAAAATGGTTGACTAACTGAGTCACAAGCAGTTCTCTTCGAAGAACTTGTATCAAAATGCCTCCATTCGGAAGACATATACTCCACACTGGAAGCGGACATGGATTGAAAAAACACATATCAAAATGTTTTGAAATAAAATAAAGAAGTACAAATAATAGTAAAAACTTATATCACGCCAAAATATCAATGAAAAATGACCTGTTAGAATAATCTAAGAATAATACAAAAGTAGAGACGTGAAATTTTCGAAAGAATGCCAGAGAAACCTCATACATGACGTGTGAGCTGTCAATAAACAGGTCGACTTTCGACCTTAAAGTTGCGTACAAAAATATTCATTCCACGCTACGCGTACCTAGACTGCGCGACTGTATGCAGTCGTATGGGAAGGCAGGTCGTGCGCTTGGGAAAACGCTCGCCTTTTCAAATACGGTGTACTACTGCGCAACAAATATACTTTAAATATATTATTTTATGTTCTAGATTTTGCGGGCGTATGTTCCGGATGTGCGGCACACACATTGCACACCCTGAATATACGCCTCTGATTATAATGGAGTTCAACTGAGTAAATTTTAATTCAATCAACGGTTAAGGCTTATTGATTTTTACTATGTATTTAACGGGAAATCTTTGATGAAAGTTTTTAAAAATATTTTGGTAATGTTATTCCTACCTTCATGTTTGAATGCACGAGTCATTCTTTGTAAAACAGATTATCTAAATGTCACGTGTTAGCACAGCTGCAACAGTTTTAACGTGCGCCTGAAAATGATTTTACATGTGCATAACCGCGTGCGTAATTCCTCGAGTTAACTTATCTTTTGAATGCTTATTAATTTGGACCAATGATTTTTTTTTTTGAATGTTATATCATATTAAAACTCTACATTGTTATACAATGGAATTTCGACAAGTGAAAACTCAGTTTAATATGTTATTTTTTTTACGTTGGAGTCATTGGCAGTGGTAACTTTGGTAAAGGTTGGACCTAAAAAAGAAATGTCTAAAGCTTCTGAATAATTGTAAAATATCTCAATTTGCAACTATTCTAAGAAAGGACTTAAAAAAATGTCTCACATTTTAAAATATCTGCGGAAGCCGTCAATTCGCTACTTTCATTAGAAGCGAGCTAAAAAAAGAAACATTCACATTTTTCAACGATTGTAGAATCTGTCTTTTCCAACTTTTTCAGGTGATCGAGCTAAAAAAAAAGGTATTCGAGTTGAAAGTTCGTCCAGTGATCAATCCCGAGATCCCGAAAGCCCACATCTCGAAATAATTGTAAACCTTGAAATTCTCCGAGAATCTCAAGCAATTGTGGCATAATGTTGTTGATGTTGATCAATCCCGGGATCTCCAAAAATCCCGGGATCATCAAAAGGGTCCAGGATTGGATGTTCTTGTACTCAATGTACAATCATTTCTTAACATTAAGCGTATATACCGATATCTCATTGATATACCCAAGGTCGGAGAGATTTTTAATATAGTCAATGAAATCCGGCCAAGCTTTTAGCAATGACGGAACAAAAGATCCACATGCACATATTATGTACATATATGGCCATATACAACAAAAGGCCGCGTGGTTCCGATATGTGTAATACACTTAAACTTCAAACGGCATAGCTCTCGACAGCACTCGCTAAAAGCTCTCCGCTTGTGGATGAATTCGATGGAAAAGTTTATTGGACAGAATGCACTAAGCATTGCATGCAAATGTTTTCTCAAATGTAATAGATAAACTAAGTGCAGTATTTACAAAACTATATTTATTTGCAAAAGCGTTCTACTTAAAAATGAAGATATTAAGTAAAATAATAACGTTGAAGAAACCCGGTTTTATATCATACAAACATTACATTTAGTACAGATATTAACACAGTTAAAAACATATTCTATGCAAAAATACATTCCTTATGACTCAGAGGCGATAAAAAAAATTGCCAAGGGTCAGCTTAAGTTCATCCGTGCATATGAATGCCCGAAGATGTCAAGAGGCAAAACCCGAGTCGTTATTTACAAAAAATATAGAAATGTGCACAATTTGAACGATTTAAATTTAATATGTTAGGATGTTAGAACATATGAGAAAATATATTGTGTATCTATTCTAACGTAGTATCTATTCGTAAGGCTACTTAATTTTAAACTTTAATTTAACCGAAATTGCTAAAAAAATTTACAACTAAAATATATGTAAATGTCAATTGAATCGAATATTATAATAGAGCCAATTCACGGTGGGTACCGTTAAACCTTATTTATTTATCTACTGATTTAATGTTTGTCGGTGTTAAATTAGTTTTCTTTCGCGGCGAAACATCGCAGGTGCGTAGCCGAGTGGTCGATGTTCTGTGGCGCTGGTCTTATGTTGGCTTGGTGTCTTCGGACGAAAAAGCCAGAATGTACTTTATATTTATTTTTCAATTCATTTACGGTTTTTTGCCCAAAAGCATGGATGACTTAAATGTCTTAATATCCACCTATCCCAATCATCTGATTCTAATTACAAGTCGTAGTTAGAGCAATTAGCTAACTACTTGTTACATATAAGCAAGCTTTTTCGTTGACGATGCAGAATAATTCGGTTCATAGAAATGGGCTTACTGATTTTGCATGTGATTGAAGTGAATTACTTTAAATTTTACAAAAACAAAGGTCCCATTAACATTTAAATTATAAATACACTTGGGCCTCGTATAAAACGGTTTTACATAACACGATTTTATACAACACGGGTGTAAAAATTGTGGAATATTTTTCATACAACACGCTTTATATAACACGGCTTCAATTTAAAAAACTAAAAATAAAAATTAACTTGTTTGATTTGTACGTCATATCGTCGGATATTCATGACATCCATGAAATATTGGAGGATCGTACGTTGAACAAAGAAGAATTAATCGAAATTTTGGATGAACCTACTTCAATTAATGACTCAGAAAGCAGTTGCAGCGAAGAAGCTACATGTTTCACATTAAATAGATAAATAACGGCTTGGAATTGGCTATTAAATTAGAAAATATGAAAATTGAAAAGGATCCTATAATAGAAAGAAGTTCGAAATTTAAGAGGAAATTACAACAAATTTTGGAACCTTATAAGGAAATATGCAAATATTTATACGCTAAAAGCAGACAATCGCTTATTACCGAATTTTTGAAGGCTAAAACCACAAGAAATCCAGAGTACTCCTATGGTGATGAAAACTTACAATCGATCTCGAAAAAGTGTAAAACATGTAGAATTCTAAGTGATAGCGATGATGAATGAATGCTATATTATGTTACTAAAATTTCTTTCAATAGATATGTAAATGAATATTTGTTTATTTAAAAAAATAAAGTACATATTTATATAAACTATCTTCGATATTTTTTTTTGGAACGCAATCCCTAATTTTGTATGCACTTCAAACCTTGTATAACACGGATTTGTATTACACGACGTTTTTGTGGAACCACATAACCGTGTTATACCAGGTATTTAGAAATATTTCTCAATAAAAACATATGTAATTAAGTACACATAATCATCTTTATTTATGACTATGCATAGTCTATGACCGACTGTTAGGATAGTAATTAACGAAATCGAATCGTTTTACAAACATGTGTTGCATTTACAATTGATGGAAAATGTAAATTCCAATTAAGGTAAATTAATATTTTTTGTGTCGTTCTAGTGGGGCCAAATACTATTGAACACCGTTAACCAAGCTATCCCACCTCTTTACTTTGATAACGGCTAAATGTTGAAGATATGAATGCATACTTTATGATAATTTTCCGGTATGTTTTTGATATTATATTAATAGAACAACGCTGCACCGTTTTCACAATATTTTTAATTGTTCGGTGTTATTTCTGGACAGATTCTTGCTCATAGTACTCCGTAGATTTAAATATTTTAAATATAAAAATCATTGTTTTATTATAATATGATTGTTTTTTTCATTCTGCTTATTATCCTAATTTGTGCTTGATTTTTTATGCAAAAAAATAGAATGATTTCTGTTATTTCTTATTTTTTTTTGTTTAATACACTTATTAGTAAAACAATATTTATGAATTATCATATGATAATATTATCTATTATGCAAATCAAAACACAATTTTTATATCAAATATGACAAATCATGCCGCGCACTTGTTGGATTGGCCCGCGCAGCTAACCTCTTGTAATCATTGAATTCAGGACCATTTTCGACTTGAAAATTCTCGTCATGGTCGAAACCGGTTCAGATCATATAAAATAAATGTAGAATTAGTATAAAAGAGTGTTTCATTTCTTGAATTTAGTGCTCATTTCTAAATTTAGTGATGAATAAATATTATTTTAATTGAATAGTTATTTTGAGTTGTAAATAGAATATTTTTTCGTTATATTACTATTATTTCAATTTGTTGATAAAATATTGAGCTTATCGACACGTTCATATCAAAACGTCCCTGCTATAGGGTCTCTCCTTCTATAGGGTCCCTGTGACCTTCCGTTCTCGTCGCTTTGTATCGGGGATGGGAAAATCGAAGCTTTTACCCGAGCTTCACGCATGCGCTCAACTATGGGTCGCACCACGAGAAGTCGGGCTTCATTGGAATCTTTTGTCAACAAAATTCGTCCATTTTCGATATTATTATTCTCCGTGGTAGAAATATTTGCTATATTTTAACAACATATAGTAATTGATTATGGTATCGATTGTATTTTGAACTGAGTAGCCATATTGAAAATAGTGTAGCTTTATAAAACGATTTCCCAATTATCTCACTTTGTATTTGTTTTAGCAGAATTACGTAACTCTACGGCGGGAAACTAAGAATGTAATTCATTTTCCATTCAGAAAAGTTTCATTGATTAGATTGTTCTTTTACTACATATTGCAATAAATTGACTGTCACGTAAATTAAAAGACACAACGAATATGTTTGTTTAATTTGTTTTTACGCTCATTTTTACACAAGCGCTATGGATACAGAAACAATTGACCTAGTTTTCTTATTCGATATTTCGCCAGTGCTACGAAATCTCGGTAAATTAAAATAAAAAAAGATCTATTCGGCTGCTGCTTTGCAAAATTATTTTTCAAAATATGACTTTGTTATTCCACTTGACCTCATAATATTTCAGGCGATATGCTCATCATAAAAGCCGGTTAAAAAATAATTATTTCTTAAATAGGTACGTGAAAACACTGATTATAATATTTTCTTATATGACTTGAGAATCTTAGAGAATCTTGTAGGAATCATGTGGTGGCCATATGGTCCGCCTAGGGAGCGGATATGGACAAAAAATGATTTGAATACCACTTTTGGGTGTTCACTGCCAATACTTTTTGGAAAGGCACTATTTAAAAAAAATATACATTTGTACTAATTCCCACTTTTATTTATTAATTCAGACCAGGACCGGTTTCGCTCATGAAAAGCGATAAAGGTCTTCATTAGCTAAACCGGTCCTGATCTTAATAAAGAAAAGTGGTAATTAGTGCAAATGTATATTTTATTTTTTTGCAAATAGCATTTCATTTGTGAATATTTAAACAAGTTAAGATTAGTACAAAATAATGAATGAATTACATATGTATCTCGGCTTATCAATATTTCCACTCCGTGTACAAATTTGTTCGTTTTAGGCAGCATTAATTAAAATAATATTCTCAAATATTGTTGGCAGCAACAATTAATTTTCCTATTTCACCATATATAAAATAAATTATATTTAGAGCCATGAACTAACATTATCTAAAAGTTCGACAATTTAATTTTAGAAAATATTTCTATAGTGGTAAATAAAGATTCTTTTTGCGTTTGACTAATATAGGAATATTCCATTCGGCTTTTTATAATTTTCGAATATTTAAAGATTTAAAAAATTATTACCAATACTATGTATAAACATGTTTACTACCACAGGGTTCATTGAATTTTGCATTCGAAACGGGCCCACCACCAACAAAGTTTTCCTAGGTCTGCCATTTTTGCAATGAATTACACATTCTACAACACAGTTTATAAACGTCTTTCTGTCGAGTTTATTAATTTTGTTTTCGCTTATTTATTAATAACTAATGGTCAGATTTCCAATTTGCAAATTATTCACGATGATGGTGTCGTGTGAAGATATCTGTTATTATTAATATATATATATATTTGGTGTTTATCTTGGGCTTAATAGAATATAATTGAATCGTATAGTTCTCGCCTCAAAGATATCGCTGTGAATATTTCGGTCACGGTGTTTGTATTGCATACATACTTACTAGAGGTCTGCACGGGCCAAAATTTTACAAAACTACCCGGTCCGAGCCCGAAAAACTCACGCCCGACCCGGCCCGGGCCCGAGTCTAATGCCGCACTTGTTACCCGAACCCGACCCGAAACACCGAGAAATTTGAAATCCTCGATTTGGTATACTTTTTCCCCAGATTATCTCCGAAACTCCTTTTTTTTTTTTTTAGCTCAACGAGGAATTTGAAATCCTCAATTTGGTATACTTTTTCCCCAGATTATCTCCGAAAGTCCTTTTTTTTTTAGCTCACCGAGGAATTTGAAATCCTCAATTTGGTATACTTTTTCCCCAGATTATCTCCGAAAGTCCTTTTTTTTTTTAGCTCACCGAAGAATTTGAAATCCTCGATTTGGTATATTTTTCCCAACATTATATCCCAAATTCCACGGGCCGGGTCGGGTAAGAGCCCGTGGGCCAGGCCCGGGCCCGTGCAGACCTCTAATACTTACATACGTAACTCGAACCCGCTCAAACAGCGCTGAATTTCGGGAAAGAGGAAATGTTCGCGTAGAATAAATACGTCGCGTCGACATCGTGGACACTGTAAATCGATGGACAACATGCCGGCTTACATTTTTACAATAACTGTCAATGAGAGTATTTAGACCGGGCATGCCCAAACCTTGACCCGCGGGCCCCATATGACCCTATTGAAGGATTTACGTGATTGTTGTAACACGATTTTTTCCTTCCAAATTTTTTTTTACTAAAGAATCGGTGAACTTTCGCAAACTCTTGGATTAATTACTTTGTTTTCAATCTTGTTAAAATACGTTTATTGAATTCGTGAAATAGCACGTTTTGGCCATACATTTTATTCAAACACAGGAAGATGAATATGTATTACATCTACTAAGTAGATGCACCCTAGAAGTCTGCCCGTTATTGTTAAGATAAATAATTACTTTGTTCTGAATCTTGTTCAAATACATTTATTGAATTCGTGAAACAGCATGTTTTGGCCATACATTCTATTCAAACACAGGAAGCTGAATATGTATTACATCTACTAAGTAGATGCACCCTAGAAGTCTGCCCGTTATTGTTTAGATAAATAATAAACCGTCAAATCATCAAAACAAATTAAATGTAATAATAATTGAAAAACAGTATTTTATCAAACAAGTCAGAGCAAAATTCAACGCTTTTGTTAAAAAATACCCAAAGTAGATATGTAAATAAAAAAGTGAATACAAGTATGCATGTATACATATGTATCTCATTGTATTCAAGTATTAAATGAAAAAAAACTTTTTTTGCGCGAAGGGCAAAATTTTAGTTGTTCACACATTTTTGATACTTTTTTACGCGATATTTTTTATTTTTGGAACCTGTGAATGAATTATATGAAAATGAGGATTTTTTACGCGTCAGTTTCTAGAACCAATGTATCGCTTAAAAAAGGATTGGGTCAATACAAAAATTAATGCTTTTTATTAGACGTGGGTTTGATGTCACGCGGAACCTTAGAAACCGTCTCGTAGAGGAATTGTAGCGAATCTGTACGACGTAGACCTCACAGAATGTTGGCCAAGTGTTTGAAAAGAGGTCAGACCACATGAGTTTGATTCGCATCGCACAGCGTCTTGCGTCATTGGGATGAAGACTTAGCCAGTAATCCGCCTGCTGGACTTATGTAATTCTGTTCAAAATTTAGCGTCGAGTAGTAACGCCAACGTCGCAATCGAAATTCATCAAAGAATTAAAGTTATTCATAAAATATACTTTATTACCATTCATATTTTTTTTTATCTACCGATCGTTTTCTTTTTAAAATTAACAGCTGAATTTCTATAATAATTTAGCATTTGCCGCATCATTCCATTTTCAAGAATATGTATTCATTTGTGAACATAACATTTGGGAAATTGGGATAATCTCTTTCGCCTAATAACAGTCTTTAATATAGACTATATGGATATACATATTACTTATTTGCACGATTTTTTCATGTATGTAAATAATTATTTAATATATTTAAACGTTTGCATCATAAATCATACCATTCTTGGTCCTTGATCATGACATAGAAAATACTCGTATGGGTATGTGACTTTTAAACGTCAGACCTTATCGTTATGAAATTGACATATTTTATTGTGCTTAATGAATTCCCGGGTGAACCACAAAAAAAGCTATAAAAAATATGCATCATGATTTGTACTGATATATTTTAAAAAAAAACTATTTTCCTTTGTACTAATTCCACTTTTATTTAGCAAGATCAGGACCGGTTTCGCCCATGACGAATATTATCAACTTATGGTTGATAGATATCAACCATAATCAGTTGATAATGTTTGTCAGAGCATTAACAACCATCAGTTGACAATGCTCGTCATGAGCGAAACCGTTCCTGACCTTGCTAAATAAAAGTGGAATTAGTACAAAGTAATATATTTTTTAAATATAATGCCTTTCAACTATTGTCAGTGAACATCCTAAAAGGTTGCTGATGTATATTTACTAGTTTTTAGAACCTTTCCTTTAAAATCTCCCGATTTTGCATGGAGATTTTAAAGGAAATCCGTCCCTTTAATCATTTAGTAACGTAATGTCATTTGTAGTATCATTATTGTTTGTTTGTTTTATTATACTATCATCCCCTCCTTTCCTCTGTTTTTATTTTTATTTGTATAATATATCAGAATAGTAAAATTAAAATCATTCGTACTTAAACAAGCATTTGTGAAAGTAATATTGACTGAGAATGCCTCTTAAAGAGGCGAAACACTTGTAACAGTTTGTAGCACAATACGTGAAATAATCAAAGTTATTTTATATTAAAATGAACTTCCACAAAGTTACAGCGGAATCCATCGAAAGTATTACCGAAAATTCTTTTAGCTGTTTTGTTTATGCTTTTCCTAATGCTATTCAAGTCGCCTGTGTATATCTTCCTGGTATATTTTCACGTTTTACTGCCGCCCGAGGAAAATCAGTGAGTATTTGATGAATTTTCTCGCTTAGAATTTCCCTTGTTTCAACGCCATACTATCGACAGCCAACCTGTGAACTTTTTAATATGATCTTCATTATTATTTATATTTGATTTTCATTACAACATAGTTTTTTTTTTATTAAATTTTAATTTATATCAAAAGAAACAATGCAAACTTGATGAACCAGTAAAACATCGGTTAAACAGATGTTGTGTTTGACCGGCAAAATTTCTGACGAATTCATGTTTTAATCAAATAGTAGTACATATATTAATCACAACAGCATTAGTTTTAATACTTTCCGACCGATGATAATAAATTAAGTTAAATACCATTTTGACATTAATTTCTCCTTACCATATTTGTGAAAATCACGTTTTTCACTTCACTGGTCTTTTGTATGTTTTTCTAAAATCATTTTTTAGATAAGGCACTATCTCTCTGTCAAATCGATGTTTTATTTATATCAGCGTTTTTGTCATTCAATAATTTATCATCATGTTTGTATAAATGTTTCCCAATTTGACACATTGGCGCTGTCGTGATAGATATGAATATATATATTCAAAACAATAATGTTAAAAAAAATAATAAAAACACGTATAGAACGAAAATTCGTCAAAAGTAAATCTAAACAGGTGTGTACATTGCGTTGCGTAGGATTAAATAACTGATTTCATCGAACAATACCTCTTTAGATATTTTAATTAATCTATGAATACTTCAAAATTAGTTGTACGTAAGTGTTTATTTCCAAAATTTCAGGTATCTATAAACCGCCATGCGATGCTTTGTGACGAAAGCTTTACCTGGAATTTCAACGAATTAAATATTATTTCAATGGAATCATTTATGATATAATACGTTTCGATAATTTCCAACCTCAAATCCGATTAAAATACTCTATTTGCGATTTCGAGTCCAATTCGATATTAAAATCTATTTTGCTTTGATTTACATTTTTGATGTTTGTACGGTAATATATAATATATTGTTGTCGATGTGATATGTTGCGAGGTATGTATATATAAAAAATAGGGTTGTTTCGTTACAGTTTGCATGTTGTCGCAATAACTTGGGTTAATATCCAAAAAGTAAAGTGGTAAACCTGTCTTGATAAAAAAAAATGTCGGCTCTCATCCGTACATTGATTCGTCTCTGTACATATCCAATAACAGACCGAGTACAATAGATAGTAGATTAAGGTGAGATAATTTGGTGATAGTTTGTATTTGAACGTATTCTGAAAAGACCTGTTGTGGCTTCCGAGAATAAGCCATAGATGGATGGATATATAATATAATATGCATACAAAAATGGTTAATTTTTGAAAGTTTTTCTTTTTGAGAAAATTACTTGAACCTTTTAACTTTACATTACTTTAACCTTTTTATGATGTGGTTGTTAATTATGTTAATTGTTTTAAAGTTTTGATCATTTTCTACGTTTTCATGTCTATTACTTTTGACTAATGTGTTATCACAAAAGTTCGGCCTTTCGACTGAATTCAAATTTTCATGTCATTGTTTCACATATCTATTTAATTTGTACATACATTTTTAAATATATTAATATAATATTTTCGATGGATTCGGCGATAACTTTGTTAATAGGGTAAAATATCAAGGTATTTCAGTTCTACAGTTTTTTAAAAAGTTAAAGGTTGATAGCTATTTCGGCTTTCGCCATCGTCAGAACTATAGTTCTATAGTCCTGAGCTATCAACCTTTAACTTTTTAAAAAACTGTAGAACTGAAATACCTTGATATTTTACCCTATTAAAATGGAGTTCTACCAAGTTCTACCAAATCAATAAATAGATAACTTTGTTATTCCACTTTTTGTTACAAAATGTGATACGTGCTTCGCCTCTGTTATATAAAAAAAAGTTTCTCGAATGCAACTTTCCAACCTAACAATTTCCTCCGTCCGTGTAAGAAAATGCAATACGGAAATCGAATTTTAAATGTCATCACACATTTTCATAAAATTGCTCGCAATAAATTTAAATATTTTGAATCTGCTAAGGCTTTTTATAAATATTGTCATGTTTATAGATTCGATGAGCCTTTTAATGATGCATTTTAATTTTAAGAAATTTGTCAATTGAGAAAATCGGTTATGATTATGATATACTCCCCCGCTATTGATATTTGCAATAGCGGGGGAGTATATCAATATATAGCAATAAATTGTCAGCTGTCAGTTGACAATGCTTGCAATGAGCGAAACCGGTCCTGACCTATTAAATAAAGTGGAATAAAGTACAAAGGAATATTGTTTTTTTATTATTAATCAATTACATAGTCTAACCCTTTCACTATATTTTATAACCCGATTTTTACATTTTTGACGCAGTATTACAGTATTAAAAAAATACTACATATCCCAGTGTTATTTCCAGGGCTGTGGAGTCGCTTGAAAAAAAGACGACTCCGACTCCAGCTTTAAAATAACTAACGACTCCGGCTCCGAGGAAATTTTTCAATAATCTCATTTTAACTTATATATATGTATACCATTAGATCATCTTTAGTCAGCCAAGTATGAAATGTTAACACTTTTGACTTTTTTGTTTAAATACACATCATTAAATATATTTTTCAAAAAACAATCGAGCCGCTCATTTTTCACGACTCCGACTCCGACTCCACAGCCCTGGTTATTTCAGTGTTAATGTACAATTATCAGACTTACGCGTGTTTCGTTCGTAATCATTTTAATTCAATAGCAAAGTCACATAATTTTTAACTCTCGATATAATAATGCAATTACGCGAAAAAAAATCATATTTGCAGTATACCGTAGAGTTGTGTTGTAGATAGTAATTCTATGCTTTCCGACGCTTCCTTCGATTACGTAATAGGTACGGTCGTCATTGTGCGCATTGGTCCACCTCCGCGCATTCCGTCCTGCGCATGTTCCGCCTACACGATACGTCACGAACTAGTGATTTGCGAGCGTGCTGCTGAACTTGGTTTTTGTTCTTACGGACTTATTAATTTAATAAAATTATGTTTAATATTTGATAATCATATTGTTTGCATTTATCAAGTGAACGTATAATATGAAAGTATTACTTGCAAACCCAGCTTATCCAAAGTTGTTGAAACATGCACCTTGAATGTAATTTAGTAGATGACAATAATTTTTGAAAGTATTTTTAGAAATCAGCCCCAAAAATGGCATGACAAAATCTAAAATATCATTCCAAAGTAATGTAAGATTTAAAAAACTTTTAAAATGAACATTGTTTTTCAAAATGAAATTCAAGTTTCATATTTTTTAACCATTTTGGAATAAGCCGTGTTTGCAAGTAATACCGTCGTATATTATGAGTATCAGTAAGATAATAAAAGTATGTAAACATACTGTGTTTGTCAATTTTCAATATTAAATACATATATGAATGATATTTCTTTTCAATATAATCAAAAATATCGGCCCTATCACAATACAGCAGAATTTTATATTTTTTTCTGATATACATATTTTATTTGACAAATAATCCATGGTGGAAGTGAGTAGTTAAACTGACATCATATAAATTTTGAATTTTTTGAACTAATTATGTACTACTGATATAATTCAATTCGATAATATAAATATTTTAGATTTTTAGATTTTTATCTAACGAGAATAAAATCATTTTTTAAAGATATTGTTCGCATTTAAAATGAATATTAAATTTATTAAATTATGAAATTCACATCTCTAGCAATATATTATTGTAAAACTATTTAACGGAATTGGGTGTCTGGCATTTGAAATTAGCATCTTACGTAAGGTACAATAAGGTCTAAAATAGCGTACGGTAAGATTTTTTTTTATACGCATTTATGAGGGGTTTTTTGTTTGCGGGGGGAGGGGCGTTTTTAGGAAGCAAAACATACTCCGTTCCAATAGAGTATGCATTTTTTGATGTACGTATAACTGGAAAGATCCGTATAGAGCATAGGTTCCCAAAGTGGTCCGTACGGACCCCCGGGGGTCCGTGAGGACTGCCAAGGGGTCCCTTGGCAGGAATAAAAAAAAATGGGGGTCCACGAGATGTAAATGGGGGTCCACAGACCGGAATCAATGGAATCAAATTTAATCAAAATAATGCGGGCTTAAATAGGTCAAAGTAAACTATCTCTTAAATTTATTAAACAAAATATATTTGACAAATTTTACGTTTCACATCCACTATTAATTCCCGACCATCCTTCATGTTCATGCGCAAGTTTCTACTGTACCTTACGAATTTGAACCCAAATATTGACCAATTGATAGCGGAGAATCAGGTTCATCCCTCTCATTACCAGATTTTATTATTTTATGTAAGAATTTGATTGTGTTTTGATTTGTTCATTTTCATTTTAAAAAATTCACTAATGATAAGAATAAAAAATTAACATATTTTTTTTACAATTGTCCACTATACAAAAAACCCTATCAGTGTGCTCATATTTGTATTTTAAAAAATTAGAAAACTTCACTATTATGCATCCTGGGGGAGGGAGTCCACGAAGGATAAAATACTGGGCTTAGGGGTCCACGGGGGAAATAAGTTTGGGAACCATTGGTATAGAGTATAGACAATCGCATTTCCCCAAGACTTTGTAATTTTGAAAATCTAATTAATTTGGTAAATAATTTATTCAATGGCCGCTTTAGATAGTATTTTTAGTTATACTTATATTTATTGATATGTTTGATTATATTTTTCACACGACCGAACCGAAGTTAATTCATATATCTAAAATCAAATAATAAGATTTATGAAATTATGGTTAAAATAGCGATGTATTTAATTCCACCTAAATTATGTATTTGTCGAGCTTTACAGTGGACAGTGGGTGTATACACATATATTTAATATGTTACTAAATAATTTATTATCTAAAAGGTAAATGATAATTCTAAATGAATTACCCTAAAACATCAATACTTTAAGGTTTTATAGTTACTTGAATTTGGTCGCCGAAAAAATGTTGGCTATTGACGTGTGCTTCATTCGGTGAGGGGTCGAAGAGAGGGATCGGGGCATTCGCTGAGTCACTTGGCAGACAGCGTTGATACGCTACGAAGCTCGTACTTTGTGGGGTATAGCTCTACGACTCTACGCCGCGCCGCGATAATACTGTCGGCAGTAGATCGCTGTAGACCTTGCTGCTTAAAGCGAAGCTTTTTACAATTGTGGTTTCTTAAAATTCTACGTATAATTCTAGTTTATGGTCACTAAGCTCGTATGTTTTTATTTTAATCACATTCATATTTCTCACAGTAGCTTTTTTTTCTATAACTATATACGTTTTTCTCATCCACCGCATTGAATCATTAGCATAATGTTAGTATTATATTTTAACACGATAAATTGATTTCGGGAATATTCAAATTGGTTTCACGAGATGGAATATGTTCGATAAATTATAACTTTTATAAAACTTTTTTTTTTTTTGGCAATGAAAGCCTCAAACAATATCGTAGTAATTTGATCATTATCTTTAGTTTTTGTGTTTTTCTTTATATAAATAATATACATGTGATATCGAGTTATATAATATATAAATTTCTTTAATATCATAGTCCTGGCTTTTTTCTTTGTCGTCGTGGTTGTTGATTCACGACAAAAACGAATCGACGCGATTTATTTTTCTTACAGCTATTTGCATTGTAAAGTGAGAATATATCATTAACTATTGTTCAAGCCGCAGAGTGAAATCAATAGTGCCCCATTAATTATCTGATTGGATACAACCACCTCCAGCTTGTTAAAGGTAATTTATCTATGTTATTATTTATCGCTGATGGTGCCGATTTGTGGAATAAAATATATTTATACCATTATTATAAACACAGATTTGAAATATCATACTAATGAATTATTTGCGTTACAAATAATATATAAATGACAGCATCATTGCCGGCAAGATATCAAGACTAAATTTAAACAAATATTAATTATACAAATTGATTTAAAATATATTTTTGAAATATATGTAAATTTTATGTTAATGAAACACTTTCTACATTAAGAATCTTACAACCTACATAGTTAAATACTTACTTTGATTTGCATTCTAATCAATAGTTTATAGCTAGTCTCAATTTAGTGAGAATATTGTATTTATTATTAGCATTTGTACCATTTTATTGTTGTGTTTAAAAAGCTTTGTTATTCCGAATTGTGCCTAAGCTATTCGAACAGAATCAATGAGTTTTTGGATATTTTTTCTTGTTTTTTTTTTACTGTTCAAGTGAAACGCATTGATTTATGATACCGTGACCGGAAGTATATAGAATTAGTGTCATAAGCTTTTCTTTATTTTTTTAATCGTATTTTTACAAGAGCTTAAAGAAAAAAAGTGGATTATAGGTTATTAATTCTAAATTCACATTGTATAGAATATTCGCAAAAATCTTGTACCAACTTGTATTTGAATTGTAGATTCGAAGAAAAAAGGTAGGTTGATTAAAATCACAACTCATTAAATCGATTCTAATAGGTTTTGTTTACTATGTATTTATTTTTACGCAATATGTTGAACGTGATTGTGTTTTGTGGTGTGAACCGATGAAATGAATAATTTGTAACATCATCCGCTTGTCTTTTTTTTTGCTAAGCTTCGTTAAATATATCAGAGTGCGAGATAAAAATGGGACTATAGAAGGGACGTAAAATAGAAACGTGAATGGAAACTATCGATTGAATATATTTATATAACCGCCACAAATCGGTAAACACGTTCATTTTGGGAGTGTCAAACGTCATTTTCATGTTGTTGGCAACGCAACACGCTCAAATCTCTCGATACGGTGGACAATTTAATAATAATTATTGCATCCATTTTGCAATATTTTATGTATTATGGTTTGATTTTATTTCAACACCAATGCCGCCGAACGGAAATCGATTGAAAAAATCCTGTTCGCACTGGGACTTTAACCCAACAACATTCACCATTGCAACACGGACCCGACATATTCCCACCAACCCTTCCAATCATTCAATGACGTAGCGAGAGCTGTTAGGTAACCACTAGTCCTGTCGTATACCAATCCTCCTATTCCAACTTTCTTAAAAAGAAGTACATCGAGCACAGTTTTAGTAACTAGAAAGACTAAACTATTATATATTAAGTTAAGATACCTCCCTTAGAAGGCCATATGCTCCACATTGGGAGCGGATTAAAAAAAAATAGGTTGACATTATTTTAGTTTTATTATCTAGATCAGTGTTTCTCAACCTTTTTGGGAGCGTGGCCCCTTTTGAGTGTCTTTATTTTTCTGTGCCCCCCATACCATTGTTTTGTCTTCCCATGAAAATTATAATTTCAAAAACCCACCTTTTTTTATAGCTCTTCCGAGATTTCCAAATCTAGAATACCAGTAGTTTATTTTATTTACGGATTTACAAAAAATAGCTGCGCGACGTCTGCCATTATGCTCTTCCCTGTATCGTTTTATCAATACCCGTGCCCCCCCCTAAACTGTGTTGTGGCTCCCCAAACCAAAAATAAATCTCTTTGGCTCCCTGGGGGGCCACATGGCCCACCGTTGAGAAACCCAGATCTAGACACAGAAAAATTCATTTATAACAAAAATGTTTGTATAAGTGTTCGTCGAAACTATGCGGATAAATCGTTGGCGAAATGCCAACATATATTGGGGTTGTAAAATGTTCATTATATAAACTGTCTTTATTTGGTTTTCATTCAAAACTATTGAAATTATATCATAACAATTGGATAGCGAGTTCTTATCCTCCGTCCCATCCCCCCTTTTTAAAATGAATACTTATTTTGAAAATCTGACTTGATTCTCGGTCCCTCACTGACTTCCAAGAGTGTCTCAAAGGTGCCAGAATGAACCTTAAAGAAGTTTAAAACCTGCCGAATCTTGTTAAATAATAGTTTATGTACAACGAGGTGGTTGGAATTCTTTTACACATAAGTAATAGCTATTTTTTGCTTCCTTTCTATCCCCTTCTGCGCCCCAAGCAAGAGAAAGAAAACCACATCTTTCGATAGATAAGTTATTTTTAAATAAGCGAAACACGTGTCACATCTCATTAAACAACCAGTGGAATAATTCAGTTATTGCTGTGAGTTGTGCATTACAAATAAATTGATTCAACGTTACCGCCGAAGCCATCGAATATAATTTCAATAACAGCCAGATTTTCTTCATTAAGAATCATTTTGTTTCTGATGTCCGTTCCCAATGTGGAGTATATAGCCTCCTAATGGAGGTATCTCAACAGAAGTTTTTTCTTCAAGGTCTGTTTGTTACTAGTCGTTCAACCTCTCTTTTTCAAATGAGTATTGAGGATAGAAGGATAAGGCTAAGACAGGACTAGTGGTTAACTAATCGATCTCGCTACGCCCAGTTATTAAAGGATCGGAAAGGGTGGAAGGGAATTTTTTAGACATCACAAACACCCATGCCTTTGAACAGAAATCGAAAAATCAATCGAAAAAATGCTGTTCGTACTGGGACTCGAATCTGTGTGATCCGGGACGGTAGCCCGCAACGCTAACCGCTGCGCCATATGACCCGAAAAAAATCATTACATGGACTTAATAAATAAATTGGCATTTACTTGGAAGAACTCAATTTTAATAAGGTGAAAACATAAAGCATTTTAATCTAACTAGTTTTAATCTAACTAATTTTCATTAACTAATTTTAATTATTTAATCTAACTAATTTTAATCTTAACTAGTTCTGATGAAGGCATACGCCGAAATACCTATCAACTATATAAAACATGATATTTGTAGAACTAAAATACTCTGTTATTGTTGCACCTTGTTATTAAATAAAGTTTACTTTAATATAATTGAAATCTTAAATTAGTGAACACGAACCGAAAATGTAATTAGTGATTCCAGAAAAAATATATGAAAAAAAAATATTATATAAAAACAAACCCCTTTTTTGCACTCATTCCACAATTTTATGTGTTGTACATAGTCGTAATTTTTAAAATATAAATATCTTTATCAGTTGAAAATGCTCGTGGTTAGCAAAGCCGGTCCTAATCTGTTAAAGTGTAGTAAAAATACTGTTTGATTTTTATAAACTTTTATATACTTAGAATTCATAGTATGTATTTACTAGTAAAAACACAATAATCCTTTGTACTTCATTCCACTTTATTTAATATGTCAGGACCGGTTTCGCTCATTACGAGCATCGTCAACTGATAAGAAATATAATTTAACAATGCTATTTATACAAAAATGAACAGCTATAAATAGCATTGTTAAATTATATTTCTTATCAGTTGACGATGCTCGTAATGAGCGAAACCGGTCCTGACATATTAAATAAAGTGGAATGAAGTACAAAGGATTATTGTGTTTTTACTAATATAATGCCTTTCCACCAAGTATTGACAGTGAACACCCTAAAAGTATGTATTTACCTTCAAAGATATATTGAAATATATACCAATATGTATGTACATCGTAGTTTTCTACGATATCGAATCAAAATAATGTTTTAAAACATCTGTGCTTTGCACATTGCAGAAATCCGACGTAGGTATAAAAAGCTTTTATTGAAGGAGGCATAATTTTGTGTCCCCGTTGTATTCGTCCTTGTACGACCTTTTGCTCTGACGGAGGTTATGATTTTTTGTTTTTATTTTCAATGCTTTCCTCGACGATATTAAGTGCTTATATTCTATCCAAGATGGTCGCTTTTTTATTATTTCATAAAAAAGCTTTTATTTAACCATATTATATAACCTTCGCGCACGAGTTAGTTTCAATACATATAAATTTTAATGTGTAAATATATTGGTAGAATGGCGTAAATTTTTTTTTTGTATTACCTACACATTTTGTATAATTATCTATTTAGAGCATTCATCGCAAGCGTTATCAATTGATGTAACATACAATGATAAAAAATATAACGTCAAACACATTTTAATGTGAATGTTTTGTAAAAAAAATGCAAAAATAGGTCTCTAAGACTTTTCGACGCGAATAATAAAATTGTCGCCATTTCAAAATTTTTCAAAACTTCATCATCACTTACAGTCGAAATCTACCATAAATGATTTAGTGGGAAACCGGTAGATCGCAGAAAGCGCTCTGTATGACATTTGCTGGTTGATTTACTACACTCTGGTATCGGGAAAATTGTTTAATATGTTTTATATATTTTGATAATAATAATGGTCCGGGACACTTTGGGGGGTCACGGGTAGAGCCCGCTAGAAAGAAGTCCGCTAAGTGCCTAGGCAAATCACACATACATTCATTTCACACTCTATGCTTATTAAAAAAAATATTTTTTTATTTACACGGAATTCTTTTATATAGTATCGCAACAACTACTGTTATCAAACTTGAACCCGTTTTAAAGGTAGTGATGGTTTGCCCTTGAATTTGTTCATGGGAAAACCAGCACATATTATATGCATATTTCAATGCAGATGGAGCTGTGATGGTAAAAACAAACTTTATTACTTGAAGAGTGAGGATGCAGGCAGTCTGGTAAAGGTTATTATTTTCACCAGACTACTGGGGAAAATTAAATATAATTTAAGTCGGTCTTCAAGCATGTATGCGCCTGGTCATTAAGAAAGGCATCAATTTATTGTTGTGCTTTTTTAAAAAATCTTAAAATATTTTTTTAATTTACACCACATGATCTTATTATAATCAATCAAGCAAAACAGGATTATTTTATCACAGGATTATGCGAAACTATCAACACTTAACGAGGTGGGATCCGTGGTAACAAAAAGCTTGTGCAACACTGTAACGCAGTGGTTTCCAACCTTTATGCTACTGCGCCTCCCTAAAATAAAAATAAAATTGCCGCGCCTCCTCATCATTTTTTTTATAAATATTGTTATGCAGATGCGTTTTAAATAATAATAAATTTATTACAAAAAAAAAATACTAAAAACCATAATTAACAGAACAAAAACAATAAAATAACATATAATATAAGAACATGCAGTGCTTTTTTTTGAAAAATAAGATGCCGGAACTCACTTGTCAATATTTAAACAAAGTTTTTTTCTTATCTATGTCCATTCCTAATGTGGAGCATATAGCTTAGTAATGGAGGTTTCTTAACGGAAGTTGTTTTACGTGCATCAAATCTCAAGGGCATTGTGGAGAGTGCAACTCATAAATCGCTTTCGACTATTAACCTGGCTCAATATTTGGTTTTTATAGCAACCAGTTCGAAAAACACGTTTCGCATAAATAAGACGTTTTCAAGGGTAGAAGCACAAAGATTTATACTATTCGCTAAAATTCATCCAAAATTGATTTAAAGTTTCATTTTGAAACTTTTGTTTTAGTGAGCTGTTATCGCAATGATAATTATATCATTTTTTTCTTTTTCGACGTTTGTTCTAATTCTACTTTTTCACTGTCGATAAATGGATTCTATATCCACAAAAATGTTGATAAATTGATGTCTTTAAAAAAATTAAGTGTTCAATAAAAATATTTTTGCTTCTTCAATATTGGCTGGCTCAGAGATCTTTTGAAAGTGAAAACATATCTAATTCATTCTTTTGTAAATTTGATTTTCATAACTTCAGCATTTTAATGAAAGATTTTATTTTGTCTTTTTGAACAAGTAGATGCATTTGTGATCCCTGCGTTGATTTATATTTTAAACCTTTTCAATTTTCCTAAAATTTCAGCCAAATAGGTCGTTTTGTGCATTTCCGATACTAAATATTTGCGAAGGCACTATTTTTAAATCTTCCAATCAAGATATTATTTTTAATATGAATTAAAAGTACAGAACACATACAGTCTGCGCAAGAATGTTTCGCGTACCGTACGAAAATTCAGTTTTGTATTTTAAAATGTCTTTTAATAAAACCAATGAATTATATCATTACAAATATGTCTAAGCATGTATCCGAATCTCAAATATTAATAGTTTTACCTCTGACACACTTTTTAACAACTAATAATGAACAAACAGGGGCAGGGGAAGGGGACAATCAGACAATCAGACAATCATGCGGACAGACATTATTGACTATTTTAATATAAAGATTTTTTAATTTAAATATGCGATATTTTTTTTTCTATCAATTGTTAATTATTGATAACTTTGGGCATCCAGGGAATCTTAAAATTCATTTGAAAAAAATCCATGTTTTTTTTGATGATTTTTATTCCAATAAATATAAAATTTCCCACCCTTAGCTTTCATTGGGGTGGTTATTCGCCATGGTTTTATTTATATTAAGAAAATATAATATGAAAGATGTGTTTTTATTAAAAAGTTTTGGCGCCTCACAGGTTGAAAATCGCTTCTGTAACGTAATGTTTGTATTTTTTTTGTTGCTAGGACTTGGGTTCGCATACTATATTGTACAAAAAATTGAATAATATCAGATTATTCGTAATCATTTGCCTCAGATACAACAATGACAATGAATATAATCTATAATTTGAGATAACAACTGAAGGTGTTTGGTAAAATTTTAAAAACATATTTAAATCAGCTAAATTTTGTCAATCACGAGCCGGGTATGGGCATTCGACATCTTCTGGAATTCAAGTGGACAGATGAATCCGAACTGACAGTAAACAGTTTCTATCGTTTATATATTAGGAACAAATAAGACAATTTATACAGCCACTTAAGTGTAGGAACAATCAGTGGCAAAACATATGTGCACAGAAATTGAACGTTTTAAATTTGACGAATCATCGATGGCATGAATTTAATTGCTTATTTTAGTATTTTTATTGTGATGCGTGTGCGTTAACCGATATAGCCACATGCTGTTGTATGTTTAACCCTGTCCACTTTTATTTCTAACTATTTTCTTTTTATTCTGAAAGGGTCGCGAACAACAATGGCCGAGACTCGTAGAAAAGTAAAATGTAGAGCGAGTGTCCAAGGGATAAATGCAACATTAAAGCCTGCAAATAATATCTGATGATGCCATGATACTTTTTTTTACGCTGAGAGATTATTATAATCCTCGGAAATACGGACGGTAAAGTTTTTGTTGCGTCATCGTTGCGTCACACCACTCTAGACCGGGCTGGCCAACACGGACAATTTCTATAGAATGCAAGTGTAACATAATAATGACATTTCACAAAATATCAAATTTACAATACATACTTGCATTGATTTTCACTTTATCGTATCGTAGTTACAATAGTTAACGTATAATATAAAATTTAAATTAACTTTGATTATTCCACGTATTGTGTAACTAACTGTGACACGTGTTTCGACTCTTTCAGAGGCATCTTCAGACTTACTATCGCAAATTTTGCTTAAGTAATGAAGCAAGATTGATTCTAAAATTTTTAAATTATGAAATGACGAAGATTAAATTATGAAGATGCCTCTGAAAGAGGCGAAACACGTGTCACAGTTAGTTACACAATACGT
This sequence comes from Himalopsyche anomala, assembly GCA_031772345.1. Taxonomy (NCBI): domain Eukaryota; kingdom Metazoa; phylum Arthropoda; class Insecta; order Trichoptera; family Rhyacophilidae; genus Himalopsyche; species Himalopsyche anomala. The sequence goes on along the minus strand of CM062834.1, from coordinate 1,243,882 downwards.
GGAATAATCAATGTTAATTTAAATTTTATATTCAAATGAACTTCCACAAAGTTACCGCCGAAACCATCGAAAGTAAGTTAACGTATACATTGATTTGGTGCATTTGGCTCGTATATATTGCTAAATAAAATATTATACGATTTTTAGTACTAATTTAATAATTTCTCTAACAAACACTGCCATCCTGCTTGCTTCTTTTCCCGAATGGTCGGATTGCGACGTTCTGGACGACCGCCAGGTACTAATCTGCAGGGTGTACTCGGCTTAACGAGGTGGGGCGGTCATGTAATCGAAATAAGCAAGGTATCGGCGGGTGACAGAGAATTTTAAAGATGGCGCGCGGTGGCCATATATTCTACACAATGAGCTTAATTAAATATTCACTCGCTGACGAATAGTCGCGAGCTTGTTATGAAATTATGTTTTTTTTTGTAAATAATATTCACGCAGTCTAAAATCCCTCTTACCTATTCAATCCTAAAAACGGGGCCTAGCGAAAGCGGTCAGCTAACTACAACTATGTCTATTCGTATATTTTCACCCTCTTAATCAGTGGTTCTTAACCTTTTCGAAGTCACGGTGCACTTTTGACCATGGAAAAAAGTGGCGGTACATCTTAATTAAGAGATCGAAAAAAATATGTGGACATATTTTTTTCAATATTTTGGACATTTTTCGGTTTTTACTATTTTGCTGATTTTATTCGTTTTTACCAATTTTTTCACGGCGCACTTGCAATAAACTCGCGGTGCAGCGGTTAAGAACCACTGCTCTAAATATACAAGGGAATTTGAGTAGCGGATTAACATCCATTTCTCGTAGACAACCTTCTGCTGTTCTTGGGACCAAACATGGTTACAAAAAAAAATACTTTCACCTCGAATGGACAGTAAATTACTCCGGTACGTAAATTATTTAAGCTACGCCATTTCCATTTTCTGAACTTACGTTACTAGTAACCCTCACCACCTCGTCCGATAATTTCCCAGCCTTATACTCTTCGAAAAGGTGTTCCGTATGCTCAATATTAAGAGCGGAAGTTATATCGTTTTTGTTTTATGAATATATTTTGAAATGGCTTAGTATTTTCGGGATGATGTGTAGGCTTAGCATATGATGAGACGTAGGACAGCCCATAATAGACAGGTGACGAATTGGATATGGCAACAAAATAAATGGTCAGAATTTAAATCAATTTCTGGTCAGAATTTAAATCAACTTTTGGTCATAATAAAATTCAATTTTTGGTCAGAATAAAAATGTTAACGGTCAGAATAAAAATACTAACGGTCAGAATAAAAATAATAAACGGTCAGAATAAAATTAATAAACGGTCAGAATAAAATTAATAAACGGTCAGAATAAAATTAATATACGGTCAGAATAAAATTAATATACGGTCAGAATAAAATCTATTGTACGGTCAAATTTTATAAATATTTCGGTCAGAATAAAAAAAAAATGAAATTAATAATCCTTTTTTTTAACATTCATGTTATGTGTGGAAAAGCAGACTCTTATAATGAGTCATTATTATTACAAATAACGCATCATCTGATTACATACCACTCGGTTTGTTTATATAAAGGTAGGGATCCACCGAAGTGCAGTGGATGTAGGATTCCAAGAGGAACCAAGGCTTTATGATGAATGTTGTTAGTTTTCACTTTTTTAAATTCAAATAAAAAATACTCACCTCTTTCAATTAAAAAAAAAATAGTGTTTTCCTTACAATAAGTGTATTATATCGACTGTATAAAGGAAAAAGGACGTAACCCACACATATCAAAATTTACAAAGGGCGCAAAAACGTGTTTTGATGATTTTGGGCCATATGCAAATTAATAATTATACACAACCTTGAAGTGCACGGAGACTTCTAAACTGGTGTTTAATTGACATAATCTAATATTAATTAAGAAATTATCTAGGAAAAACCTTTATTTCAGTATTTTTTCTTCGTTTTAATTTTTTACAAGGTCATCCTTTTCAAACTTAAAAGTTAAATTTAGATACTAATTCGGCATTTTCAGCTTCCATCCTTTTGATAGAATGTGTGTCAAGTTGTATACATTGTGATTATCGAAAAAAAAGCTGTTTTGGAAAATTGAGGGTTACGTCCTTTTTCCTTTCCACAGTCGCTATGAAATGTACCATAGCAATTATTTATCTAAATGTTCTTTTCAAAAATATTATCCTTTCCTTTAATCTCTTCAGAGCAGATCACAATGTATCGAATTGTACAAATAATAAAAAATAGTTGCAACTTTTAGATTATTTAAAATTATTTAATAACCAAAAGAATATCGGTTAGGCGGAAATACCGTGAACATTTTTTTTAAATAAAAACTTTTTTTGACACGAAACATACAAATGCCTGGATGTGGGAAGCTAGTCTATGAAAACTGTCAATTCTTCCTTTGGGCGCGCAATAATAGTGATTCATTCAATGACCGTGGCGCTAGTAGCAACGCTCGTCCAATCGCCCATTGGACGATTTGCCGTAAGCAACTTCACTTTGCACCAATAGCAACGCAATACGATGACATCATATCATCAAAAAAAATCAGACCATCTGTCAAAATAAATATGACCGATTCCATTTAAATTCTGACCGATCCCATTTATATTCTGACCATTTAATATAAATTCTGACCATTTAATATTTATTCTGACCACTTAATATAAATTCTGACCATTAATTATTTATTCTGCCCTCTGTAATTCTGACCGATACATTATGACCATTTAATATAAATTCTGACCAGTGTAATATAAATTCTGACCGATGTATTAAAAATTCTGACCGAAACTGAATTAAAATTCTGACCGTTTAAATACGAGCCATTGGATATAGCCAAATTCCTTCCGTTGCAGATTTTTCGCACCACTGTGAATAAATATTGATTCTGATTTCCAATGTTAGCTGCTTCATACCGAAGTACATTGGCTGTCAAAAGGAAAACAACCGTCACGATTTTTCTCTTTGCGAGATAAATCCGAAAAGAGACATCGCAAACATCCATGTTAAGATCTTACATTTAAATCAAAACAATCTTAATTTCATATTGACCTTACTGGGTCGACCACTAGACTAGACCACATAGGCCAACTAATATTTCTGTTCACTACGTTGTGTTGTAATAATTTTAATAAGAATCCATTTTCAAACAGCGTTTATTAATTTAATAGGAATAGGATCAGGTATCCCGAAATCCCAACCAATTTTGTGATCCCGGGGTAGTCATAGTACTAATCCCGGGATTTCAAAATTTACTATAACATGTAAAAATACAAAAAAGCTCAACAGCGCTGGACTCACTGGCAGACATTTCTTTTGAAAGTACGGAGATATTAAGAAAAGGACTTCTGAATAATTGAAGAATCAGTCAATTCGTAACTTTTTCAGAGGATGGAGCTAAAAAAAGGTCTCTGACCTGAATAGTTGTGGAATCAGTCAATTCGAATTGACAAAAAATTGAAATCTTTTAATTACAGCAATGACCTCAAGCAATTGTGGTATGATATACAGCAGGGAATACCAACCTTTTTGACCCTAGAGCGCATACTAAATTATTGGTAGGGCGGCGGGCACTACATTTTTTCAAGGTTATTTATAACCCGGGAATTTACCGATTTGCCCAAATTATGAGCGTGACTAGTTTTTTTTTTTTAGCTCGTCCAAGAATTTAGAAATCTGAAAACCCGGGAATTTAACGATTTGCCCAAATTAGCTGGCGGGAGCACCAAAATCGGTCGGCGGGCTCGGGGATATAGAGAATGGTCGATCCCGGGATTGAAAAATTGTGAATCTCCAAACCCCGGTATCACATAAATGATCCGGGATTGGATGCCTTAGTTCTAATATACTGAAAAGTTTCATTTAAAACTCGAGCAACGCAATGTTTTATTTAATAAATATATTAGGTGCACGTTTAAACGATACACCTTGTACACATGTTTTAATAACCCGCACTTATGGGAACCGGGAATTCTTTTGAACCGCGGAGCACAACGTTCCTATCTCGTTACAATGTATAGTTTTAGAAATTTTCATTAGATTTTGTTAAGCGTCTCTTGCGATACTCGAGAACTTATTTTCACTGTCTTCATGTAAAATGATGAGGTTTACATATCAAATAAAAATTTCACCATTGTTTCAATCAGAATTAATTTTTCATATTGAAACATAATATATGTATAATATTAACTTTCAAGGTGTCCACCGTCAATTTATTTTCTTCGTGGATAGAAATCAAAAAAAAATCTTTATTTTGTACTAATTCCACACTTTTAATACCACTTCATGTATTCAGAGAATTTTGTATTTAACACTATTTAAAATGCCTTTAATAGTACTTGTTTTTAATATATTTGATGATTTTATAAAACAAAGTTTTTTTTACATATCCGCTCTCAATATGGAGTATATAGACTCCTTATAGAGTTAATCTTAACATAATTGTTTCTACGAGCACTACTTGTTATCAGTTGCTCACGTTTTCTTTTTCAAATAGAAACTATATAAGGATAAAGTTATGACAAGATTAGTGATAAACCAATAGTTCTTGCTACACCCCGTTCTTTTAGTATATGATCTTTAGCAGGGAATTTTAGACATCATAGACATCCATCCTTCGACCAATCATTCATATACAGGTTGATTGAAAAATCAATTTATTAAACTGCCCGTACCGGGATTCGAACGCGTGAGCCCGTGATCAAAGCCAAAGATGTTGACCACTGGACCACAGACGAAGTGTAAATATATTATTGTACAAATCATAATACAGGCATCAAAAGCAATCTATGTTATTTAAAAACTTAGAGGTGTGTTTTTTCAGTTCGCCACATTATTAAATTCATATTACGACAGCGTACGTATTGCTAGACTTTGGTTAAAAAACGTTTTATTTTTTGTTATCGATTTAACAACCGAAAAAATCTATATGAGTGTTCGGTAATTTTTCTCTGTCGGGTTTTCTCAAAACGAATAGGTACATAATATTTTTTACGGTATGCTAAACTTAGGTGCGTTCAACAACACCATACCTATTGTGGTTAATATCAAGAGTCAATCATAGATACAAAGATTTGCTAGTGTTCAGTCTTAAATACATGTTTTTTGAAAATTCTTTTCTTTTGAATTTCTTTTCGGTGCTGGCGTTTTTGTGAAAAAGTATTAGTTATCTTTTTGTATTCGATTAAATAAAATATATTGTGAAATATGTGTGTATTCAAATTCTGAATTCATTGCAACAAAAAAGTCATTGCAAATGATAAGTGCAACGATCTGTGACAACTAAATTATATTTACTTTTCCTTTGAATACTAACACTGGTGCTGTACCACATGGTGCTTTCAAAAATATTATTAACATGTTTTCTAACATCGATATAATTATGGTATTAATAAATCTATTGTAACTGATATATTATCCTTTAAAATCAAAATAAAAATCAAATTAAAACAATTCGGATTATTATATAAGTTTTCTACTTAAAACCGTCTTGGTTAAAAATAAAACTTGATATGATATGTGTCACATCAATGAATGCTCATTTTAAGAAGTGCTGCGACGTTAGCGCTCGGAACATTAGCGTGTCGTACTAATAATTTTACAATATTAGTAAAAAAATAAAGAAAAATATTTTAAAAAAAGAACCATAAAAACAATTCAAAAAAATAAGATAAGGACAAACAAATGTTTCAAAAATAAACAGTGTGTTTTGGTTGAGATGCTATTTTCTATTGAAAAAAAGGTCACACAATAATGTGTCGCTGTAGACCGCTACACTCACTCTTAAACTGAATTTAGTTTATCCATATATCATACTGCCTTAGATAACAACCAATTTTTATAATTTATGTCGAGACTTAATACCTCCTTAAATTTTGTCTGTTATTGTGGATGGGGAGGGAAGATTTGAATGGTATTGCATTGAAACAATGTACACAAATTAATAAAAACACAATATTCTTTTGTACTTTATTTCACTTTATTTAATAGGTCAGGACCGGTTTCGCTCATTGCGAGAATTTTCAATTGATAAGGAATATAATTTAACAATGCTATTTATACAAAAATTAAAAGTTGTAAACAACAATTGGCATTGAAAAGAAATCACCAATTACATTATAATTGATAACAAATAACACAAAATTAAAATGTTTAACACATCTAACATATAATTCATAAATTTTCCAACATTTATAAATTTTCATCTAAATCAATTCTAACAAAAGGAATATAAATATATATTAAAAAATAGTTAACGAGGGTTAATGCAATGGATAAATTAAAGGGGAACTTGCAAAAATAATTTGATCATTCAAAAGGTAAAAATTGAATCTCTTTTTCTCAATCCCAAAATCTGAAAATTGACAATGCTCGCAATGAGCGAAACCGATCCTGACCTAATAAATAAAGTGAAATAAAGTACAATGGAATATTGTGTTTTCATTAATATAATGCCTTTTCACCAAGTATATTGATAGTGAACACCCTAAAAGTAAAAAAATATACACAAAGGTTGACAAAATAGCGACTGTTTTTTAAAAGTTTAATATTTATTCATTTGCCACAATATATTTGTGGACACCGCGAAATATTTTTGTTCTCGAAATCGTTTGATTCATTGTTTTGTAACAAATGCATGTGAGTTATTTTGCTGTCGCATAGATATACCAAAAGCATTTCCCGGTAGCTTTTAGAGATTATTGAGCTTCACATAATATGCGGTACGCGCCATTCAATTGACAACAATGGAAATTAGTTGACAGGTGCATCAACTATGTTCCAAGTACTTAAATATTATTCTACGAATTCACCAACTGTACTTCATTTGAGCTTAAAGCTTGTTATTCCAAAACTGATAGCTAACGCAGTAGAATACAGTAAACCTTACAAACAGAAATCCTCATTTATCTCGTTTGTGTGTAGTGTTTGAATTTAGACATCATGGGTGGACGTATTATTATAAATTTACATGCATTTATTGTAGTTATTATAATGGAAATTCAAATTGTTATGCTTCTTATATTTGATATTTGGAATAAAAGTTTGACGATGTTTCATTTGTATCTAAAATACTTATCATGATATTGCATTGTCGTATTTTTTTTTACAGTACAAAACATCTTAAAACTGAACTGAGCTATTTTTAACTAGTACTGCACAGGGGGTCGTGTCGCCAGTGATACGCGAAACACAAATTTACCCGAGTATCATTTCAATGTGCATGGGTGATTTTTATTTTCATGTTTGTCTTTATTTACATTGCATTAACCGAAAGCTTGCGTCGTATTTTATAATCAGTGAGTTAATTTACATACAATTATATATTTGTGTTATTACTCCTTATATCAAATTAGTATGCCATAAGTCATTTTATATACTTCGTGAATTGAATTGAAATAGATAACATATTCTTCAATTTGATTAAAAAAGATGATTATTATTTCAATGTAGAGACCCCCTAGTCGTTCTTTTGTAAGTAAATCCAAAAAATGGCAAAATGGATAAGGTGAATTTTTTAAATCGGTGACTCAGCTATTTGATATATTATACAAACATTAATTGTGTGGTCAAGTGGTCAACGTCGTTGGCTTCGGTTACGAAGGGCACGGGTTCAAATCCCGGTGCGGACAGTTTTATAAATTGATTTTTCGATCGATTTATGAACTTCTGTTCGTAGGCATGGATGTATGTGATGTCTTCAATTCCCCACTCCCACCCATCCTATCCTATGAAAGAGCGTACAGAGAGCGATTAGCTTACAACTAGTCCTGTCCTAGCCCTATCCTTCTATCCCTACTCTCTTTGGAAAAAGAGAAGTTGAGCAACTGAGTAACAAGCAGTTATCGTAGAAACACTTATGTTGAGATAAACTCCATTAGGAGTCCATATGCTCCACATTGGGAGCGGACATGGTATATTAAAAAATTAACGGACATGGTATATTAAATTTTTAATATACCATGTCCGCATGGGCCTCTTATCCCGAGATTGAGAAAATTTGAGAAAAAAGGTCCCGCGTCTTTTCATTTTGGGTTCGAAAATTCTGGGAAGAGCTCTAAAAAAAAGTCTCGCGTCGTTTCATTTTGGGAATTTCGTAAATTCCTTGGTTTTTGGATCCGAAAATTCTGACAAGATCTAAAAAAAGGCCTCGCGTCTTACCATTTTGGGAATTCCGCAAATTCCCGTGTTTGTGAAATCGACTAATTTTTTTTAAAAATTTTGAATCCCGAATTAATACACGATTTTATGCTGAATGTTCAATACCGGAATCCCGAGACTGGATGCTCTAGTGTCAATCTAAAACCACGACTTCAATCAGTATTTGTATAGTAATATCTTAATTATTCTAGAAAACAGATATCATTGAAAGGATATAGATTTTTTATTTCGAAACCAACGTCATTTGTGACGTTATATACATACATGTACTAAAGAAAGTAATTTTTATCTTATGATCATTATTTACTCTTGTTTGTTTTGATTACAGGGTTATTGCCCTCGGTAACGTGATTCAGTGAGGTGTTACCATAAGGAGGTAGGTGGGCGGAGGAGCAGGATAAATATCATCCATTACTAGTCATCATGGCGTTCGCCGGTCTCAAAAAGCAGATCAACAAGGCCAACCAGGTTAGTGTACATTCGAACATATTTTTTATAATTGAATCATCGAGTTTCAGCATGGTTAAAAATAAAAATATTTCATTAAATAATCCCTAACCCATTTTATATTGTGTGTAAAATATTCAAGTCATCATTTATCGCCATATTAAATATATTTTAAATATATAGAAAAACATGAAAGTAATAAAATATTCGAAAATGAAAACTCTACTGATAGTGCTTTAACGAACTGTTTATTATTATATTTAGCGTAGTAGCAATTTATTTGCTTCACAGTGGCTCCTAACAGTTTTTGCTCCATTCCCTGTTCATTATTATTCAGAATATCATTTTCCAAGATACTCAACTATGCATCAAAAGGTGCATTTCAAATATCCTATTTACAATTATTTAAAAGATCAGGACCGGTTTCGCTCATAAAGAGGATATTATCAACAGTTAAGAAAATATAATTTTAAAGTTTTGTGTATACAAAACAAAATGAAAGAAACAATTGATATTGAAAAAAAAATACAGAGTAATATTGTGTTTTTTTTTTTTTTTTTTAAATATAATGCCTTTCCACCAAGTATTTGGCAGTGAACACCCTAATAGTGACACACTCGAACCTTGTTTAAGAATATTATATATAATAGTTCCGCAAAAACACTGCAATGCAATATTCAAATCAGTATTATACGAGGTTTTAAATTAATAAGAAATGCGTTCGAAGTTTTTATTTTTTTTATTTTCTAACCTTACAAATTATTCAAAACAAAAACCCGTGCTGAATAAAAAATACTTTTTAAATATCAACCATTTTTCAGCATTTCCACTTTAAATTGTATTTTTCTAGAGTACATTTCAAGATCGGTTTTATGTTTTCATGACTGGATTACTCTTCAATACTTTGGAAATTGCCTTCTTTTAGCGTTTCAATTTTAAATAATTCATGGTTCATGTTTTAATTTCTTCTTGAATTTTTAATTATTAACATACTAATCATTTTCTTGGGATTTTTTTTTCTCAAGCTTTTGTTTATTTTTTTAATGAAAAAAAAACACGCAGTCTGTGTTCAAATCATTTAAGTCTTACTTTTATTTGATGCATTTTTCTAAAACAGTATTATACAAAAATGTGTCGCAATTCTTCCACCGTGTTATATCGAATTCATGACGTAGAAGTGTTCTGTTATACGAGGTCTAGGTGTGTGGAATATTGAAAATATTTAGAATACAATAGCAATGCGCACCCTGGATAAAAAAATTCCCACGTGGGAAATCTTCCTCGGCTAAAAACCCCTGAACTAACGCTCTTGTCGCGGTGACATGTTTTCAAGGTACATACTGATAAAATATGGTTTATTGTCACCCGCTCCCACTACCACTTTTGTGATGAAAACTGGCAGAATTTTAAAATGTGTAGCTAAATTAATTATGTTTAAATTTTGTTATCAGGTAACCCGTAATACCTATTGTTTTATTGTTAATGCCTTGAATGGCAACATTGTTTTTCGATACCCGATGTGATTTTTGTTTCTTTCTTCTTTGCTTCTTGGGACACGAACAGAACACAACGTGTGTGGGGGACACTTCCCGGTCTGGGACTTGGTTCCAGAGGCCTTTAGTTGTAAATTCACTTGCATTTTTTTTTTCTTTTGTGGTTTTTCGTCCGAGATGAAAGAACTGAGATTTTTCCTTTTCGACGAAAATTAAAATCCATTTTGTTCTCTGCGCAGAGTTTAACATCAATTTTGTTAACATCTAAAAGATCGTGTGAGCAAGCTAGGTTGTATAATAGTTATTGTGTATTGTGTTAATTCAAAATGTTGTTTGTTGAATATCGTATGTAATTAAACTTAGGTGATTGCATGTTCTTAAATAAACGTTTTCGTAACAGTTGAGCGATGATTTCATTTAATTCTACCTATCTGTTTTACGTCGAGTTCATACCAACTGTAGTGGTCTTAATGACTTTTATAAGTGGGGATTTATTCTTGGGGTTTAACATCGTGAACAATAGTAGAAATTTCTCACAATAAATGAAACTCGCTCAAAAATAAATAACTAGTAATGTCAATTCATGTTTACCCGGTACGGAGAAAATATTGCCTAGAAAAAGAAAATTACAGCAGTTCCTCAACTTACGCGGTTAATGCGTTCCGAAGGAATACTAACATTTAGATATAAATTGAATGTGTAAATTGTTTTTCCAGTTTAATATCATGGGATATAACATCTTGTAATTAATAATATTATAATTAAATAATGAAGCTAACAGTGAATGTAACTAAAACTGCGTTCCTATATACTGTTCCATTATAGCACCCTCAGGTTATACAGGTGATATATTAGTGTCTTTTTGATTTCTTTTGGGTGTTCACTGTCAATACTTGGTGGAAAGGCATTATATTAATAAAAATACAATATTCCTTTGTACTTTATTCCACTTTATTTAATAGGTCAGGACCGGAATCTTTTTGATTTAATTTATTAAAATATTTATCCAGTGATGTTTCTACGACAAGTCTTTTTCCTTGTAATAAATACGTTTATAACAGGCAATTGCATCATGCATCGCTGTATGTACTTTCGTAAATCAATTAGTATCATAATCTTGTGTTTCTAATCGCCACATTCCTATATCTTCCATATTAAAGCATTCTTCCAATTATTTAGTTGCAAGGTCAGTTACAATCCACATAATTCGACCTATGAAAAAAACGAACATAATTGTTTTTTTTTTTTTTTCTTAGTAAGTTCTGTAAGTAGAGAACCCGCTGTATTTATAATATTTTGATAATGTGTTCAACAGGAACCTTATTTAGGAGGAATATTACGCCATGCAGACATATTATTTATAAATTTTTGAATTTCAAAAAAACAAATTCAAATTACTCAATAGACTAGCTCGTATCGTATCGCTTCACACATGCGATTATTGTAATTATGGATTTGTTGTAATTTTTAAATGCAGTCAATGAATAAAACCAGTTTATGAGATTAAATTATTTATTTTACCAGAATAGGATGTCGTTTTTAAATAGACGAAATGTAGTAAAATAAAAACTCTATAAATTTGAATCGTTCAAATTATGTACATTTTCACAGATTTTGTCACTAACGAGCCGGGTTTCGCCTTTCGGCATCTTCTTGCCTTCAAGTGCACGGATGAACTTGAACTGACGCCCTGGGTCGTTAGTGACAGAATCTGTGAAAATGTACATAATTTGAACGATTCAAATTTAATATTGAAATTTCACCAAGCACCTTCAGTCGAAATCTTAAATTAAAAACTCTTTGTCGATAAATATTTTTCTATTCTTTGCTATAATCCGAGAGAATTCTGTCGAACATTTAAATGCCAATCCAATCAATCGTAGTTATGCAATGTCATGTATGATCGGAATATTGAAAAGCCACTGTCCATATAGCCACTCATATTTATATTCGTGAGTTTATTAGTTTGATAGACATGTTGCAAAAAGACTCGGGTTTTTTTGTTGAAAAATCCTAAATTCATTAGCTGAGAAACGAGCTTTTCCACAAATCTTAATTTGATTGAAAAGTGCGAATGCAGTTTTATTGACAGGCGTGTGTAAAGAGTTTGCCAAACGGTATAACCAAGTAATATTTGCACATATTTCCAGAATTTACATACATTCGATTACTTATGTGGAAAATATCAAATATTATTATTATACATTGACTCTCGCGGCTCGGAGACTAGAAAAATACTTCTCTGCCGATGAGGGTCGTTTAGGGACCACAGTGGTTTCCTCATTATTGACCTTATTCTTATGATTTTCAAAAAAAAAATAGTCTAAGGGCTTTAAAATATTTCTCTGCAGCATTTCTCATACATTTTTTTTTTATAAAAATCCGTGGTTTTTTAGTAAATAATCATATTTTAAGTTGCGCGTAAAAAAGACGTCATTCCAGTACTGCTATGAATTTGCAACTCATGCGTTCAGCCCAGTTATCTTACAAACGATCACTGATAAGCGGGCGCTTATCTCGTTATCGCATTATCGCGTTATCGCGTATTTATATAAACTACAAAAGGTCAAAAAAACTATGATATAAGAATACCTTAATTATAAACATTGTATCACCCATATTAAAATAGATATTTAAGAAAATGTGGGTATTGGGGTCACATTTCTTGAGCTTAGAACCGGAAAAGTTAAGAAGCCTGTACTTTGACCGAGTATTCACAATTTAGAGCGTTCGTCCTCTTCGGTTGCGTTGTCCTCGGGTATGAATGCATTTACTCATAATATGTCGTTAAAGGCGTATATGTCATTGATTTTTCCATTTACCTTTCATCGTTAGTGATACTAGTATTCCTTTATACCCATTCTAGTCATCCCAAAAAATGAAGTTGAGCGATTGAATAACGAAACGCTCTCGTAAAATAACTGATTTTGCTCCATTAATTAATTAAAAGTATGTACATATTGGGAGTACACATGGTGGAAAATATTTGTAGTGTGGCAAATAAATTAACTAATTTTTGAATATATTTCATTCGATAATTATATAATGTATTTATTACGACATATATCGTTATCGTGATGCTAAAGATATCCAATTCTCGATTCAATATAATCTTGAGTGAGATTATTTAAAAATGCGACTAGATTGTATTACTAATTCATTGCAACTATTTTAGGATACATGGCTAAGGGTTGTCTCTCGGTACCCGTGATTCCGGTTTCCCGGAATTTCGATATGCAATCCCAGGAAAAAAATACTAATTTTTAAACTTTGTGACGTTACCGCGAGCGAAATTATTGCCCTGTGGTGCCTTTTCGAACTCATTCTGTCAGTAGAGAAAAGATTGTTCAGAAACAATATTTTTATTTGCGATTAACATGATGCGCTTCTTTAAAATAATAAAATTGAAATAACTTATTTGCTGTACAATTGTCCTACGTCAGAATAATTAAAAATAAAGCTTTTAACATCTCTGTTAAAAATGCAACTTCGACGAAAAAAATATCAATATTACGATATTAAAGCTCTATTAATATAAAATGCTTGATAAACAAATGATACTACAATAAAATAATGATACTACAAATGACATTTACGTTACTAAATGATTAACTAATGAGTTGCATCAATTGGGAAGAGTTAAAGTCGAAAGGGTTATTTTTTATATTATATCATTCGTATTTAAACAACCATTTGTGAAAGTAAGATTGTCTGAGGATGCCTCTGAAAGAGGCGAACCACGTGTCACAGTTTGTAGCACACTACGTAGAACAATCCAAGTTATTTGATATTAAAATGAACTTCCACAAAGTTACCGTCGAGTCCATCGAAAGACTTTATTCAACCTTAAGTATAATAAATACACAAAATAAATTCGTATGTTTTATTTATTTTTTTAAATAAATATTGAAGAATAACGTTGTTTACTTTATCAAACTTATGTTTTTTGAAAAGTTATTTAAAATCATTGTTATATTCATAAACATATTAGTAAATATCTGTTCTGTATTTGTTTAAATTATCAATGATTATCTTTTATCTTAATGATTTATTGTTTAATTTTTAGCCTTATGGATTTGTTTTTTTGTCCGTTCCTTTATGTCTAAGTTTCCCGGGAAATCGGTGTAATTATTTCCCGTTATCCCGGAAACCTCACTATTTTTGGAAACGAGAAACCCTATACTTGGCGGTCTTTCGAATAAATGTTTGCGAAACGCTGTTCTACCTTAACCGCTATGCCTGTCCCCTTAATTGCATTTCGTATTATGCAATCACTCTAGGTGACCGGCGCAGTGCAGTGTAGTGCTAATTGTATAAAACGGCCGGGAGTCTTCTGTTATACTGCGCTAATATAATTTGAGCCTTCAGTCGACGTTTAACGGCGTTTGCTATTTACATTTATTATGTTTATATTTTATTTATAATGCGTTCGTTCTTTCGTTTATGATCTGCATTAAACGTAACAATGTTTACACATTTTACTTAAATTTAAATATTCCACCTAGTTTTTAAAATAGATATAACCACTGGTTGAAAAGCAACCGCCCTTTGTTCTGTCCACAAAGAAAGAATATTACAATCATCGATGGAAACACGACAACTCTTGGATAGAAAGCCATTTACATATTATTAAAAAATAAAACACTTTTGTATTAATTCTATTTTTTTTACAATATATCAGGACAGGGTCAGTTGATAAGTGAAAGTAGTTCTGAACACTATAAAAAATATTTGATTAGTACAAAAAACATTCTTTTTATTATATTTTTTTTCTATCAAAAATTGATAGTGGACATTTTCACAGGGGACGTGGTCTTAATTAAATGAACTAAAAATCATTGGCTTGGTGTCATAAGCTGTTCGAATAATATTGTGCTTGCATTTTTCTTCTTACCATATTACTTGTAAATTTGCTGTTTAGTATTAAAGTATATATGTATACCTTTTCATTCCTAAAGGCCACACTCATTTATCGGATTCAACATAAGGCCGCAATAAAGAAAACGTTGACACCCCTCTTTTTTCGTCTGCCGAACATATAATGGGTTGACTACGCTCTTTTTCCAAGCACTTGCGTATCATTTTTTGATCAAAGTGAATAATTTGTTAAAATCAAAAGGCCGCACCAGAGTAACCAAGAGGCCACATGTTACCCTCCACTGATCTATACCGTAAACATTTGTCTGCTCACGTGACTTAAGGATAATAAATGGTCATGAAATCGATCTCAAAATACTGATTTCCGAGTACATACATGGGGTTAAATAGACATTAAATATGTTGTCGACTGCTGTGGCCCAGTTGGTTAGAGCTTGCTCTACCGATCACGCAGGTCTGGGTTCGATTCACGGTCAGATCACAGTGAATTTTAGAGTTATTCAATTCAAAGTTGTGATCGAAGACTGGGTGTTTGTGATGTCAATTCACACCATTTTCCTCTCCTCCCATCCTTCTGATCTCTTACTAACTGGGTGTAGCAATAGCGATTAGCCAACCACTAGTCATGTTGTAGCCTTATCCTTCTTCCCTACTACTCACTTTGAAAAAAGTGAGGTTGAGCGACTGAGTAACAGTTCTCGTAGAAAAAAAACTTCTGTTGAGATACCTCCATTAGGATCCACGTTGGGAGAGGACATGGATTAAAAAAAATATATATATATGTTTTTAAACATTTTATTTGTAGTTGGTCGCTTGATCATTTTTCAGAAAGGGTTGGGATAGATTGACCAGTCTTTGAAAGAAAACGTAGATATCGTTCTATTTACGTCCCTTCTAATATATCGGACTGGAGGTGGGTGGCGACGAGTGTATATAATCGATTAAAAAAACATTCTGTGAGATTGTTTTATATTTGATTCGAACCCGTGATCTCGTACCCGAATAGCAACGTATACGAATTTCGAAGAGAGTTTAATAAACTCGGCTACAAAACCGGCGGATTACAGGATAATGAATGCAAACAAACCAATATTTAAGATTATTCTGATTAAATGTTGAAACGTTAAATATCTTATGGATGCGGTGTATTCTGTTTTAAAATATTTTTTTATTTGCCTTCTCATTCACCCACGCATCCATAGTTTCCGCCCTGTTTACCATGAAAACAATGAATTTTTCACACATTAGTCGTTTCCGAATAGGGCTCGGAATACCGTACGAATATATAAATGTCGTTCTTTCGTATTTAATGCAGTAAGCAAAAATAACGATAATAAATGATAACTTTGATCAATATAAGTGAATGCTATAAACATAATTATAAAATACAATACAATTACAAATTTATCATAATCGAGAAATCGTTTATAGTTACAACTTTTGCAAAAATCAATGCATACCTAAAACTCAAAGCAAGGAATATTTTTTTTAAGTTTCTTAAAACTTATGTTTAAATAAATTATGTGAACTTTTCAAAATTGCCATTTTTTTTTCCAAAATACCGGTATTTTGCATTTGTAAAATTCGTATTTTTGTTTTGAAAATACAGTAGTCTCGATACCGAGATCCCGGTGTCACTGAAGGCGGTATTGTAATCCCTATGTACGACATACGGTACTATTTTTGTCTTTACTGTTTGTTATCTCTTCGCGTTGCATTTGTAACGCGTATTGCGATAACATTTGACACTTTAATGTGATTTTATTTAAAATGTCAAATTTATTTCAATTCCTTCATCAGCCACAGCAGATTGATGCTGCCAAAGCCAGTCAATGCATGGATTGGCCCATGTATGTACATATGTCAAATCTTTGTCAAAGGTAATGCCGGTCTCGTAACTGAAAAGAGAACGTAGCGTACGGACTCCAATCAAATATTCTATATTATGTATCTGAATATTATATTCAACGCATTTCTGATATTCGGATATTCTAATATTATTCGTTCATAAAGGTGTTTTTACATTTGGATATACATATGTATATATTTCAGTGCTAACATAGTATATTTTAGGATCATGTTAATTGAATCATCCCTACTGCACGATGAAAAAAATTGTTGCATATAGGGTATCCAATCTCGCGATCCCATCCAATTTCTGTGATTCCGAAATCACGGGATATTATTTTGATGATTGGCGGATGACGTCAGGATGACCAGTAACAAGAAAATGTGTGCTTTAATATTACCAGAGTCGAAAAACAAATCTTCCCACTCCGCATTTCCCATAAATAATAAATTTAGGTAATTACCTATAATGAAATCGATCATACATACAAAATGTATTTCGCTACCGCTCGAATCCCCTCTACCCGTCCAGTGCAGTTGTAAAAGAAGATTGTCCGCAGTTAATCTATTAACTATTAACGCTTATAACTATGAACCGATTTATTCTGCTTCATCAACGAAAAAGCTATTTCACATTTGCTAAATTCAATGATTTACTTAAAAAAATATGTACTATATATTCATTTTATAATGAAATATTTGAGGACAACATCAAAAAAATTAAACGAGTCGCGGTTTGTGCATTCCGGTCTATATATCAATAATACGTGAATCCCACCGGTCCTATCAAAGATTTTATAAATGTCCGTTCACTAATAGAGCCGGGTCGCTTTTGCGCAACATATTTGTAACACTTGGTGGAATTTCAATATTAAAATTGAATCGTTCAAATTATGTACATTCACACAAATTTTATCATTAACAACCCGGGTTCCGCCTTTCGGCATCTTCAGGCATTCAAATACGCGGATGAACTTAAACTGACGTTTAGTAAACAAATGCAACATGTTTATATAATAAATAAATGTATCACTAAGTTTAAAGCCATTGCTGGCGAAATGGATAACCCATGGGAATACCTACAGATTTGAATGGTGGGTATTTTCAAGAATGATGTTTACTTACATATATGACACAAGAGTGGGAAATTTGGCAGATTTACCTGCTCATTTAATATGGCAAACTATTTAACTGTGCCCTGTAAGTTTCTAAAATTTCCTGGAAAAATAATCTTTGTCCGCCCGTACCTATTTGGTTGTAGCATTTTAACCCCTTCATCGCGTTTAACGAGTGGTTCTCCGACATCGAGGTGGTTGGCAAAAGTCGACGTGTCTTCTTTTAATCTAAAAGTTCTTTCTATTTTTCCGATATAGAATTTTGTGCAACAAAAGCATTGCAGTCTACACATCCCGGATTTATTTAAATAATGTATTCTATCTTCATAGTTGACTAATAATTTACCCGGCGAGTTCTTACAATAAAAAGCTGGTTCAACACTATCGGTGACCTGTTTTAAAACATGTATTTTTTCCGCAAGTTTAGTTTGTTTTTTTTTGATAAAAGATTGTCTGTTCATTTTTTTAATTTTAATTAGCCCTAAATACTTATATTTGGTTGATAGACCTTACAAAGGCGTATCAATTGTGACTATACTATTCACTGCTGTTATCAATAGATTTTTCAAACGTTGATGATGTCGCTAGTTGAAGGCTTTAGGTTAGTTGAAAAATCACCTTAAGTAATTATATGTTTGTCATTTGAGGTTTTATTGTGTATGTATGTTTAGTACTAACTATCCATTGTACAGATTTTTTTATGTACACATATAAAAATATATTTTTTCACAAAGTTTCTTGGGAACTGTTTATCGTATTATTAGCTGATTATGTTATCTTATCTTTATTAATAATCACTTGTAAAATGAGCCATAAACACAAGATATAAACAATATTGTATGATTTGTAAGGTTAGGTTTCTTAAACTACATATTTTTAATTTTTTACTTGCTTCAGTACGGTGACCAAACGTTCTTTATTTATGAGGAATATACTTTATTTCAGCGATCTACATTTTATAACATGGTTAGTTTGGTCTTTATTTTATGAATTAAACTTATGAATTGGTAATAAGCGTGCTGGACTCGGCTCACAGAAACACTGGAATTTTTATTAACCTTGTCCGCTCCCAATGTGGAGCATATGGACTCATATTAACTAATTCCCCTTGTTGGGCTCTGCTTAAAACATCACAGATGACTTTTTAATTATATGTTAGATGTCTTAAACATTTTAATTTTGTGCTATTTTAGAATCACTTTTAATGTAATTGGTAATTTCTTTTCAATGCCAATTGTTGTTTATAACTGTTCATTTTTGTATAAATAGCATTGTTAAATTATATTTCTTATCAGTTGACGATGCTCGGAATGAGCGAAACCGGTCCTGACATATTAAATAAAGTGGAATGAAGTACAAAGGAATATTGTGTTTTTACTAATATAATGCCTTTCCACCAAGTATTGACAGTGAACACCCTAAAAGTGATTTAATTTTATATTAAAAATTAATATACACAAAGTTACCGCCGAATCTACCGAACAACGGAAAAGCGTCTAATAGTAACGATGATTGTCATACTTCACGGATGTACCTTGGCACAAAATTAATGCGTATTTTGCGTTCAATGAGATAAGATAAATCATGAAACACTTTCAGATTTGTTCTTTATATTTCCAAAAAGAAAAATATCGTCACGTTATCAATATATTAATAGCGGTCAATGTTTCTTTGTTTACTTCTTTATTCGTGAAATATGTAATCCTGTAACGGAACCAGTTAATTTTAAAAACGCGCTGCCGGGAATTTTTGTTTTGAAAGCGACTTGTATTTTGTAATGACTGTCATTTACTGTGTAAAATGTTTGCCTACGTACTGTTTATTTAACTTTTCCGGTTCTAAGCTCAAGAAATGCGACCCCAATACCCACATTTTCTTAAATATCTATTTTAATATGGGTGATACAATGTTTATAATTAAGGTATTTTTATATCATGGTTTTTTGGACCTTTTGTAGTTTATATAAATACGCGATAACGAGATAAGCGCCCGCTTATCAGCGATCGTTCGTAAGATAACTGGGCTGAACGCGTCAGTTGCAAATTCATATTTGTACTGGAAATACGTCTTTTTTACGCGCAATTTAAAATATGATTATTTATTAAAAAAACACGGATTTTTATAAAAAAAAATGTATGAGGAATGATGCAGAGATATATTTTGTAGCCCTTAGACTATTTTTTTTTAAATTCATAAGAATAAGGCCAATAATGAGAAAACCACTGGGGTCCCTAAACGACCCCCATCGGCAGAGATGTATTTTTCTAGTCTCCGAGCCGCGAGAGTTAAGAATGGTTTTTATTTAAATCTGTGATAAAATCTTTTGTTTATGTTCTATTTTTACATTTTAAATTGCATACAATGAAACTCGGTGTGCCCAAGCAATCACCCATCCGAGTCTTATTTTTGCTAAACCGCGATTAACTTAATCTTATTGAAAAATATGTCACGAAAACTGGTTTATGTAATTGGTACCAGGACGATTGTTAGGAATTTTAATGGTAATTAGTTTAAGTAATCATAGGTGACAGAAAGGGTACCATAGGAAGGGTACTATTTATTTTTTGTCGAGGGTCACTTAGGATACGTCGTCGGATGTTACTGTTCTCTTTCAAATCTGTAGGCGAAAGTTCTCGGTTAAGTTAGCTAAAGGATGGTAATAAATAAGGCACGGGGTCAAACTTTTAATAGAGTGCGTCTTCTTCTTCCGCAACCGGTGTTCACTTATGGTCAATTGTGTGTTGTTTGCTTGAGAATGAGGTATGATGTTTTTTTCTAAAAATACAAGTGATTAAAGTATTGCGACAGGGAAAGAAAAAAATGTGGGGTGACGACCCAAGGTATAGTTTTTAGGAAAATCTTATAAGAGTTAGGTTTCTTCACATTGTTAGATTTAGGTTAGTCATTTTCACTTTCAATATTGACAATTTTTTGACAAGTTATTATATTTTCAATATTTTTATAAAAGAGTTGCTTTGAAATAGGATTATAATGTACCCTGTACTATAAAAAAGCTGAGGTTTACTTGCCTTCAATACGACTTCTCGATTGTTTATTGTTTTTGTATTTAAAAATATATTCTCTCCGAGAGTCCACGGCCAATACATCGATGTGTTATATCCATGAAAGTGATTGTGGCTGATAGAATAATCTACCGTCGTTTAGTATCAGAATCAGTACGAAAAGAAAAAAAATGACCATGTTTACATCATGTCAACAAACATACAGTTCTATATTATATTTAATGGGCACGATAATTGAATTCCATCGTGAATAAAACACGTAACGAAAATATGAAAAGTCAAAAAAAATAATATTTAAGTTAAGACGATAACTACATTTTCAATGTTAAATATGTACATCATAGAATTTATTCAAGAATCAGTAGTTGCTCAATAATTCCAAAGCCCAATATCTTTAATTTATAAACCATAAAATCATTTAACACGTACCTACTAATAATGGAAAAGGGAACATTTTGCAGTTAGAGAAACAATTGACTTAATAACTTCTGGCTTGTTCACGCAAGTAAAATTCTGATTTTTGATCATGCAAAAAAATATAATAATATAACATATGATTTTATTTAAATCAGGTCCGGTGAGTGAAACCGGACCCGAACATTATTTATATACACTATAAATTGATAAGACTTAATTTTATTTTTAAAAAACCACTGATTATTTATATAGCAAGATTAATATTTGTTTTATTGTAAATACAATTCAAATTACTGCAACATTTGCGTGCTAGTCGTTTGGTCATATATAATATTAGGAACCAAAATTCATTTTCCTGACCGTGAAGTCTTTCTTAGATGCGTGCGCGTGGAGGAGGGGGAAGAGCATTGAGTAGGATTTCATTCTGGTCTCGGTTTGTTATCGATCCCTTTCCATGAGACCTCCCCTCCATTCGCTTTTCACAGCTGACACCCGAATTTTCACCCCTCGCTTCTCCCTCTACGCCAACCGAATTCTACGTCGACGAAGACTAGCCCAGATGTGCCCGTAACCCGGTACGAGTTTTTGGACTGCATTAATCCTTAGTCTGTTGCAAATAGGGGTTGGAATATCTACTACTTCTTTTACTAAATCTGGGATCATGGTATTTCAACCAAATGCTGGTTTTGAAAATGCAAAAAAAATATTCGTATTATATTTAAAAATTTGCTTGTATCTTTGTAATTAGTTTTCATATATTTTTTATGAATAACCCTGTACTGATTTAAACTTACGTTGGTTGATAATGACCGCGACAATTCGACAATCGGACCTGATCTTTTTTAAATAATGTGGAATTACTACAAAAAAATAGTTTTATTTTTTAATATTATGTTTTTCACCAAGAATTTACTGTGTACACCTTAAAAGTAATAAACAACAAATGATTAGAACTTTCGTCATCGAGATACTCAAATCACCTACATTGCATGGTGACGTAATTGATGGTGCTGTTATCGGTGATGTTAAATTTAAACTGTAAATCTGTTAAAAGCGTGTACCTTCATTGGGTTCACAAAAAAAGAATCTCGAAGGAATTGAAAGCAAATTGTTTACTTTAGAACGCACTTCAGACTCTCTGCGATACTAGCTTCCACCCCTGACATAGACGGGGATGCACCCCCCATCTATATCATCTGTAAACTGCGGAAATGCACAAAGTCCAAGTTTGGCTGTTTTGAGTTAATGATAAAATACTATTGTTAGATGAACGCTCTATAGTCAATTTCCGAGTCTCGAAAAACTTATTTGTACGTGTATGGGGACTACGGAAATATATGAGACTCAAAAGGGGTCACGGGACCAAAAAGGTTAAGAAACTATGCAGCGATAACTGTCACGCAAGGCAAACCAAGAATATAAATTTGAACCGAGAATTAGTATCAGAAGAAAGACTAAATCTGAGGCTGCCGTGAGACTGAGGTGACGAACAAAATGAACATAAAACATATTCAACATTCAAAGCCATAGCCATAACGATACATCTGCAAAGCGTCCGTCGGATTCCAAGCTTAGAAGTTTCACTTTATTTATTACTGAAGGAAATTAAATATATTTTTTCAATTTAACCATTTGCTGCATCAAGCTACAAAAAATGTACGGATAAAAAAAAACACATCACTATAAGGAAAGCTGAAACATATGTTATAGCTGAGAATGATGACTTACGAAAGTTTAATAAAGTAAACAACGTAATTCTTCAATATTTATTTAAAAAAATAAATAAAACATACGAATTTATTTTGTGTTATTATTATTCTTAAGGTTGAATAAAGTCTTTCGATAGACTCGGCGGTAACTTTGTGGAAGTTCATTTTGATATAATATATAAAATACCTTAGATTATTCCACTTATTGTGCTACAAACTGTGACACGTGTTTCGCTTCTTTAAAAGGCATTCTTAGACAGACTTACTTTCACAAATGTTTGCTTAAGTACGAATGATTTTAATTTTACTATTCTGATATATCTTAGAGACTCTCAAGCTTCTTATGTAGGGCAGCTTTTTTTTCACAAAATGGCAGCCGTTTGAATTTTTTTTTTTACGTTTTTTAACAGTTTCAAATTTTTTAAAAATAGTAAAAATTAAAATTTTTACTTAAATCTGCAACGGGCCATAGAGAGATGTATAGAGAAGATTTACACAAAATTTAAAATAAATCGGTTCGGTAGAACTTGAGACATTATGCGCCCCAGCTTGAAAAAAGTATTTTTGAGAAAAACTCGTTTAAAGTTTTGAGTTTCGATTTGTTCCGGTTGGACTAGCTTAGTTGCTGCGTCACCAAAATCGCTGTAACTCTGTAAATAATTAAAATTTTAAAAAATCCCTTTGAAGGCATACTCTCAAATGTCTAAACTTTAGAAAAAATATAAAAAAGAATGAATCGATTACACTAGAATACCCCCTTCAGCGAAAAAAATAGGTAAATTGCGTTTTAAACCAATAATTGCTAACATAATTATCTCAAAACTATTATAGTATTTTTGATTTAACCTTTTTGCGCAGCATCCGCACAATATTAAGTTCAGTGATGCAGGGAGATCTCATTTCATCTTTTTTTTTTCGTATATACCGAAGAATCTCTTTCCTACGAGCATGCTTTGGCAGCAAATGAATAACGCTGCAAATTGAGCAATACATTTTTATCCTGCATCATAGCAATGTATACTAGCATGTCTGAAAGTGATGTTTTTTCCTTGTTGTGATTTATCTTTTTAAGGAGGAAATGCCCAAAAAACTGACTAAAAGAAATTTCTGGATTTTGGCTAGTTTATGCAATATTTTTTTTATCATGTCCGCTCACAGTTAAGCAAATGTACTCTCAATATAACTTATTTAAACGGAACTGCTTGTAACTGAGCCACGATCAACCTCCCTTTTTTCAGAGAGAGTAGGGATATTGGTATACGACTGGGAATAAGCTAGTGATTTTTAGACATCACACAGACAATCATATCTGCGAACAGACATTCATAAAACGTCAGTGAAAATGCTCGTCATGAGCGAAACCAGTCCTGGACCAAATCAATGTAAACTCAGTACAAAAGTGTTTCTTCATTGACTTAAATGCCATTCCACAAAGTATTGACATTGAACACCTTAAAAATAAACCATAAATCGATTGAAAATTTATCAGAAAAATTTTGACAACTATAGTAAAAATGAAACTGTTATTTATCGTTCAACACGATTGATTTGTTTTGAAAAAATAAACGTGTTTCAGAAATATGTCTACATATCGACTGTGGAAAGAAAAAAAGACGTAACCCACACATAACAAATTTTACAGGAGACACGAAAAAGGTTTTTTGATGATTTTGGGTCAAAGGCAATTTATGAAGTATACACAACTTTGAAGTGCACAGAGACTGATCAACTGATTTTAAATTGACTATCTAATATAAATTTAAATTATTTTCCAAAAAAAGCCTTTTTTATTACTTTTTCATGATCGTAATTTTTGCAGGCCCTTATTTTTTCAAACATTTAAGCTAAGCTAAGCATTTCAAGATAAATTATTCGGCATTTTCAGCTTACATCCTTTTGGTAGAACGTGTATCAAGTTATACATTGTAATTTATAAATAAAAGTTGTCTTGAATTGTGGGTTAGTTCTTTTTCCTTTCCACAGTCTATTTATTATAATAGTTCTCAGGCCGTAAAAAAGTACGCTCCAGGACACAGTTTGCCCAGGCCTGGTGCATGTAGAGCTCTGAAGCTGCTTTAGTACATACATATGTATATGCGAAGTAAAAATCATTAAACAATAATGTTGTGTACTTTCATGTGCGTGTTTTATCTTTTCTCAATATCGAAAGCAGAAGAATATTACCTCAGGGCTAAGATAGCTAGAAGAATCCATTTCGAAAGATTTTCCTTTCATATTGAAGCAAAAGATGACGTAGCGTATTTTGTGCATTGTTCAATATTACTCTTTGATAGTTGCTCTTTCGTTTTCTCTTTTTCTGAAAATATTCTTGTGATTCTAGAAATCAGTGATTTGTAATTCATACTATAAAAGTTTTTATGCTTTGATAAGCGGAATGTAACTAATCCAAAAACCCTTCTGAACATCCACTCAACTTGAAAAATACTATATTTTACGAAAAAATGTAAGGATGATTCCTGAGCTTGGAATCCATTTCCGTGACAGCTATACAAGTAAATTTAAGCGCAAGTGAATATGAAAATTTATTGACTTTATAAGTGATTCTGTTTTGGAGCAAAATACAAAGATCTGCCATTTAAGTCCCCAAATGTGTCAAAACAAGCTATTATTGTTATTTTTAAAAAATAATCCCTATCGTATTCAATGTTGTATCCACCACCACCCGCTAAGGCTTCACACTTTTATTTAAAAATAAAAGCTTATTTTCATTGAGTTCCATTGTTTTTTTTTCATAAGACGCGGTGAATTCCTTCTTATAATTTGCCTTAGACTTATAACCGAGTCGGCATGACCGACGGGGCCGACAGATCCGACTCATAGTCGTATCGTCTGAAGCATTTTCTTCCGTTCGTTGTTCAAGTCTGGAAATTCCTAAACGGTGTGATCAGCATCAGCATCAGCATTCCCGTATTTACAATTTGGAATTTTTACTAACCGGCTAAGGTGGAAGAGCTTGACAGCGAAGTGACCGTGGGCCGTTATGAATTGGCTGGTGCAGAAATTAGGAGTCAACACTTTTGCTACCGATTTGTGATTACCGAAAACAAAATTAAATATGTAGGTTTTTTTGTTAGATTTTTATCCAAAAATACCTTTTACCGGTTTTACTCATCACAAGTATTATCAGCTGATTTAAATGCAAATGGATACAGAGCTATTTACACAAAATTAATTTAGAATATTGACACGGTGCAACAAATAACTAGTAAACACGTGATACAATTAATGATAAACGAATGAAATTTACCTAATATTAAAATGTTAAGAACTTCTCACAAATAAACTTCTTATTTGAAATTAATTAATTTTCAACATTAGCCCAAAAATAGCAATACTGGTTTTTGCTTATTGTTGAACCTTTTTAATTATTATTTATAATCTCACCGGACAGTGTTAGCCTTGAACGACATTCCAGACTCGTCCTTAAGTTACGCTGGCAACTTTTTGAATATGCGCTGGGTGAATATGTACATCCTTGAGCGTCCTAGTAACCCACATTCCAAGGCAACAACCGTGGCACGGGAATAGGGCGCCGATGTCCCATTTCCCTCACTTCAATAATTGCGACTACCCATTCTCCTGGATAACACTGCAACGATTATTCTCAAGCTTTTTATTTAGTATTGCCACATTTTATAACTTTTTAAATATCTTATATAAATTTATATATTGGACATATTTCATACATATATATACCGGGTCTGTGGTCGAGTAGACAACGCATTTGGTTTCGGTCTCGATGCTCACTGGCTCAAATCCCAACGGTAATTTCATTTTAAATGAATGATGGATTTCTGTTCGACTGCATGAATGTTTGTGATTTCCAAAATTCCCTCCCACCTATCCGATCTAAAAAAAAAAAACTGATTGGAACGTGATTAACTAACCACTTGTCCGGTCCTAACCCTATCGTTATATAAATTTCAGGGTGTTCACTGTCAATACTTGGTGGAAAGGCATCACATTCAAAAAATTAAATACTCATTTGTACTAATTCCAATTTTATTTAATATGATCAGGACCGCTTTCGCTAGTGACGAGCGTTATCAGTTGATGAATTAAGTCAAAAATAGCAAAGTATTTGGTTACATAAGAATTATTTTATATAGTTAAATGCTATTTCGGCACAATGTAATCGTAATGATTTCTGAAATTATCGAATTTTATTTTATTACTTGCAAACCGCTATATCAAAGCATATTTTTATTAATGTGATGATTACGTTGTATTATCCAAATATAATGTGTTACAATCCGACATGAGATGGGATGCTGTTTAGTAATATCACAACTGCAGTGGTAAATAAATAGGTACCAAGTCGGTCATTGATTTCTTCCCTATTTTTTTTATATCCGTCCGAAGTTAAAAAACAAGTTTTAATAATTAAATTGATCTTTTTTTATTTTAAAATTGAGTTACCAGTTACTTTCTGACCAATTAGCGCAATGGTCATTCGGGCAAGTTTTATAATAAAATCAATAAAAAAAAACATTATTTAAAAAGAATCATTTGACTTTGAAAGTCGATTTTTGCACACAATATTATTTGTTCCTCTCAGTTTGTAATTAATAATTTGAACCCCGATCTATCGTTCTTTTAGGTCATCGCAAGAATTGATGATAAATGCGTGATTACTTTGTTCTTCTTTGCCGGTACTTGGGAAAATAACGATAATTGAGATATATGTACGTATTGGGTTTCCACTGTATTTGTTTTAATTCGGCCATTTTATGAAATAATCATTTCAAACATCGGTTGAAAGTGTTCGTGATGAGTGAAACCGGTCCTGATCATTTTATAAAGTGTATAATGAGTATAAAATATGCGTTTTATTTTTTATAAATATAATAGCGATCCATCAAGAATTATGGGAAGTTAACAGTGTTAACACACTGAAAATGTAAACAATGATGTATTTGTATAATATATAGGACCTTTATCTTCCTAAGCATTCCTCGAAAGAAAATTGGTAGTGTTTCATTATACTTTTTATCGAAAGTTGGTGGTGAATTTCTCATTTTCAATATCGATTTGTTTTTGATTTTTTAATTTATATTAAAATTAACTATGTACTCTTTTATCGGTGCCAGGAATTCATATCCGAAAAAAGTAGATTATCTTATTTTGCTTTCATTAGTAAAAAGAGTTAATTAATGATTTTAGTATTATACATTTTTTTCTCGGTGCCAAAACACTTGGAAATTTTCCCGTTTTCCACGACACCGACCCCCATTTCACCAACCCTCGCGTATTTTATCCCTGTCTCTCCTTACCACTTCGAAATGAATAATGGGTAGTCTCATAACCTTTCATTCTTTCACTACATACTTTTCCCTCCCACCATTTCACCCACGATGCGTAAAATAATCACGAATTTCCCTCTCACAGCTTTTTGTTACATCATAATAGGTTGGCTAAAAACCCATTTTTGCCCTATATCTATGTCCTTGACTTAAAACTGTCTTTTCTTTACCACAATGCATATTTTTTTAGTTAAATGAAGATTTAATAAATCGTATTCAAATAAATGTAAGTACAATTTTAAGTTACCATGTTAGTGTATAATATAGGTATGGGTCATTGGTTTTAAAATGCTACAAATCCAATCTTTATATTCAATAAATATAATGTTCTACGATTTCATATGTTTTTTTTTTTACCATGTCCGTTACCAATGTGAACCATATGGACTGCTAATGGAGTTTATATCAACAGATGTGTTTCTACGAGAACTGCTTGTTACCCATTTGCTTAACCTCTCTTTTTCCAAAGATAGTAGGAATATAAGGATTGTGCTAGGACAGGACTAGTGGTTAGCTAATCGCTCTCAATAACGGTGTTCAACAATATTGCTTCGGATGTCGACATATTTCACGTAGACGTGGGTGGGTTCCGACGAATACTATTTTTTATGTATTAGAGTAGAGTTCGTCGGAGCTTACTCAGTTGACTTCCTTTTTTTCTATTTCGATATTTATAAATCGATCGAAAAATCAATTTATAAAACTGTCCGTACCGGGATTCGAACCCGGGACCTCCGTAACCGAAGCCAACGACGTTGACCACTCGACCACACAGGTGGCAAAATACTAACATATAATACTATAATAAAACAAAATAATATAATATAACAGTAAAATATAATATAACAAAATACTATAATAAATATATTTGATAATACTAACATATAAATATAATTGGAAACCACTTTTAAGGTGTTCACTGTCAATACTTGGTGGAATGGCATTATAATACAAATAATAAAATATTTTTAGTACTTTTTCTACATACAATTTATTTGATCAGGACCGGTTTCAACTCAGTTGATAATGCTCGCGATGAGCGAAACCGGTCCTGATCAAATAAATTGTATGTAGAAAAAGTACTAAACATCTTTTATTATTTTTATTATAATTTGAAACGTTACGAGAGAGGCATAAAATCGAATCAATACATTAATATCAGTCTCTTATTTTTTTTAAATAAGCCATTTACAAGTAACGCTTTTCTTTTATTCTTTGTTTGTGTTTGGTCAATGCAATGCGAACATTGACCATAATTGATAATGGGTGATTCTTAACCATTATTCGCTATTGTTTAACGTTTGCTTCTGGTGCTGGTATTTCTTCAGGAAGAGAATCCTTTCACCTCTTCGTTTGCTCCGTGGTTTTCTCATGTACCGCGGTCGATAACGCTTACTGTACCTGCATGGATTCACAGCATTCTTTTCCAATATTCTTCCAAATTTTGAAGGTACCAATTTTTTGATATCCAATGTTATCGTCGCACGCAAACAAAATGTGAAAATAATAGTTTTGTTTTTTGCACTTTTTTTAGAAGATCTATTTTTTGCGTGTACGGCTGGGCGTGGCTTAACACCCGCCAAATCATCGGCCTGTATGTTTTAACAGCTCATCTGTGTATTTGAACATTCAATCCTAAACTGTAGCGTACATATATAAAAGCCCATATTTAAAATTATATTCTAGTTGAGAAATATTTATTTTAGTTTCACGATGTGTCAAAAATAGCGAAAGCGTAACGTACTTGCTATTTTCCCGTAGTGTTAGCATATCATATTTTGTCCATTACTTTTTCTTTCGTCTATAATTTGAATACCGTAGGTTTCGAAAAGTATTATTTAATTCCGATGTCCTACAAAACAGTTATTTAGCAATAGCCCGTTGATGAAAGAGGACGTCGAAGTCGGTACTCTGTGCCGTCTGTCCGAATGGCGACCTCTCCGAAATCGATTATTAAGCTCTGATTTATTTTGCCTTTGGATATATGTATAATAGTTATTTCGAATAAATTAATTGTGTGACATTATAAAAATTCTATAATACAAAAGCATCAGATTCCTAGAGAAATTGAAGATTGGTTCTCTGAACTTAAAATACTATGATACTTGAAAAATAGCAACATTGTGGCTTAAGAAATCGAGTAAAAGGGTAATAATAAAGCCCCACTAAGTAAATTACACAAAATATTATTAATAATATGTACCTATTTTAATTAATAATATTCATCACTTTTTGAAAGCAGACTTTAATGAGGGACTCGACATAAATTGCTTTTATCACTAGACATATCCGACACGTCTAACATGTCAGAATCTGGTGAAGACTTTTTTGTTATCACTGTCTTGTTTTTTTTTTTTTTTTTTCAGGAAATCCGCTCTCCTGTTTTTTGCTTCTGGGAATCGTGTGATTGCGCAAACGCATATTAATTAAATTTTACAGTATAGTAGGGCTTGAAAAAAAAATAGGTGAATAATTTATCTTTTTGTTTATATTTCACGAATGGGTATACAATATACATAGCAAATCTTTTAATGATATAATTTAAATTTCATTCATTTCTGCTTATCAATCGAGTTAAAACTACTCGTAATAAGCGAAACCGGTACTGATTTTTACTAAAAATGTAGGATTATTACAAACAACTGTTTCGTTTGTTTCGTGTTATAGTGACCCCTAAAAATAATAAATGACATGTTTTTTTTATAAATCATAAAGTCTTTTGCCAATTTGCATTTGAATGAAATTTGGGCCACTGTTATCATTTTGTTTCGCTTAAATATCGACTGTGAAAAGGAAAAAGGACGTAACCCACAGGTTCTTCAAAACAGGTTTTTTCCGATAATCACAATGTATCAAACTTGATACACGTTCTATCCAAAAGATGCAAGCTGCAAATGCCGAATCAGTATCTAAATTTAGCTTTTACGTATGAAAAAGATGACCTTTTAAAAAATTAAAACCAAGAAAAAAGACTGAAATATTGATATGTTACCGTGTTTCAAGAGGAAAGGGAAAAAGGAAATTAAGTTTGCTTATTTTTGGAAATGAGAAGAGTGGGTCTTTGGCGGTCCATTAAATGCTGATTTCATTTTACGGATCACGTTATCTCATATACTGTTCAGTATATACGACCGCGTTGAATTTATTTCAAGTTGCTTACAATTTAATCAATACTTTTGTATTTGATCACTTTTAGAGTGTTCACTGTCAATACTTGGCGGAAAGGCATCATCCTTTGTACTTAATTTCCACTTTTATTTATCAATATCAAGACCGGTTTCTCCCATGGCGAGCGATCAGTTGACACTTGACAATGCTCGCCATGAGCGAAACCGGTGGTGTTCTTGGTGTCTAGTAGTGGACATTAAGTACAAAGGAAAGTTGTGTTTTTTTCCTCAATACTTTTATATTTGTTTTTGATTTATAAAAATGCCGTTTAATGTGACACTAAATTTGAATCGTTCAAATTATGTACATTCACACAAGTTTTGTCATTAACGACCCGGGTTTTGCCATTCGGCATCTTCAGGCGTTCAAGTGAACGGATGAACTTGAACTGATGCTTAGTAAATGAATAGTTCATGTTTATATAATAAATAAATTTATCACCGAGTTTAAAGCTATTGCTGGCGAAAAGGATTAACCCAGCGATTTCCAACCTGGGAGGCGCGCCTCCCTGGGGAGGCTTGAACCATTGCGAACAGTCCAAAATATTTATTTACTCTTTAAAACGTGACTTTATTACTATACAAAATAAAGTATAGGGAGGCGCGAAGATATTTTCTTCTTCAAAGAGAGGCGCAGTAACATAAAGGTTGGAAACCACCGGATTAACCCATGGGGCATTCTTATGTGTTAATAAAATACTATTGAATAATATTGTTCGGCGGAACTTTTTGGTATTAACCACTCGACTGGTCGCAATTATTGAATATTTAAATACTGCAGGATTATTTGAAATTTCATATTAATTAAATACTGCTATTATAAAAAAAATAGAGCCTGATACCGAAAAATATTATCACGCGCATAAAAAGTATCTAGACTAGTTTTACCTATATAATATAATAAAATTGGTGAATATCGCTATTTCTGCTCTGAAAAAAACAGCTGATATACCCTTATCTCAGTTTCGGTTATACCTACATATATTGCAATTTTTCGCCGCTATTGATTTTCCTCGCATTGGTTTTGCATTTCGTCTTTTAATATACTTACCTACTACATTATGTGGGTGGGTGCACGTGCGTTTTTGTTGTTGCGTGTTTTTTCATTTTTTATATTCTCAATATTATGTCGTGAGCGGCTATTACCGATTTACCGCCACGCAATGACGCGATTCGTTTCATTTCTTTACTTATTCGTGGCTGAATAACAAAATGCCACCGCCATTAAATTAACCCTTAAATGGATGATGTTGCAGATATGCAACATAATGTATTTTAATTATTTACTTTTAGTGAAATAAGTATTTTCTATTCGTCCATGACTACTGATCACTGTTCAATAATAAATCTAAAAAAGACGATAGGATCACAAATTATGTTTATTTCAATGTGTGTGTGTTTTTTTTGGTCTGTGTGAATCGTTGTTACTTATCTATATATTAATAGTCGTTAATGTCCGTCCGTCCGTCCGTCCGTCTGTAAATTGTCCCCGATTTCCCCTTCCCCTCCTCCGCCCCAGCCACGCTGTCAACATTTTTTTATTCATACTAAAGAGATACTTTTTTCGTTTGTATATTATGGTCGCGATTTCGCCTTTTCGATGACGTCAAGAAAGACGGTCCCCCTCCCCCCCATCCTGCCCCGCTGTCGTCATTAATTCATTTCTTCATTTTTCTCTGACGTCATGAGTGAATTTTTGAAATCATGACATTTTAATTTTATTATGTGTAAAAACAATTAATTTTCAAAAAATATTCTGTCAAGCTGTGGGATTCGATACCATGCCCCAATTTTCATGCGCGACGTTCGGACACCTAAACCACTGCTCCACAAGTCCAGTTGATGGTTACGAAAAAAAAACTCTATTTAAAGTTTTAGTTAACTAATAATGACATCTGTGGGTGAAATCTTGCACTAAACGAATTTGACCGTTCTGCAGCGTTTTGAGAGGCTATATAAGGCTGCTCAATTAAATATAATAATTTAATATATAATAATTTTATTAACTATTTATTTATATATATACGAAAAATGGTTGTTAGCAAGCTTAAACATTATTCCAAATATTAAATAATTTACGAGGTCTATTTCTGCTAATACGAAAAATAGTTGTTAGCAAACTTAAACATTATTCCAAAAATTAAGTAAATAACAAGGACTATTTTTGCTACTATGAAAAATGGTTGTTAGCAAACTTAAACATTATTCCAAAAATTAAATAATTTACGAGGTCTATTTCTGCTAATAGGAAAAATAATTGTTAGCAAACTTAAACATTATTCCAAAAATTAAGTAATTTACAAGGACTATTTTTGCTACTATGAAAAATGGTTGTTAGCAAACTTAAACATTATTCCAAAAATTAAGTAATTTACAAGGACTATTTTTGCTACTATGAAAAATGGTTGTTAGCAAACTTAAACATTATTCCAAAAATTCAATAATTTACGAGGTCTATTTCTGCTAATACGAAAAATAATTGTTAGCAAACTTAAACATTATTCCAAAAATTAAGTAATTTACAAGGACTATTTTTGCTACTATGAAAAATAATTGTTAGCAAACTTAAAAATTATACCAAAAATAAAATAATTTACTAAATAGGAAAAATAATTGTTAGCAAACTTACGAGAAATTAAATAATTTACGAGGTCTATTTCTGCTAATAGGAAAAATAATTGTTAGCAAACTTAAACATTATTCCAAAAATTAAGTAATTTACAAGGACTATTTTTGCTACTATGAAAAATGGTTGTTAGCAAACTTAAACATTATTCCAAAAATTCAATAATTTACGAGGTCTATTTCTGCTAATACGAAAAATAATTGTTAGCAAACTTAAACATTATTCCAAAAATTAATTAATTTACAAGGACTATTTTTGCTACTATGAAA
The DNA here is from genome assembly GCA_031772345.1 of Himalopsyche anomala. NCBI lineage: Eukaryota > Metazoa > Arthropoda > Insecta > Trichoptera > Rhyacophilidae > Himalopsyche > Himalopsyche anomala. Next base: position 1,209,387 of record CM062834.1, on the reverse strand, counting down.
AATGGTTGTTAGCAAACTTAAACATTATTCCAAAAATTCAATAATTTACGAGGTCTATTTCTGCTAATACGAAAAATAATTGTTAGCAAACTTAAACATTATTCCAAAAATTAAGTAATTTACAAGGACTATTTTTGCTACTATGAAAAATAATTGTTAGCAAACTTACGAGAAATTAAATAATTTACGAGGTCTATTTCTGCTAATAGGAAAAATAATTGTTAGCAAACTTAAACATTATTCCAAAAATTGAGTAATTTACAAGGACTATTTTTGCTACTATGAAAAATGGTTGTTAGCAAACTTAAACATTATTCCAAAAATTCAATAATTTACGAGGTCTATTTCTGCTAATAGGAAAAATAATTGTTAGCAAACTTAAACATTATTCCAAAAATTGAGTAATTTACAAGGACTATTTTTGCTACTATGAAAAATGGTTGTTAGCAAACTTAAACATTATTCCAAAAATTAAATAATTTACGAGGTCTATTTCTGCTAATAGGAAAAATAATTGTTAGCAAACTTAAACATTATTCCAAAAATTAAGTAATTTACAAGGACTATTTTTGCTACTATGAAAAATGGTTGTTAGCAAACTTAAACATTATTCCAAAAATTCAATAATTTACGAGGTCTATTTCTGCTAATACGAAAAATAATTGTTAGCAAACTTAAACATTATTCCAAAAATTAAGTAATTTACAAGGACTATTTTTGCTACTATGAAAAATGGTTGTTAGCAAACTTAAACATTATTCCAAAAATTCAATAATTTACGAGGTCTATTTCTGCTAATAGGAAAAATAATTGTTAGCAAACTTAAACATTATTCCAAAAATTAAGTAATTTACAAGGACTATTTTTGCTTCTATGAAAAATGGTTGTTAGCAAACTTAAACATTATTCCAAAAATTAAATAATTTACGAGGTCTATTTCTGCTAATAGGAAAAATAATTGTTAGCAAACTTAAACATTATTCCAAATATTAAATAATTTACGAAATTTCCGCTAATACGAAAAATAGTTGTTAGCAAACTTAAACATTATTCCAAAAATTGAGTAATTTACAAGGACTATTTTTGCTACTATGAAAAATGGTTGTTAGCAAACTTAAACATTATTCCAAAAATTAAATAATTTACGAGGTCTATTTCTGCTTCTACGAAAAATGGTTGTTAGCAAACTTAAATATTATTTCAAAAATTAAGTAATTTACAAGGACTTTTTTTGTTACTACGAAAAATAGTTAACAAACTTAAACATTATTCCAAAAATTCAATAACTTACGAAATTTCTGCTATTACGAAAAATAGTTGTTGGCAAACTAGAACATGATTCCAAAAATAAATAATTTACAATTTAAATACTGCAGGGCAGGGCTGTCGATATACGCCCCCAGATATATTTCTTTTACTATCAGAATTTCTGGATTATTCAATAAATAGGTTAGTAATTTATTTTTGACGCCTGTAAATTTTCTGACTACTTAAAAATGCAACAAAAATCCCCCCGTTGAGGTCAACGGGCTTACAGCTAGTATTTATTATAGTACATAGGTACTAAGATTTTTTTTTATAAAGGCATTTACTTTTATACTGTAAATGTTTTTTTTCACGCATTTTTTTAAAATTATTTTTATGCAATATTATTAAAATATTGGCTATTTTAAGATTTCGACTGAAGGTGCTTGGTGGAATTTCAATATTAAATTTGAATCGTCAAAACTATGTATTATACATTCACACAAGTTATGTCACTAACGACGCGGGTTTCGGCATCTTCGGGCGTTCAAGTGCACGGATGAACTTGGACTGACATTCATTTATTTCTTATATAATATAAGCACGATACATTTATTTGCTGAACGTGTAGTTAGTGACAAGACTTGTGTGAATGTACATAATTTAAACGATTTATATTAAAACATATTATTGTTGCGTAATATGCAACATGCATTTTTCTTGAATAAAATGATGTGCAAATGTTTTTATAATATTTTTTTTCTCCTCCGTTCTCTTTAGAATATACATACATTGCAATGTATGTATTTCAACTGAAAATATTAAATCATGAATTAAGGGGTAATATATTTTCTGGTGAAATTTCCTTAGTACATTCGATACAATTTTCTAATGGTAATTGTTTATGTATTGTAGCTAGGGCTTCAAAACCGGTTTAAACCGAAACCGGTTAACCGGCTTATCGCGTGTTTTGAAAAAACCGAAAACCGGTTTATTTCCTTCGGTTAACTGCGTTTTATCAAAAATACTCTTTTCTTGTTTTTCATTGTTTTTTTACAAAAAAAAATGTTTTACAATGAATTTATTGCGCAATATAGGAAACAATTCACAAAATACAACAAATATTTACATATATACATACATTTTGTAGAATAATATACTTCTGTCTCAAAGTTGTCCATGTTTCTCCATAAACAAATCTATAACCTTCAATCTTTTCTCTCTGAGTAACAAACAGTTCTCGCCGAAAAATATTTGTTGAGTTCTTCTCCACATTGGGAATTGAGACATACATAATAAATAAAGTTAATATTTTGGTATTCAACTCTATTTTTGTCTAAACATTGGATGTCTTGTCTTATCCAGGTGATATGCTTAAAAAATTGAATGCATTTAAACATCATTCTTTGGGTGACTTTATAATCAAGCTCTATTTTTTTTTATTTGATTCATATTTTTTTTATCATAAAATATTTTTTCACATGTTATAGTAATTGTTACTTTGTCATGGCAAGCAGGTTGGTAACTAGAGTCCCATTAAGATAAATATCGTATTTTTTGTTTGTAATTGGAGTATTAGCTGTTATACCAAATATTGAAAAAAATTACGACTTTTTTTTGCATACTTACCTAATCAAAATATATGATATTTCGGTTTAAACCGGTTACCCGGTTTATTTGTCAGAAAAAAAACCGAAAACCGGTTAGTGTTTAAGTCCGGTTGATTGGAAGCCCTAATTGTAGCCAATGTTTCTTCCGATGGCGAGTCCAGGCGCGTGCAACGTGTGACGTAATGGACCGTGTAATGACTGCAATGTGGCGCGAATTGTATGGACGACACACTATCCCGATCCTACTAATTCTGTTTGAATTGAACTAACTCTGCGAGTACCTCTGTACCGTGTTCAAAACTGACAGATGATAGATCAGCGCTACAACTGTAGCTATGCACCTACGTCTATACGACACATTCGCGTTACATAAAAAGGTCATTTACGTACAAATTGATTGCTAAAATTATACTTTTCCCATAAAACGGTCTCCTATAATATACTCCTGAAATTTAACTATACCGGGGATAGCACCCATTTAAACACAGCCACATACCGTTTAGTCTGTTAGTGCAGTGCTTCCCAACCTTTTTCATTCCACGGCCCCCTAGATTTAAAAAAAAATAATCCGCGGCCCTCCTCAATACAAAACGTGTTCTGCGTAGGGTATCCAATCCCGGAGGCTTTTTCTAATCACCGAGGAATTCGAAGTCCTCGATTTGCTATACTTTTTCCCCGAATTATCTCCGTAACTCGTTTTTTTATTTAGCTCTTCCGATTCTAAAATTTCCTCAAAATTTCTCAATCCCGCATCCTGCGGCGGCCCCCAAGCACTCATTTAACATACATACCCTAAATATGATATGTGGAAAAATATTTGTACTTTCTGCTGAATATTTTCGCGGCCCCCAATTTGGGAAGAGCTGTGTTAGTGAATAATTATTTATTTATAGTTTTTAAATAAATATTGGTTTTTAACGAGCCCTCAAGAGGTGAAGAGAGCCAACTAGTAAAATGGTAAACTTTTTTATCGGACTTTTAAGTACAATCACGACTTAACCTGATGTTTAAGTGCAGGGATGCCCAACTGAAATCACTTAGTGGGCCAAATAAAATAATGCATGTCTCTGAGGGCCGCACATAAATATTTTTAACGTTAATAATAATATGATATTTTTTTATATTAATAATAAACAAACACCTCACCCTTTTCTACTAGAACTGTTTGTTACTCAGTCGCCTAACCTCTCTTTTCCAAAGAGATGAGTAGGGATAGAAGGATAAGGCTAGGACAGGACTAGTGGATAACTAATCGCTCTCGCTACGCCCAGTTATTGAAGGATCGGAAGGGTGGTAGGAAATTTTTGGACATCACAAACACCCATGCCTTCGAACAGAAATCAATTGAAAAAATGCTGTTCGTACTGAGACTCAAACCCGAATACTTACTTATCAATCATAAAATTATCTGGGTCTCTAAATTTATGGTTCTACCTTTTTTGGATTCTCTAAAATTAGCATTACTACAAATGAATGTCTGGCGACGGAATGCGACACCCAGACAAAAATTCCAGAAATTTGTCACAAATTTAGTAACACATTTTAAAAAATGTATTTTACCAATAATAAAATGCAAAATGTATAAAAATTTGAAAACTTTGAAAGAGCCTCACGAAACCTTCGATAGGGTCCACATGTGGGCCGAGGGCCAAAGTTTGGGCTTGCCTGTTTTAGTGGATTGCATTTTTTTATTTCAGGTTGATAACACTATTACAATGTTTATTTACTGAGCTCACTTCACTTTTACGATACTTTAAGAGACATAGAATATTATAAGGCACCCACAACTATTATTTTTAATATATCACATGGCTCACTTCACCTCTCATGGGCTCAAATATAATATAGTTTTTGTTTGACGTGTTACACCATTTTAGTAGGTTGATAAACATTGTACATATTTAATGTAATTTTCTTTTGGTTCCAGTATGTCACAGAAAAAATGGGCGGTGCCGAGGGTACCAAGTTGGACTTGGACTTTATGGATATGGAGAGGGTATGTATATTTTTTTTATTTTACTACAAATTTATGAAATTAGTCTGAATATACAAAAATATTCTTTAAAATACAGTTGTTAAAAAAAAAAATGATGTCTGATTTCAAGAGTTTTTCAGTACTGTCATGTTGAAATGATTATAATCCATACTAACAGTGCTTTTTCCCGCTTTGTTATGCGGTGGAACGGCGTTCTGAGACCTTTTTTCTCGACATTTTTAATATTTCACATCAATATTCGCAACAATTTGATTTTTTTATGCTGAAATGCGTTTGAAAATATTTTTAAAAACCATAATCACCCGTAAAAGTAATAACAGTAAAAAAAGAATTATCAGAACTAAGATTATATCTACAAGATCGATTTCTGTTCAAAGGCGTTGGTATTTGTGATATCTATTCCTCCCACTTTAAAATCCTGAAATTAACAGGACAAAGCGAGAGCGATTAGTTAACCACTAGTTCTGTACCAGCTCTATCTTTCTATCCTTACTCTCTTTAAAAAAAAGAGGTTGATCAACTGACTAACATGCAGTTCTCGTAAAATAACTCGGTTGAGATATCTTCATTACGAAGCCTTATCCTCCACATTGTAAATGGACATGCATAAGAAAAAAAAGCTTGACAAGAATTGAGTTCCAGCTCCTTTTTTTTAAAAGTAAGCTTGTAATGTAGTAAGTAATGCAAAGGCTAGTTCTAGATACTGGAATCTCTCATTATTACTTATTACATCTTTGACTGCATGAATGGTCATTGAATATTCGTAGTATAATACATATATTGGAACATCGAAACATTGGTACATTACCTAATATAAGATTTATATTGAAAGTGCTTGATATAATTTGAAACATTCAAATTTTGTACACTCTCGCACGTTTCGTCATTTTTTGGCGTTTAAGCGCACAAATGAACTTGAACAGTTCAAAATGAAGAGGTCAATCTTCCTAAGTCATCTATTGGAGGTCATTTAAATCAAAACATTAGAATAATTAATCCATATCCTTATAGATAGCTTTAAACTTAGTGGTAAATAAATTTATTTTTTATATTATATAATATACACGATACACTTATTTACCAACTGTCAGTTCAAGTTCATCCTTGTACTTGGACCCCTTAAAATGCTGAAAGGTGAAACTCGGGTTGTTAGTAACAAAACGTGAGTATACAAAATTTTAAACAATTCAAATCTGGTACTTTACATTCTGAAATTAGTATGTTTTTCAGTATTGTAAAAAATAGTGGAAATTCTAATAAGTTCTAATTTTTGTTATATTGCAATCCCTACTGGTGAAAAATTATTAAGAATGTATTTTTTTAATATACCTAGAAAACCGATGTAACTGTGGAGCTTGTCGAAGAGTTGCAAGTGAAAACAAAAGAATTTCTACAGCCAAATCCTACAGCCCGGGCTAAAATGGCTGCCGTAAAAGGTATTTCCAAGCTGTCAGGGCAGGCAAAGAGCAACACGTATCCTCAACCGGAAGGAGTCCTCGGAGACTGCATGCTGCTCTACGGAAAGAAACTCGGAGAGGATTCTATTTTCTGTATGCATCATTACTCTTTGATTTACAATTATTGAGTCGAATTTATTTATGAATATTGAGTTTTTTCTGCATTCTGTTATTATTATTATGAATTTTCATTGATTTTTTTCATAGTATTTATTTTAAATTATTCTTTGATTATATTCACTTCCTATTGAAGTACATGGTCACCACTCAGGGCCCAAAGATTCTCTGTCACCTGTCAACCGCTTTGCTTTCTTATGACATGCCAGCATGCTTCAGTTCCCCAGAGTACATTCTATGGATGGTCTATGAGTAAACGTCAAAATCCCATCGTTATATAATATATGTAAGTACAAAAATCTGTTCGCCAAGGACTGGTTTCGCTTAAAATGATAAATAGTAGTCCTGGAAAGATGTGGAATTGTAACTAATTAGAGAATTACAAGTTCCACGGATAATAATCTAGTCCTTTACGATTATTATGTACTTGATTAACATGCCGGGCGTGGATGGTATTCATCCTGAGTTTTTAAAGTGTGGCTTGAAGGCGCTTTTGTATCTCTTTCACCAACTTCTTAATAAGTTGTGGGAGCAGGAGCACTATCTGAGGGACTGGGTCAACGGTGAGGTTGTTACAATCCAGTCTTGGCAAGAATAAGGATTCTAATTTTAAGTATTCTCAGGGAAAAACAAGTTGGGTTCCAACCTGGCCGATCCTGTACGAACCTGGATGTCATACTTATACCGAAACCAGGTAAATCACCGGCGATCCCCGAAAACCATAGACCCATAAGCTTGCTCCCGTCGATGGGTAAGCTTCTGGAACGCGTAATTAAATCTCGATTGGAGGAATTTGCTCTGGAAAAAAAGCTCATACCGGATGTGCAACACGGCTTCAGAAGCAAACATTCCACCAACCATCAACTACTTAGAGTAGTGGAATTCATCACGGAAAGTTTTAACCGCCGATGTTTCACTACCGGCCTGTTCCTAGATATAGCCAAAGCCTTTGATAAGGTTTGGTACGAAGGTATGATAGTTAAACTTTCCGAGGCCGGCCTCGAAAATCCGATGCTTGGACTAATAAATTCATTCATTTCAAACAGAACGTTCCGCGTAAAATTCAATGGCGTAAAATCGACGACGCGCACGCCAACAGCAGGTGTACCACAGGGATCCGCCTTATCGCCCTTATTGTACAACCTTTACACTCACGATATTCCGTTACCAGACTACATACCCGGAAGCAACGAAACAATCATTGCACAATATGCCGACGACACAGCCATCCTAGCCAGATCGCTAAACAGGAACAGAGCCACCGCGCTTGTACAAAAAGCAAGCACGGACATATCCACCTGGTGCTCCGACTGGAGGATCCAAATCCACCCGGAGAAAAGCACTGCGATAACTTTCAGTCGTAGACCTAACAGACACAATAAGGACATTAAAGGCATCCGGATGCATAACACCCACATTCCGTGGGCCCACACGGTTAAATACCTTGGGCTCACGCTAGACTCACGATTAACCTTCTGCAAACATATTGCTGAGAAAAAACGCCAGGTGTCGCAAATCACTGGTCGACTCTATCCGATGATTGGCCACAAGAGTAAACTTGCCGTAAAAAGCAAATTACTATTGTACACCGCGATTACAAGACCGATCATGACCTACGCGTGCCAAGTATGGGCACACGCGGGCATGAATCGTATACGGACACTACAGACAATACAAAACAAAGCACTTCGCATGGTCACGGGAGCACCCTGGTTCGTGCGAAGTTCCACGTTACACAAAGACATGAACCTAGACCCGATCCTTGATCACGTCATAAAACTGTCGAAGAAGTTCTATAGTGACATGGCGGATCATCCTAACCAATCTATCAAAAATTTACTTAACGACTACATTGATTACCCTCACACAAACATAGCGCGACCGCGGAGAGTCCTCCTACTGAAACCTCCTTAGCCCCCCCCCGATCCCCCACATTCACATGTTTGGATATCAACATCTGCTAAAACCCCGATCTCCAAAACCTGAACGACTGCCGCAGACACTGTAGGTTTGACCTCCTCTCGAGGATAAATAACAAAAAAAAAGAGGGAAAAAGATTAAAATAATAATTATATATAAAAAAAAAAAAAAAAACAGATCAAAAAAAAAATATTAACTGATCAGATAAGCATAACCCCAATTAATTGCAGCTCGAGGTTACTGAATCAACCACTAGTGTCACATATAATGCCTACGAATGAGAACTAATACCACCACAAAAACAAAACAAAAACCAAAGACCACGCACCCGCCTACGCCCAGGTAAATCCTGGACGCTATGCGGGAAAAGCAACATCAAAATACACCAGATGAAAGGGAAATTGGAGCTCGGCTCCACCAGCCCCATAATTTGATGTATAGATATCAATCAAATAACAAATATTTACAATTGGATCTCTTTAGATCAACATAATTTCAATACAAATGTATTAGTTAAATAAGTGTAAATAGTTTAAAACTATAATAAAATAATAGCTTACAATTTCAAGAAGTCTATTTTTGAGAAAAAAAATCGCACATACTTTTTTGATAGTTGTGTCTCCGCGGCTGATGAATAGCTGAAGTCAGTGTTCTTTTTAAGCAGAATTGACTGAAGGCAACGATATTTAGGTAGAAAAGGACAATGCGGTAATGAGCGAAACCGGTTCCTTACATATTAATAACGGTGGAATTGAAGTACAAAGGAATATTGTGAATATTTACATTGAATGAACATTTTTAATTGCACAATACAATTAAAATGATAACTTCTTAACAAAATTTGTGGAATGTGTAATTTATGATACCAGTGGTTAATATTAATGCAGTCATTCCATCCAGGACTGTTGATGTGCATTTGTATTAAAACCACTAAAGAACAACACTTACTACATAATTGAAAAATACATATATTTTTATGGTTTAATAACTGTATCCTCATGATATGACATCATTTCATTTTTATTTGGTAAAAATAACACTGTCTTTAATTTTAGCCCAAAGTTTAATCGAAATGGGAGAGTCCATGAAGCAAATGGCTGATGTCAAATATTCCCTCGATGACAACATCAAGCAAAACTTCCTTGAACCCCTGCATCATCTACAAACGAAAGACTTAAAAGAAGTTATGGTAAGTTCTAATTTTGAATTGATAATGGAAATTAAAAAATTTTCACTTAACCACAATGTATCATAGATCGTGAAGTTTTTATGTTTTGGCAAAAATAAAAAACCTCTCGGTATTGGTCATCCAGTGACGAATAATACATAGTGTTGGTGCCATGTAATTCAGCTTTTATTTTCATCCCGATACTGTGTGCAACATTTACTTTCGCAGAGTAAACATCAGCCTAGCGCGGGTCGATGTAGACTCCTCGTCGTTACGAACCTCACAAATACAAGAAGTTAAAGACTTCACTTTTGCATTTCCTGTGATACTGTATTATTATTTGTTGTCAGTATGTCTGGGTGCTTTCTAATAAACGTTTTTTATGTGATGATTTCGGTGACCACATTTGTGCGACGCCTCTCATCTTGAGTTGATTGACATTTTGCTCAAAACCTTGCTCTGCATTTCAAAAGGCCATGTAGTGCACTCAAGTTCATCTTCTATTATTCTCCTCTAAGTTTTAACAAATCATGATGTCATCCGTCATCGATCGCCTGATACAAAGATAGAGGAGTGTTTACTGTGCTAATTTAGCATATTTCGCTGGCACATTTCTTCAATGTTTTGTGCAAACAGTAACCATGGATCGTATTCTATCCCCAGCATCATCGGAAAAAATTGCAAGGCAGGCGGCTCGATTTCGACTGCAAACGAAGAAGGCAAGCGAAAGGTAATTGACATATTCTATTATATATTTAGTCTTCATTATAAGGAATGTAAGAAGATGAAAGTATATCCGTAAAAAAAGTAAAATTTGAACTAATTTTCAATTCAGAGATTAGTTACTTTAGTAACATTTATCTGTTAACACCTTGTCCTATTTTAGGATTTAAAAATATAAATATCCACCTATTAGATATGAGCCCTCGAGAAGTGAAATGTGCCAAGTAGCAAAATACTAAAACTTTTATATTGAACATTTAATTTTAAGTACCTTTTTAATTTGTGTTTTTGTTGATTGCATATTTTTATTATATAATAAAACACCATTGCAGTGTGTATTTACTAAGCTCACTTCACTTTTATGATACTTAAAACATTTAGAATATTATATCGCATTGAGCTCATTTTTTCCTAAAATACCACATAATCCACTTCACTTCTCAGGGACTCATTATCATAAGTAAATATTATCTTATATAATATGAAAAATATTTTGTACCATTAAAAAATTAATTAATTAGTGAGGGAAGTCCGTTGAAAGTTTACCTATTGCTCTGTTAAAAATGTTTTAATTTATGGAGGGTGATTGCATTGCTGTTAACCCTTTCCGGTCCTATGTCGAATGTCATTCGACATTTTTTTCTTTATTGGTATCGAGTTAAAATAAGTTCAAATGTATTGAATATATTTTTTTTTCCACTCCTATCTATTACAGCGGTATTCTGAGCAAAGAATCAAATGGTTTTTATGAACATTGTAATGTGAAACCGTATGCCTGCAATGGATACAAAAGGGTCATTTTAGGGGCTGGGTCGGCTCACGCAGCTCGGGCACATTCTTCTTTCCAACAGTAACACTTGCCACGTGCACTTGAAAATTAATACCGATATTTACTATTGTTCTAATAATTCTAACCTTGCAAAAATGCCCAAAATTACAAAAAAAACGCAAAAAAGCAACTTGATACATATATATCATACTTGAATTTTTTTAAAATGTAAATAATAAGGTTATTATGTGGATATTTAGAAAAAATTATACTGTTGCTATAAATCTAGTAAAAAAAAAAATTGCAAATATTAGTTTCCCTCGTGATACTGTAAATCTATTGTGGACCAGGTGGAATATTTTTTAATTTTTTTGTGGACCGGAAAGGGTTAATATATTTAGTAACCTTCTTCCCAAAAAAAAAACATTTTGGAATGAGAAAAACAATAGGTGTTTGGATTTTTTACAAATGTTTGTGTAATTGATATAATCAGGCCAACTAGAATTGTGTAATGTTCTTAAGTAATTGAGGCATCTCTGTACTACTTCTCCGCGAACCATCATTCATTCAAAGCTCCATTTAATAGTTTTGCGTTTTTAACATTTCATTAGCTATTATTTATATTATGCTATTTATTATATTATTTTCAAAAATAAATATTTCATTTTTGTTTGGAGAAATTAATGTATTTTTGATAATTTTGATTTTTTTGTGAATATCTCAAAACAAAATAAAACGAGACTAGGTGAAAACGGGTAATTTAAATATTTTAACCATGTCTCTGTTCGGAGCATTGGACTCCTGATGGAGCTTTTCTCCGCATTAGTTATTCTGCAAGCACGGCTTGTTACTTATACTCTCAGACAGAGTAAGCGTAGAAGGATGGGGCTAGGCCAGAACAAGCACTGGTCACTATCGATTTTTAGGATCTAATGCACGGGTTCTAAACCTGGGGGTCGCGAAAGGTTTTCTGGGGGGTCGCCAACTTTTTTCGATTTTGGATTTGAACAACAAATCGAGGATTTCAAATTCCTCAATGAGCTAAAAAAAAAAGGAGTCTCGGAGACAATCCGGGGGAAAAGTATAGCAAATCGAGGATTTCAAATTCCTTGAGGGGGGTCGCCTAGTCACATGGCTTTTATAAAAAGGGGTCGCCACCCGAAAAAGGTTGGGAACTTATGATCTAATGGTTGTGAGAGGGAATTGAGACATCACAAAAAGTTGATTTGAAAAATTAGTTCACGGAAAACTGTCTATGCTAGGTTCAAATCTGTTAACACTATCACCGAAAACATCAACATGGACTACTCAGCCACAGGCCCGGTTAAAGTATCACGTGGAATACTTGAATCAACTGAGATGTTTTCAAAATTCTAGCATGCTAAATTTAATGAATTACACAAATGTTTGCCATTGCTATCTAAATAATTTGAGATTTTTTCTTATTCTGTGATGTCACAGAATTGGACACTTCAATCATCCTTAACTGATAAGTGATAATAAAAGTTTTTCCAGTTAGATATTTTATAAATAAACAATATAAATGAAACTGTGTATTAGCAAAAAATTAAACATTTTTTCTTTTCTCTTGTGTTGAAAGGATTCTTTGCTTCTAATGTGTATTCTATTTCAGGCACCTCATGTTATTGGAGAGTATTCACTTTTTAATACATTAAAATATGTCATAGTTTGTTAGGGTTATTTGTAACAAACTCACCAGGTTTAATGATGTGATTCGAATATTAGATTGATTGTATGGCAATGCTTTATTTTTACTCACTGCTGTTTTGACATTAAGAAAATGTGTACAGCGTTATTAAAAACATACACAATAACATTGCTTTTCAATCTTAAATGCATATTATGGACCAGATATCATTAAATCTATTTACTGTCAGTGAATTGCAACTCTTCTTTCTAGAAAACACTTTCTCACATATGTTCTGCTTTTTATTAAGTATCACTGTAGTTTTTCTGACCTTTCCGGTTCACTGATTTTTTTTACCACACCGATTGATACTGAAAATAATTTAAAATATGATTATTTAGCTACCTTATTGAAATATTAAAAGAAGTCTATTGATAAGCTTATAGATAAATGGGCTATAATTTTCAATCTAAATTTAATAAATAGATACTTTTGTTAATACTGTTTTAGCGGTGCTTATTAGCCGCTTGGTTACATTCATGTATCAGCGTGTATACTACATTGTGTGATTTAACAGATTTGTGTGATAATGAGGATTCAATAAATGGATCATTCTTTCTACGCCAGTCTGTAGATGCTTCTAAAAGAAGTGAAATAAATGTACCTAGTAGTTGTATTTGCAGAGTAATTTCAGTTTAATTTTATATTGAAAATAAGTCATTGCAAATATACCAAATTTTATTAATACAAAAAATTACTTATTGGTTCTGTACGATACAATGAAAAAAATATGTATAGTATTGCCAGTCCTGTAGCCGATAATCAACAATCGTCTTGTTCGAATGCTGTTTCTGCAGGCTGGAATCCCTGTTAAGACTCTTTAATAACTTGATTTATTGATTTGTGATTAAAGGCGTGGATGTCTGTGATGTTGTATTAAACTGATCTTGCATAGGTCCATCTCAATAGTCTCTCTGAAAAAGAGATTGAATGACTGCATGACAATCAGTTCTAATAAAACATTGTATGTTATAGGTGTTGAGCATTTTAATTTTGTGTAATTATAATGTAATTTGTAAATCCTTTTAATTGTTAGTAATTGCTTACACCTTTTTATTTCAATTTAACTTGTATAAATAGCACTGTTTAATTTATTTTCCTTATCAGTTGATAATGCTCGTGAGAAGCGAAACCGGTCCTGATCAAATAAATTTTAAGTGGAAAAAGTACTAAAAACCTTTTATTATTTTTATTCTAATAAAACAATTTATGTTGAGACTCTCCATTATGAGTCAATATGTTTCATTTTTTTTGCTAATATTTGGTGACAATTTTCAACTATTATCAATTGAATTTTTTTATTATCTGAGAGAAACCGGCTTTTATAAATATTCGGCATTAAAGCTATCAATGGACAAGGTGCCAGATATTTATATGATTTAAAATCTCATAAATGTCACTTGAGAGAGAATGCCTGCAGGGGAAACGACATCACATACATCCATATCAAAGATATCCAATCTAAAATTTACATCAGCCTCGCCGGAACTTAAACGTAATCAGTGATCGCTAAAGAACAGCCTGTATGTAACATACATATTTTTTTTTATTGTTTTCTATTATGTTCGTCCACCGAGAATTGCCTCAACAATATTAAATTTATTGAATGTCTAATGCTATTCATGGCAACAGACTGTTTGATTAACTAATTTCCTGTGTCTGAACTATCCTAAAATATTTCAAGTATAGTATGGGTTTGTCAGTGAAATCCCATGATTCCTGCGGAAGTTTAGTCGATAAAACTTAACGATTTGTCGTTTTTCATCAGTGATTGGTCCATACGGCAGCCCTGCGCATAATCAGGGCCCACGGAGACAGGGTATGTTTAGAAACGGGTGACTATTTTTATGGGGGTTGTATTGTCACAAGTTTTCTGTTTCCCTTCTATTATAGTACTCGTGCATAGTGGCTAATTTACTTGAGACGGTTCGGTTAAAACTAAAGGTGACGAATAATTGTCAAATATTTACATTTCTTGTTATAAATACTTGATCCTACTAATACTGCTTCCGTGAATATATGTTAACCATACTGGTAGAAGTTGGTGAATAACAGAATCGATAAAAATAAGATTAACGCTAATTGGGGTTCTTGGATATCACTTCTTTGTCTGGTGCATTAATTACTATCCCAGTTTGGCTAAAACTGCAATTTATTTAATTTAAAATTAAGTATATCAGCATCGATTTTTAGTCATGCATTAGTAACATTGTCCTTGTCTGTATCTGTGTCAGATTGGCAAAAATCCATTTATATTATAATACTGTAAGTATTTATGTAGCATCAAATATCGAGTCCGGAGGCTTTTATTATAAAAGCTCATGTTTTTATTTCTTGTTTACTCTGAACTAACAGTTATTTACCTACCAACTTCTTCTACCAGTATTGTGACAATATGTAATATTTTAATTAAAATATTTGTGTTACTTTATTAATCAGGATAAAACTCTTCTTCGATTTTCCTATTGTTAATTTTTGTCTATTATCCGTTTCACCCTTAGAATTGACACAATAGAACGTTGCTAAGATTTTAGGCTTCTGCAGTTTTATAAATTCAATATTTGGAATACTCTTTTTTTATTGATCATCCAATTTTTCAAAACCACTGCATGTTTCAATTGTAAGAAAGCTTAGAAACGTCAGATGGACCAAATTAAAAACGCAGTGTTTCCAAAAATAATTTAAAATAAAGAAATCCTTTAAATTTATTTCAATATTTTATCAATTTTTTTACTACTTTTTGTTGATTTTAGTAACTGTACCATCCGTGTGGAAAGCCATCTTGGTCAACGATTAATATTTTTCTTACAATATTTAGTAATCTAGCTAATTATTTTAATTGATTTGATAATATAAAAACAGTTCCTGTAACGCTTTTCTGAATTTTTTGTATTAAAATATACGCTTTTCCTTTTGGCTATTATCATTTATTCATTTACTGTATTTTTACTTTAACTAACCGACTGTTGTGTTGCATACAATTTGGTAATCAATAGGTTAAAAATATTAACGTATTTCAGTTCTACAGTTTTTTATATTTTATGCGTTGATAGCTATTTCGGCTTTCGCCATCGTCAGAACTATGAACGTCAGAACTATAGTTCTGACGATGGCGAAAGCCGAAATAGCTATCAACGCATAAAATATAAAAAACTGTAGAACTGAAATACGTAGATATTTTTACTCTATTAACATAGAGTTCTACCAACTAAATGCCAAATCAATAAATAAGTTTGGTAATTGTCGTTTTATAAATATTATAATTGATTTACTGACACACATTATAAATTAATTAAATTAATTAAGGTTTCAATGGGTACAATTTAAGATTGCTTAAAAATAAGACTTCACGGAATCAAAATGTGGTCAAATTCATGTTGAATGGCTTACCGCAGGTGTATAATAAATAGTTAATAATTTACCACTAATCAGAGAAAACATGCCACTATAATTAGTTATTTTCAAATTTTATATATATTGAAATACGATTCCTTGTTCACAATTTATGGTAAAGCTAATGATGGCTACAAATATCCATTGGTTCAAAAGGGCCGAGCTCACTCAGGACTAAATTAGACAATGTACTATATGAAAAGTAAAACCATTTTGAATCTGCACTGGTGATTAAACAGTGATAAAATAACACATTTATAGCAATCGTATTCAATTATATACATGATTTTTTTCAAATTTTTAAAACTTTATTCTGTTCTACACCTTCAGTGGATGCTTTTTTATGAAAATATCTTAAATTGATTGTCATAAGATAGTAAACAAAGCAAGTAATAATGCATGCCGATAACGAGCACATTACTAAAACTGTGAAAATACCCATAGTTTATAATTATTTGGCCAATTCATTTGAGAATTTAAATTTTCTCTATGTGCAAAATCAAAGCCAAGTGTTGTTATATACCAGCGGTGGCCTTGACGTCGACCGCCTGATGTTTTGAAACAGGAATTGAGCGTCTCTTTTATTATCTATCTTTTTTGTTTCTCTTTTATACAAATTATTTCATAGAAAAAAAACAGTGTTAGTAGACCGCTACCACTGATAACAGTATTTTCAAGTACTCTACCGACACATAAGAAAAAGTATCAAATTGTGCAACCACAGTTGGTCTATTGTATTGTTTTTGCAATGAGTTAATTTATCATTCCACCATCATTTTTATTAATCTTTTTTGTCATCCTCATTTTTTTACATGTCCCCTGCCAATTTTTGTCAATGGGAACTCGAAACTCACCTGTACATATGGCTGACACGACAACCCCGCCATTTTCTTCACGTCCCACGAATGAATTTTTGGAATTTTCAAAAAATAATAACGGCGACCGATACTCCTCTCCCCTCATTTACCCTGTGTTTTTGGTCTGTATTTTGTTTAATCCCATTTATGTTTTAACATTTCTTTGTTGTGTTTTTAACCACATATTATTTGTGTTTTATTTTGCTTTTGTAACATTCTGATATCTACGACACGTTTTATTTAAAAAAAAAAAATTCTTTAATCAAATTTTGGTTTTTCAACAATTACACACAATGTGTCTATCAATGTTATATTGGGTCTATTTAAAACTTATACGTGGTGGCAAAAAATGCTTTGCGTGTATACATACAACTGTATTGAAAAAATCATTAAAACACATTCTTTACACATTTGTCTTATTTAAATATTTATTTATTAACAATTTTAAAATTTGTTTTGACATCTGTGTATGTATGTTTCTTTCCGTTGAATTTGTATGTATTCAAATATGACATCGCTGCAAATGTGTATGTCCATCGTAAACAATGTTGACATGTGCTTTCACTCGGTCCGAGGACGGATTCTTGTTTGATCAGGTTCCCATATTTCAGATGATGAGATACGGCAAGCCGAAGAGAAGTTTGCCGAATCTCTTCATCTCGCACAGCTGGGAATGTTCAATCTACTCGATAATGAGGTTTGTTAAATTTTCATATCTTTGATGGTTTTATAATATTAGAAAACAAAATCGGTTCCTTCGATTTTATGGTTCCTGTCTAAAAACTTATCGTAAAAGTTGTTTTTGAATTTAAGCTAAGCTCTGAATGACATCATATACACCCATGTCCGAGATCTCAAATTTAAATAATAGATAATTATTGACCTCGCTAGCAGACGATTACAGATCAACCTGATCGCTAGTGCAATGTTCTTACCACTGAATATTTTGCAAGTATAATATTTTGTAAATATATACAGTTGGCGATTAATGTTGGCAATCTATTGGGTAATCCTGAAAGAAACCCATTATTTTGAAGGAAACATCTTGTGTAGTTTTTTTTCTTGTCGTATGATACATCAGCTTCGTTTTGTCATAAATCTTATTTTATTATAAAGTGTAAAAATATCAAAGCCTGAATGAAACCAATGAAGAACATATTCAAAATTGTACAGGGGTTTCTTGTGATCAGGATTTGAATGCGACCGAGGTCACAAACACCATCAATGAAATTTACGGACCAGTCTTAACAATAAACGGATGTCAATTTTTGTTTAGACGTTTTAAATCGGGCGACAGAAAGGTACAGGTGAATCGCAAATGTTGATGAAAATATGCTACAATTTTAAATTGAATCAGATCAAACACGGAATTATCAAAGGAACTATCATTTTCAACATCGACCGTACATGTTCATTTAAAACACGCTGGTGATTATATTTTACATTGACTTATGTAAAATAAAAAAAAGTTTTAAATTGAAAATAAAAATAATGGACTTCTTTTGGAATGATCTAATTAATGTTAACATCCAGGAAAATGTTTAAATACATCTTTCATTGAATGCTAAATTTCAGAATTATCTATGACCATAAATAAAATGTAATTTTTAACGTTCAAGGTGGAGCAGTTGGCGCAGCTGACATCATTTGCAGAAGGTCTATTAGAGTACCACCAGCAATGCATCGAGATCCTTAATGTGCTCGTCGGGAACCTGCATGAGAAGTAAGAATCGTTTGATACAATACACCCATCCCTCGCTTAACACGGTTTCAGTTTCTAAGTATAACCCGCTTGAACTTTTAGAAATGATTGTTTTTATTTAAAGCCTTAATTCAGAGGTGGGGAACCCGCGGCTTTTTGGCCACTCTGGTGGGGCCTTTAGAGAAGAAAAGGTTCCCCACCTCTGCCTTAATTATTCAATCTATGTGACCCGCAACATGTTTTTTTTTAACTTTTTAAATCAAATTTGACCCACTTGCGAAAAAGGTTCGCCATCCCTGGGTTAGGGTATACCTAGAAGGCAACTGCCCATTTCAAATTTAAACGTGCAAAAAACGTGTTGTGATGATTTTGGGCCATATGCAAATTATGAATTATACACAATCTTGAAGTGCACGGAGACTTCTAAACTGGTGTTTAATTGACATAATCTAATATTAATTAAAGCAATTGTCTAGGAAAAACCTCTATTTCAGCCTTTTTTCTTGGCTTAAATTTTTTACAAGGTCATCTTTTCCAAACTTAAAAGCTAAATTTAGATACTAATTCGGCATTTGCTGCTTGCATCCTTTTGATAGAACGTGTATCAAGTTTGATACATTGTGATTATCGAAAAAAACCTGTTTTGAAAAAACTGAGGGTTACATCCTTTTTCCTTTCCACATATATACATAAGGGTATATGCATTAATAACATTAGACATCGTTCTCAATTGTGTAATACTGCCACCTCAGTACAACTAGTCAACTCTGATATGATCATTGTTTGAACAAATTATTTGATCTTTTCTTCACTGAAGTAATGCGCTACGGCACACTTAGCATCGTCCCACAGTACATTAGTGTGTTGCAGCACAGCGGTTGCGGAGCACTGATGTATATGATAAAAAATGAAGTCACTAATGAAACAAATAACACGCACAGGAATAGCATTCCATTCTGTGCACCTGGATCCTAGATGACTATCAAAATACTAATATTACATGTTAGACAGGGCTGTAACAATAGTTAAGATTGAAATAAAAATAGGTTTGGTTCGACCAACATGCTCAAGAGCTGTCAGTCGACTGAGCAACATAATACGCGCGATACGTGTAATCAATTTTTTTTGAGCATAGACAATCTGTCACAGTTGCCCATATTTAACAAACGCATGTGACACATAAATATAGATATTTCAAAAAAATATTCAATTGTATTTTCATGTTTGGTCTTTCAAGAGTTTTTGTATGATTTTGATGTGTATTTTTAAATTTCAGAACGGACGAAGCGGCCTCTCGGCCCAAGATGGAGTTCGTTCCCAAGACTCTGGCCGATCTGAACATCGATGGTATCTCCACAGACGGTTCGAACAACTTCATGATGCCTCCCCCCTCCACTTCCCTCTATCACAACAACGGTCGCCCTCCCCCTCCCTTCCCGATCATCGGGAGCACCCATGGCTCCAGCGGCAACCTATCCACTAACAGCTTGAATCAGAGCAATCTGCGACACAGCTCTTCTAGCGGTAATTTGGCTTCCAAACAGCCAGGATGGGCAATTCATACCGGAGGTCAAACCGGTAGAATGACATCTAGTTCTTCGTCTTTTAATGAGAGGAGGAACAATGTCAATAGCAACGGGACGTCCGGCGGTGACGATCCTTTCAATTCGGCTTGGGATAGACCGCCCGCCCGTAGGCCTGAGCCGAAACGCACTGTTAACTTGGACCCGTGGGCAGGTGATGATTTGTTATGTTTTTTTTTTTTTTTATTATATGAATTATTTTATGTCTTCATTTTTAATTGTAAGGAATATAATATCCCATCCGCCTTGCAGCTATTTGTGATGGCTCTCAACATTTAATATATTTTCAAATTCAATTTTTATTCTACTGCAGTCATTTGATTGCGCTCTAAACTCTCAAACACTTCTCTAGTGCTGCCTTAGTATCTGCTGTTAAATATTCACATTATTCAAAAAATGTTTCTGTAAAATTCGTGTATTTTTTTTCTGTCTCGGAGGTGGGTCTATTGTGAGTTTTAATTACTTCTTCATATCTGCTTTGGGATCTTGGAATAAAATTATATTTTAATACTCGAGCTTTCCTCTGCTTGCTTCCTAGGCTTAAGCATACGGATAATGAAAAAAATATACAATATTATTCTTTAATGAGTTCTTTTTGTGTCACTAAATGTACCTGTTTGATATCATTCCATACATGCAGGTAACAAACCCAATATAATAAATTTCTCCTTTTAGTGCACATGTAAATTGTAAATGTAAATTTTCCTGAAACGCACGGAATTAAATAACAACCCACATTATGAGAATAAATAATTATGTTTCTTTATGACATCTTTGATTAATTTATTATTATTGAACACTTAATTTTTCAAAAAAAATATTCTTGGTCTTATTATAACTTTTTCTTAGTTTTCTTTAGTTTTTTTTTTATTTATTATAAACATCATTATCATTTAAACAAATCAATACCTTGGCATCTCGGGTCCAAGAATAATTCAGAGACACTTTTAGCAGTCATCGATTATTGTGCATTAATGATAATAATTTTCATTTGTATTTTTACCAAATATGCACCTTGAAGCTGACGTCTTTTACTCTATCATGGTATGTTACTCTAAGAAATCTATCAGCTTGAAAATGATCGTATACAACTGTCGATAATTTACCTGCCGTTGTTGTAACTTCTGACAATGCATCTGGAGCGCTGGGTAATCCTTCAAATAATTTTCCTCTCATCAACGACTTTTTCATTATAATATAATCCTGCATCAATTAATGCATTGTATTTCATAATTGTTACGATTGGATGGTGTTTTACAAATATTATTATCTAAGATCGAAACGTCACAGATTGCCCTTCAGCAGTCGGTGAAATAGTTTAAGTATGTTTCATTATTATAAACAGAGAATATCATTGTAAAAAACCACTCAATTATCAGTTCATTTTATAAATGTTTCATATGTACATAATAGGTGACTTGAAAATAATTTCGTTTTGTTTGAATTGAAAAATTACTCTGTATTAATTGACAAATTCGTATTAGATTTTCCATCCTAAACATCTTACTCATCTATTTATAGGTTTATTTTCGTCTAGTGAGAGCTGATTAAGCAATAGGTCAGCAATGTGCAACACCTTCATGCCTTAAATAATCTAACCTCAGATGTTTTTTAGGTTTGTACTATGCTTATAAGTGAAAAAACACATCTCTGTTCACCGCTTTGAGGTGAACTGTCAATAATATTGGTAGTCAACATGACTTATGTATTTTTTCGACCTGGATTTATGTTTTATTCTTTCAAATTAAGACCTATAGATTTCAAGATTAGATCTGTTCACTCAGTATTTCCGGACCTATAGCCGATTGGTAAACACCATTGTCTTCGATTGCGGTGTTCACTGACTCGAATTCCAGTACTGACAGTTTCATTAATTATTTTTTCAATTGATTTATGGATTTGCGTTCTAAGGTATGGACATCTTCGATGTTTAAATTCAATTCCATCCATCTAATCCTAAAATAAGCCTATCGGCATAGCGACAGCGCCTAGCTAACAACTAGTCCTGTCCTATTCCCATTCCTTTATTCTTACTCTCTCTGAAAAGGTAAGGTTGAGCAACCGAGAAATAAGCAGTTCTCTTAAAACAACTTCTGTTCATATAGACTCCATTAGGAGACTATTTTATAGTATAGATTCTATTCAAATTAAGTGTTAAAATATTAGTTACTTTTACCGCCAACTTATGAACATGTTTGCTGCAATAATTATTATGTTTGACATAAAGGTGTTAAACGTACCTGACCAATTGTTTATAGATCTCTAATTGCACTAGAATAATCCTATTGAGCCTTCTTTTAAGAAGGTATTATTAAATGTCAGTATTATTCATCCCTCTTTCGGAAGGGTGATTTATTAGTTTTCAGGTTTTGTTTAGCATTAAAATACAGAAAAATGATGCTTTATCTAAATTTAGTCAAAGGTTACCTAATATGTCATATTCATGTCTAAAAATCATTCTTTCACATGCCAGCTTTCCATACATTCATACATTACAAGAAATCCAGGGCATGTATAGTAAATTATGTCAAATGGTTTCCAATATAAAGATAAGAAATGCATTGATGTGTGTTTATTGATGTCGATCCCTTCTTATACTGTGAAACTCTTCTATTGATCTCTCTATTTCTTTTCATAAATGTTATTGATATTTATTTGATGCTCAATATCGTATTTTTTTTTCTTTCTTCACATCTGATTTTGCCAAATCTAAAAGAGAATCACGAGTGAAAAATTTTAATCACGCAAATAAATAACTGAATGCATAGTTACTTACGATAACCATTTTTAATATGCGTTAATCTCTCCAACACTTGATTCATTATAAAATGTTCAACTTTTGTTATATCTCACAACAAAAAATATTTTAAATAAAATATTTTGTACAATGTAAATCTGAAATAAATGAAATTTTTGCTGTCATACAAGATAAAGTGATGAACTAAAGAACTATTTGACGTTCTGCAAGCATATTTGTCAGGGAAAAATGTAAAACATACTGTACTGAAAAATATATTTAAATTTATAAAAGTATGAAAAGTACATTGGAAATACTAAATACTAATGTTTAAATGGTTCTCTTGAAAAAAATACTATTTTACACTTGGTCACTTGATCCTGTATGACAATGATATTTATACATTAATGAATCATGTAGTGGATCTTTTTTAGCGATTAGAGAAACAATTGATTTCAAAGGCAAAAACAATCTGTACACTCTTAACTTAAGTCTTGAGATTGTCCTCTTTCCTCTTTAATAAACATATTTGTTGTCATGTCTGTTGCTACAATTGTCTATTTAATCCAAATGATAATGGACAGGGTAAATTTTTTTGAGATTATAATATATTTATAAATGCATAAGTAAGAAATTTATCAATCCGAGGGAGATACATGTTATGACGTTGGGTTGTGTTGTGGGCGTGTAGGGGGATCAGACGGAGGATCTCCAGTTCACAAACCCAACAATCTGGAACTCTTTCCCGGAGGAAACTCTCAGAATACACAGCGCTCTACCAATGGTAACTTTGCTTAATATGTTTCAACACAAAAGACAGCATTAATTATTGTATATTATATTAACTAGTCCAAAATGAATTAGTCTGTAAAATATTAGGTAATAGCAAAATATATTTATCATCACAGGTTTTTAATTTGAGACAATGAAGATATATGGAATACGCGAATATATATTACAAATCAGCTATATTTCGTTACTGTCATTTATCCTCTGGTTGATCCTGTGTAGCTTAAATTCTCTTTGATTTCATTTTAAATGATTTAGTATTAGAAATATTTGGTGCCTTGGTAATTTGCTTTAATGCTACTTCAATAATACTAATAACCCTTTGAGTAGTGAGATATTTTCTAATAATAATTAGGTTAAATATATTGCATTTTTTTCTGTTACCACACAAAAAATTAATCAAATTTTTTAAATTTATTTTACCAAGCAATTATCATTAATTTTCATTATTATTCACTAATCTAAAAGTTTTCAATTCAAATTTGGTCCTGGATCTTTTTTGAGATCTTCTGAGGGTGTGTGGTTCTGTTGACATTGATTATGTGACTGCTTTAAATCTTTTTTCATAGCGATAGTTTTGCTTGTTTGAAACAAATATTACAAATAATTTTACTACCAATAACTACCGATGAATGACCCAGTCCTCTTTTTACGCGATGTTGATTCTACGTGAGTTTTTTGGACGGCATTGTTACGCAATTTTTTTCTACCAAAATTTTTTATTACAGAAGAAACGGTGAACATTTTCAAAATCTTGGATTGATGAATTTGTTCTGAATCTTATTAAAATACATTTATTGAATTCGTTAAATAGCACACTTTGGCCATGAATTTTATCCAAACGCAGAGAGCTAAATATGTATTAAATCTACTAAATAAATGCACAATATCATTTCAATGTAATAAAAATCAACTCAGATCAAGAATCTAGGAAAAACATCATTTTATCAAACAAATCAGAGCAAAATTCAATACTTTCGTTCATAAATACGCAAACGAGATAAATTAAAAGGTTAATACAATTAATTTAGAATTATTTTCATTATGCACATTTCCACAAAAATCTTGGTCGAACATGACCCGGGTTTCGCCTCTCGGCATCTTCCGGTACTACTCAGTGCGTGATACATAATAAAAATAATTACGTTGAATTTCCATCAAGCACCTTCAGCCGAAATTCTAAATTGATACAATTATGCATGTACCTGTTTCTCATTGTATTTAAGTATCCAATTAATAAATTAATGGTAAATATGTAAACAAAAAAAACTTAACTTTTTATCACGAATTTCAAAGCAAAATTTTAGTTTTACATACATTTTGATTTTTGGAACCAATTTATCAAATTATATGAAAATGAGGTTTTTCACGTCAGTTTTTGGAACCAATGTATCGTGCAAAAAAAAGACTTGGTGTAGTCTTCATATGTGAAGAAATAATGACAATTTATTAAAAATTGCGAGAATGGCAAAAACTAAAAGACAACAACACCGCTTAGTGTTAGAGTTTTTTTTGTTGCTAAATAAGGCTTTTTAAATATTTTGATGATAATTACTATTAGTACACGCAAAAATATAAAAAGATTTTTTTGTTGGTGCCAGTCAATCTGGGATGTCAGTGAATATTTTTTTAGAATTTTAAAAAGTATATTTTAAAAATGCAGCTAGTAGTCATTCAGCTAATACTTTCAATTCGGGCCTAGACCTGGTAATTGGTTTCACCTGTGGGCACGTGGTGCTCAACAGGTATTCGAGCCGAAATGGAATTTTACAGTCAATATAAAATGGATGATGCTGCGGGAAAAGCAACATCAAAATACACCAGATGAAAGGGAAATTGGAGCTCGGCTCCACCAGCCCCATAATTTGATGTATAGATATCAATCAAATCAAATACTAACGTTTTTACAAAATTCTTTTGTTAATTTACAACAGTATCCACATACGAAGAAATAATTCTAATTCAATAAAATATATGAAAATAGGTAATCGGAGACAAAATACCTTGCCGTACCGGTACGGCGAAACTAAGGATGGTTAATAGATGTCACTGAATCAGAATCTCAACCTGTAAACTCACCCTTTAGTATGAAATTACTTAAACTAAGCTGTAAATAAAATATCTTTTGAGTGTGAGAGATAAGTTAATTTATTATGTTCTCTGTTTACAAAAGTATTTTCTTTTGAACGGCTGGTTCTTTTCTGTATTTCCTATATTTTTATTGATCGGGATGAATCTGTGGGATAAATTTTAGTGTCATAAAATTATGTTTCTAGTAATTATGTCTTGTAATAGAGTAGCGTAAAATAGATTCGGCACCCCGCATAACATCAAATGGGTAAAGGAATATTACAAAATACCAGATGACTACCCATTTTATAGATATTCACCAATACGGATAAAACTGATGAAAGTGTTAATTATGTTTATAAAGTAATAACATTGAATATAGTTGAGCTCTGCTTAGGTTTTTGAATATAATAGTAACAAATAAATCATTGGCTGATAGCTGATAACTGACATTTGATTTTAACTTCAGAATATAAACAAGATATAAGGTAAGATATTTGTTTGAGTAAATTGTTAGGTAATTTTTTTATACATTGAGAAATCTCTCCCTGAAAAAAAGCTTTGAGATACTTATATCATTCAAAATAAATTAATCATATTGAGAAAGTATTGTCGTAAAATTTGAAATTTCTCTTCATTCTGTTTTCAATGTATTCATTGATTTCCATGCGTAGATAATGAATAGCTTGTTTATTGCAATATTAAGTGCCTGTAGATAAGCAGTCATTCCTGCGGGAATCATTTGATCAATTCTCCTCTCAGTAAGACAATTTTTCATGTCTTAAGCTTGTTGAGTATGGGCTGAATTCCAAATTAGCAACATCGCAAAAGAGGTGGCATCGTGAAACTGACTCGCTTTCTTATAACTGTTCGTTTGGATCAGGCCTTTTCACTTTCAAGGACATAAATTCCTGAAAAATATTCAATTTTTTCTTTCTTTTCCTTTGCGATGATAAGAGGTGGAGTTTTCTACCCATCCAGATGAATTGCCAAAATACAGGTGACAGGACCGCTTTCATAACCAGTGACAGGAATGTAGATTGATGAAGAACCAACGTGATTAATCGTTGTTTTAGATTCTTGGGCCAGAAATACTGGAACTTCATCCGTTGCTATCGTGTTAGACAGTTTTTATTTTGAAAATTCGATACCACCAATAAAAAGCTTAAATGCAAGAGCACTATAAACGACTTCATTATCTTCCAGCTTAAACATTGTTGTCAATCTTCTTCGAGACAGTTCATGTCTCTGAAGAAAGTTATCCAGTCAGTGTGTCGATGCTTTGAATTCTCTGTGAGTGCAAATATTTGAATATCAGCCTTGCGCGCAACTAAAGCCATTGCTCTCCTCTCGGCAATCCATTCCCAAATAAAATATTCTAGCTCAGGAAATAACGATTGCCGACCCGATCCAATCTCGCGCTTCTTCTCAATTCCTCATCTTCCGACAAAGGTTATCGTACCCTGCTTGTCATTTTTGAACCATTCGGATATCCAACATCTCTTTGCAGAAAGCCACAAGATTTACGCCTCAGGAGTCCTCCACAATTCTTTGTTTGTACTCGAAAGAATAGCTCTTTTTGCACTTATTTTATCAAGGGTTAAACTGAGGAGGATTTATGTTCCAATAATCCTGAAAATCACTAGTGCTTGTTTTCGGAGGATGTCATATTTTCGGAGAAACACGGAATAGAAAAAATGGAGAATGGGGAGCCAAAATCAGCTCTGATATATAGATATGTGGGTAGTTAACATGGGTTTTCGTATATGTTCTTATATTTTTACACTGAAGATTGATAATATAGAATTTATTATTATCTGTTATATTAGTATCTTTCTTTCATATTAAATGACTAATTTTCTTAGACTCTAGGTAACGGATTGTTCCCTTCATTATAGTATAATATTATCACTATAAAATAAAAACAGCATCCAGAATTGTAAATTTTACTCCCTTTTTCATTAATAATAATAATGGTCAATATTTTAATGAATATCAAAAAGACAACACATGTTCTCTGCTGTCTCCGTCCCAGGAGTTGGTGTTCTATTTGTTGGTTGGTGAAAAAATATTTAACTTTTGATTTCTAAAGTGGTTTACTAATTTTACATTCATAAAAAAATTCTTAACATCACAAATAATTAATATGTTGTATCGTTTTGAGAATAAAGTGGCAGACGTTTAATGGTCCTTCATAATTGGCAATGTTCGCGATACGAAATATACATATATATATATTCCGTTTCTACTATTTTCATTTTTCTAATAGCTACAATTTCAACATTTTTGACTAAGAAAATCTTACTTCCTGTATCTATTTTATTCTATGTAGGTATAGTTTGTTATTATATTGAACACTTGCTAGATTTATTTTAAGGCATGTGTTATTATACCGTATTTAGATTAGTTATCGATAACAAAATCCTTCAGCTTTATTTTAGTTATTGTAACGTTGTCGTACCTAGCTACACCACACATAAACACTTTTGGGTGTATGATGACGATTACTATAAGTAAAATAAAGCCGTAAGAATTTATTTATTCTTCATTCTGCCAAAACTACCTAAGGCGATAATTTGAACCAACTGCGACTTATTAAAAATACTATATCTGTGAGTGCATGTTTTCCACAAAAACAAAATATCATTCTTCTGTCGACACCAGTGTCACAGTCAAAAAGGTTTAATGATAAATTTTAGATAACCTGTCGTCAAAACCTACCCTTGACGACAACTGAGAAATAACTATTTTGCAATTTAATAGTTTTGTCAGTATGGCTTTGATATATTTCCAAAACGATGATGGTATATTGCCAACATAATTATGTCTTTCAATTTGCACATTAAGATCTATCTATATTCATAAAATTTACGTGTTTATGAGTTATGCTTCTATTTTTTTACTCTTATGTATGAAGATTCATATTTTCAATGGATTCTGGGGCTCAGAGATTTATTTTAACTTTATTTTTTGAAAAGGTGGTTTCTAGTAGTTTACTGATAATATATGTTTTGTAACAAACCGGGCCTAATGACTTCTTTTTAAAATCATTGGTCTCAAAACATTACAGTGAATGGTGGAGAAGTAATAGATTTTTCTGTGCTTTTGTATTTATTCAACTGGAAATAGGCAGTAGGTTGGTTTAACTTAATTAATATGTTGTTTCGTGTTTGTTAATGCTAACATACTAATATTTTGTATTTTTTTAATACCCTATTTAAAAAAAAAACAATTTGTACCAATTCTCATATACTCTCACTGACTACTAAGGGATAATTTTTTTTTGTATGAGGATGCAAATTGTAAATTGATTGATAGATTGATCATGTTTTTTGTGATGCAGTAAAGCGATTGATCCTGATCACCCGGTAGCACTAATTTATTGTACGGTGTCTGGAATATTACATAGTTGTCACATAATTACCATTATCGGATATGAAAACTCTTTAAGGCATAAATCAATGGATCTTCATCAAATTAGTTTTATTAGTCAGTTATTTGTAACACAATGTTATACCTCCACAAGAAATTAATTTATTTGTATGAAGAAAATATATTTAAAATATATAAAATAGATGTGGCTTTTTGAAAAGCAAGAAACTCACAGCTGCATAAATATGTGTAGATTTTTTGATTCATTAACATCATTTTATTTCAAATGCTTTTTCATCAAAAATATTGATGGTTGAATACCATGAAAGTGTTCATAATTCTGTTTTACCAAATTCTAATTATCCCGAAACAAATATATGTTCATCTATTCTGAAAATATGCCAATTTGTAGATGTTTTTGTGTCGATAACCCATCAATATATATATTGTTAATACGCTTCAAACTGTTGCATGAAAAATAGATAGATCACTGATGTTGATATTTTCTTTTAAAGAAGTTTTCCAGTGTCAATAGTTGAAATCTTTCGATTGAAAAATGTTGCTATGTTTTGAGAATATTATTTTTGTTTATTTTTATATACATACATAGTTGTTTAACACGATTCAAACCTCTTATGTGTAAATCTGGACTGTTATAATTTTTTTCAGAGCGAGTTAAACGGTAACAGTGAAGTATGTAATCAATATTGCATAGTTACATTTTTCAATTTGAATGTTCAATACTATGTTAGGTTGTTATTTAAAATCTGTGAATTACTTGATGCAGCATCACCTCTTCCGTCTCCGATGAAGTCTCCAGCTAGAACTCCAATGGTGCCGGCCACTCCCAACAAAGGGCCTTGCTGCACGGCTCTCTATGATTTTGATCCTGAAAACCCCGGAGAACTCGGCTTTAAAGTAACTATCGGCATTACAATTTAGCAATATTTTCTATTTTAATCAAATAATTTTATGCTCGGGAGACTTCATTTTTTTAATGTTCCAAAATTCATCTATGTCAGTGTTTCTTAACGTTGGCCTTAATGCCCTGCTTATAAAATCTTGGAGGGCCTTTTCAAGTTTTTAACATGTTGCTGCTGAATTCTGAGTGGACAAATGTGTCATTGTACATTGCAGTGATGCATTCAGAAATCTCTGTAAATCCTCGCAAGACGGGCTTGTCTATATCTTTGTGTCAGTGTACTCTTGTTTTTCTGCAATTAGTAACCGCAGTGTTAATTTAACCATTTTAGCTTCAGAGCTGTTTTCGCAAAAAAGTACCTTTTCATTTGGTTCAAATTATCATCTATTATTTCCAAAAAACAAACAAAACAAAAAAACAGTCATTAATATATAAGAGTACATTTTAAAAAATAAAAATACAATAATTTATTTTGTGTAAGAACATAAAAAAAAAATATAGCAAAAAAGTTTAACAAAAACAACATAAAATGCAAGCCCAAAGTTTACACCGGGTTTGTTGAAGGTTTTTTGAAGGCCTACATGATATTTTTATCGGAAAACAACAAAAAAGTACATTTATATAATAAAATATTCACATGTATATAAAAACAAGCAATACTATATTTATGGCTAGCAATGCATGGACCATGTTATTCCTTCTTCACTTGTAGATTATGCGGAATATTGTTCGCTTTCCAGATGTGGTGCATACGCAACACTGTTTTTAGTTATTGTCTGGTTTTTCTAAGTCAGCAGTACTTTAGTGACCTCAATGTAAAATGTGGGGTAATCTTTGTATCGAAAATACTTTTCCGAACCATGGGGTACTTGTGATGATATAGTAACTCTAGTATAATTTTGTTGGCCCTTTAACTATCCCCATATCTACTATACAAGCTAAAAAGCATATCATCTCTTCGATTGTTGTCAATTTCCATGAAGCGAGTTGGAGAAAAAATCAGACTCAAAATACAGATATGAAAATAACATATATATCAGCAAAAGAATGTTTTTAAATGAGTTTTTTTTTTATTGACAATTTGTTCTTCTAGCGACCGTTTTTTGTTTCGAATGATTCCTTTGCTATTGCGTCCTACATGATACACCAAAGTATGCGCCGATAGATCGGCGCTCTGAGGCTCAAAGGGTTAAAAAGGAAAAAATACTTATAAGGAGGGTGTTGAATAATTGTACCGCCGTAAAAAAGGTAGAGCGACGGCTTCGATACGGTCTTCAATAATTCTAAATTAATGGCATTTCCCTCAATCTGAAGGTGTGGAAATTTGCTAATTTTTCATTTCAGATACCTTAAATGTTGTGATAAAAATTGAATTTCTACATTTCAGGAAAACGATGTCATCACCCTTGTTAACAAAGTGGACGATAACTGGTATGAAGGTAGTGTAAACGGCCGCACCGGATATTTCCCCGTTTCGTATGTGCAGGTTACCGTACCCTTGCCGTAGACTGTTCACCTTTCGTAAGAAGCCGACGGTTGCCACCGCTGCTCATTATACTCAACAAGCTAACGCAGATAACAGACTTACTGATTGTTCATCTTTTCTTAACCGCTAATTCTACTCATCTTTATTCACGTGTTAACTATAAAATAATCAAAACCGTGAGACAAATATCTGTGCAGCTAAAATTAATTTGTTGTTTTTGTTGAACTTTTCGATTGACATGTCTGAAGTTGTGTCCGCTGATAAGTTTATATTAAATATATTTACGTTGCATTATTTTATGATAAGAGATATTGTCATGTTCGATATCTTAATGATTCCCTGCTATATAACCAAAAATATGCAAGGATGTATTAACGATGCCATAAATATATAGTTAATTAATTCATTTAATACGTGCCTGCATTACGTTTTGAAATTTATTCATAAAACACAAACAGTTGTCACGATTGTATTTTTATTTACTATTACGGTATGAGAAAATTAATAACTTCTGTCTTTCAACTCGATGATACATTGTTATATTTTAAAAGAAATACATTTGGTAAAAATGTGCTTTTTGCTATCTCAGTTATAAAATAATATTTTTACACAACTATATTATCACATTATTCTATTCAGATTTTCTTTAAAACTCTGAATGTTATATTCCCAGTTCTGAAATAATACTGTAAAAATATTTCAAATTGTCATTTTTAGATGATAATATATATATGTATATATTATACACAGATAAGGCAGAAAATATTCTGTCAGAGTTATTCTGACCGGGTCGACATAATTTTATTAATGTTAACCGCTGTTCACTCTAATCCGCATTGACAAATCGAAAATATTATTTCCTATTATGGAAGATATAATATGTATAATGTTATTCGTGCTGCATGATTTTTTTCAACAGTAGAGTAGATAAATAAATACAGACTATAATATTTTCATGGTTCGGTGACAAAACAGAATAAGAAAAAAATGAAGTATGGGAAGTTGAATATTTTTCATTAATGTTTCCTAACTGAATGAATAAAGGAATCGGAGATAATTGTCTATCACGTAAACTTAAAAAGAATGATAGTAATATTCACTTTTGTAAAGGTTGAGAAAGAAATATTTTGGAAATGCAGATTTCTGTTGTGTTTAATTATTATTGTGTTTGAAAATCTTTCAAAATACGTTAACCAACATTTGCTATAAAAAATTGAGTAAATTTTCTCATTTGATGCATACATTTTTTATTTTAACAAAAATAAAATTGTTTTTCTTTATTTTTACTATGATTGTAAAAATTGCTCGTCTGATTATTTTGTTATATTGCCATAAATATTGCTTATCATATTTAATGTAAATAGTTATTATTGCATAAGCAATGTATATTTTTTTAAATTTTATACATTTGGGTCCCTCTTTGTTTATAATTTTTGTACTAGTGTAATATTTTTATAATTCTTGTATTTTTTTCATAGATATTGCATGTAAAATGCCATTAATAAAATATTTTTGTGATATTTGTATCGGTTACTGATCATGTCTTATTTTTTAATTCAATATCATGTTTGGATTTCAGTGTTATTACTAAATGTAAAATATTATTTTATTTTGTTTGTACAATAATATATTTTTCTTACTTATAGTAAATAATAATGTGCATTTTTTTGTTACACAAAAAGTGCTCTTTGCCGGCTTAACTGTCCCAAAAATACACTATATAACAAATATATTTAAATAGTGTAACATTACTTCATTGTTTCATATATATTTTTGTTTTTTTTTTATATATGCATGAAAGTTGTGAATGATTTTTTAAACCTCTTTGTATGCAAATATGTAATTGAAATCAATGATTATTTACAATAGCATATCTTATATTAACAAAAATGGCATATCTTGTAAATTAAAATCATATTTCTTTACAAATCGGAAATATTTTTATTTTTATTATTTTAATATATCTCTAGAATACAACAAAATGATTTTTACCAATATTACAGGCATACTGAAATGTGATCTGCCATAAAATATTAAACTTTCACTAAATATTATTTTTTTTTTAAATATAGGTACCTTCTTTCTTGCAATGTCTTTAATATATTATGTAAATTGATCAATTATAAATCTGTTATTCAATGATTCGTCATAGAAATGATCAGGATATTTGATATTTTCTAATTGAAATTTAATCACGGGCAGAGTTTCTGTTTATCATTAAAATATTTTTTGAATCAATCTAGAAGATGTCTGTAGAGCAAATTAAAACAAGTCACTTATACCGGTTAGCGCTTGATTCTTATTATGCGGGTGATATTTTTTTGATATAATAAATTGTTGATTTTCTAAAATACTGTTTTTGTTTCTTTAGTTAATTTCCTTTTTTAATCGAATGATTCTACGCTATTATTCACTATCATTTGTTATGATATTTTTGTACCATCTCTCATAATGGATATCGCTGTTTCTTATAAAGCTCCAATTTTAAATTTAAAAAAACCACATTATAAATGTAATCGGAAGAGTTGCAACGGTGAATATATTCAGGCATGATTTTCCTCTCAAAATATCAGTTTCAATCAAAACTCTGTGATAGCAGATATATTGCCTGGTCTCGCGATGACCTCAGATACAGATAATCATTCTTTTTCAAATCAACAGATGAGAGAGAGCAGCGGGTTAAAAAGGATATGTATTACTATATTGTATTTCGACACGCGTCTTATTCGCAAACGATACAAACCGCCTCATGCTAAAAATTCATTTTACTATAGTGTCAAACGCATGGTTTTTTTTATTTCATCTCCATCGAGTTGTTTTTCCACCACTGCATTCGTTGTTTAATGCGTACTACCGCAACAAAATTGACAGAAAACACAAATCTAGTTCCCATGCGGAATACATATTGAGATTTTAATGAAGTGTTTTACCTAAATCAGGTACTCTGCCGGCTACCGTGCTACATCTGATCTAAAAAGTGTATAGTTCTAATATATGCTGAATATGTAAAACCAAATCTGTCGAAATCACTGTATTTTTTAACAATTCATTCTACAAGACGAGGCGATATAAGCGCCCAGCTGATGCGCTGCCAAAGATTGCGGTGGGATAACGCTGCACAGTTCGGTCATATCTTTCATTTTTAAAACCTTTTCCAGCGGGCCGATTATTTCGTAGATTTGGCCAATTTTCACATGGATTAATTTTTAACTTGACTAAATGCCTTTCGCAACATAGATTCGATTTTTTGGGACTATTCATTCGGTAAGAGAATAATACGCATGACACGTAAGGCAATGTGTAAATAAGTTGTTGGCACATTTCGTTGTAAATAATATCTCGGAAGCTTTGCCTTATCTGAGTGATAAGTCGATCCACCCGTGACTTGACGCCTGTTCAAAAAGACGAGAAAAACGCTAGGTTTTGTAGACAGAGAGTGTTTATAGCTTTTCAATGGTGACACGGAGGTGTTATTGGTAAGGTTTTTCCAAATATGTTGTTGATACTTGAATTTTGAGAAAGATATATGATAAAATTATATGGAAAAATATGAGATTTCATAAGTTTACTATTGTAGGCGCTCGATCTCATTTACAGAGATGCCGATTAAAGTTTTAACAGTAAATTTTAACTTAGAATTTATATACAGACTTATAAGAAAATGTCGGGTACGGTTGGTTGATAGTAATGATAATATTGAATATAGAAGTTTCCTCAAAGTTGTAATATATTTTTGTTTCCGACTCCATATAACACACGAAGAAGATTGCAGGAGAAAGTAAGTGCAATCTTCACATATGTTACAATATCGTAACGATTTTGTTGGAAACTTCATGTGGACAACGGACTTTTGTCATATTATTATAGTCTTTTGCACTAAACGTCCCTTTTCCCGTTTACAAAGAAGATACAGTATCAACTGAATTTTATGATTTGTAAAAGAATTTCTAGAAAAAAGTAAAGTACCACCAAACAAATTATCCACTGTTAATTTGTATATTTAATCCGATGTCCAATTAATGTCAACTGAAATGAAGGAGTTCCACAGCGAGGGGTTGGTAAACATACTTTGCTATCTTTTCAGACGTTTAGTGCTATGAAACATATGACGATGATAAATTTCACTTAATCGGTTAATTAGATAGAGACGAAAGAAAACTTCTCTGTCGTAAAGTTGTAATATATTTTTGGTTTTCATATAAGTCACTTATTTATAATGTAAAAATATGCATACATTTTTCTTCTCTGAATGTTTTCATTTTCCTATTGGACGTTGATCAATTAAATATGTCTATTTTGTATATGTAATAAAAAATCTCTAATTCGGCTGATACGCTGCCTTGGTTATTTGCAAATGAGTAACCTTTGTACAAATAATTGAGAGAGAATATTGTTACCGATGTCAATCAGATTATATTGAACTCTTCAAACTTTGTAATGATATTCCTGTGTTTTATTAGATATTAATCGATGAAAATAACTATTTCTAAAGATATAATCGTACGATAACTATACCGTAAACCTTTTTCATCCGTGTTTAACAATAATAAGCCTATTCGACTCCAAGCAGTTTTCAAAAACGGTTTCGTTCCCCTTTCTTGTAAAATTTAAAATATCACAGATAGCTAACCGTATTCAAATTGAAATAGTGAATAATGATTCAATGTTAAATATTACAAAGTGTAAAATAATTTTTAGACTAAATAGGAGTGATTCCTTCATTTTATTACATATTTTAATAAACTTTATCAAATATATATATACTCTTTGAAATTATAAAAAATATTTCCAACTATATCACGTAAAGATTTCGCTTTAATTAATTTAAATGAAACTTTTGCTTTTTCTCAGTAATCGTAGTGTGTCGTTATGGAATATTTTATCTCGACGTTGGGTTGGGAAACTTGCTCTATCGGATGTTTTATTATTTTTTTACATTGCACGCCTCCAAAATTTGAACCAAAAATATCATATCTGAACAAGTTCAATTTGACAGATGAAGTCAGAACAGAAATATGAGATACAGATATATCATATTTTAATAGTTCGTCTTGAAGAATTGGAATAAAAATTGGCTTCAACGATATGGTTCTTAAAAAAAATAATTGTACATCGTCATACCTGAGAAGAATTTTTCACCCTTGATTTAAGTTAAGACTCATTGAACCATTCATATTTATAACTCACATTTATCTTCAATTCATTGTTACAGAAAACGTTATTTGTAAATATGGTTTTATCCAATCCTTTGAAACATCAATCTGAAACACACGCTGTACAATTTTTACGCTTACATAAAAAAATCAAATAGATGAGTTTGAATTTGAATTGTAAATTTATGAAATTTATGTTAAACTATAAGACTTCTTTATAAATATCTTCGTTTAATAATCCTAAAGCTCTTCCTTCTCGGCATATTGCTGTTGTCTACCTGCAGTTATCTGTTACCGTCAAAAAGATTTGTAACAGTTCTCTACGAAAACTTTCATTTACACGCTAATAAATTGACAGTGAAACTCCGATCAAACGTTTTTGAAGGGATTGACCTTTTTTAAATAGAGGGTAAGCGTAGACGGGAGAAGAGAGAGATTCGTATTTAAAATTGGTTTGATGCATATTTTTAGGTTGCTTATATAAAACTCTTTCAATACCACAAATTGAAGGTTTCACATCTTTTCGCCTTCTGAATTTACTTACCTACTTTGCTTTTTGTAAGCAAGTTATTAATGAAAATAATTATTAATTAACAGCTTAACGACCGCACGTTTTTTTGTAGAATTTCACCTGGCGGCCGGGCAATTTTGCGAAAAATTCGCAAAAGTTGTAATTTTACTAAATTCACTTTAATTTGTAAACCAATTGAGATATCTTTACCAAATTTAATTTTCTTAGCTTCCAGATAATTCGCCTATACGTATATACGAGTCCGCCGGCCAGCAACCTTTGTTTTTTAAAGACTCAAATACGCGTCTGCGGTCGTTAAGCTTTTAAGTTAAATAATAATTTATTATTTTTTTTCAATTCCAGCTATGTAAAACCAGGGTTTCACTGTACTATCAAAAATGACATCTTTCAAGACTTTTGTAACTTACCAAGATGCTGATTATAAATTAATGGATTTATTATTAATATTTTAAAATGCATAATAAACTGCAGGTATGCACATTTGTCCGAACACTGATTGACTATTATTGTTAGCTTGTTGTAAATCTTTTATCATTGATCATTCAATAGATTGATTTAGTCAATAAATCACTAAATGATTTTTATCTATTTTTTTTAACTGTATGAAAATTAACATTGCCTGCTTTGCTCTATCCTATCGCATTTAAAAAACCTCTTTATTAAAGTATTTATCACTTTCATTTAGCTTTTTGTGTTGTGTTGTAGGAGTCGAGTATTTGAACTATTTAATAAAATCATTCATTAGCCACACCACTAACTCTGTTTCTTAAAATATAGACAGACACTTTAAATGCACTCGATAAGTATTTATTATGATTGAAACATAATGAAATAAATAATTAAGCTGAGCGAGTCCAATTCCATTTTTAAGAGTTAGTGAAAGGATCCAAGTTCGTTGACTTGTTATTATCTACTAATGAGAAAACTCATTAAATGGTGCAGTTTATAAAGGCATTTCTTTTATTACTAGTCCGCTAATCGTTTTTTTAATAAAATAGTTTAAATAGAATATTAAAAATAAACAAAAATATATTGTTCACGGAATAGTATTATGAGAAATGCCTTAAATGAAATCAGTAATTTGAATAATATATTATAATATGTTTTCAATGACAAATGAATTAATCTCACTGTTTCAGAATTTGAACATTTTCATTCACTTTAAATAAGATTTGTGATATATCTACAAAATATATTGATTTTATTACATCTCCTATTTCTTTCGATTGAAGGTGACTAGAAAAAAAATATTAAATGTATCAAATATAAAATTGGTAATTCAGATATTGTCGTGCTGGAAATTGGTGCCTCTGTTTTTTCCAGTTTAAGTTTTTAATTTGAATATAAATATTTGTACTATATTTATTATTTGTATAAATGCTCAAAAATATGTTTTGTGCCATATTAATAAATATTAAAAAATGTATCTTTTGTGCAGTAAAATTCTTAAAATTTATCTTTTGGCAATGTTGGTTTTCTTTGGTGGACTTCAGACAAAGAAATATCCGATACCTGCTCGGTGCATGTTTCGTTTTCTGATATTTATCGAGAGAAATAATAAAAAATGTTCCGTGTTCAATCGTGTTATGTGAATTTCAGTGTGTGATTTTATTCAAGATAATGAAAATTAGTCACAAAAAAAAAATTACATATTTCTATAGTATGCAATAAATCTAAATTTTTTATTGTTGTTTATCAAAAATCTGCTATCCAAAACATAACAAAACATTAGTACATCAATCAACCATTTTTTTAAATGGCCCAGTGAACTGAATAAATTGGATACAAATATTAACGATTTTATTGATTTTATAACGCTTTGTGCGAAATGAATTATTTTATGAAACTGTCAATGTGAAAAAAACTCCATTTATTTATTTTTATCACTGGTCAAAATTTTTCTGCTAATACTTTTAGGTTTGTTTTTTGTACACATGATGTATTTATTCTTTGTGTGAAGTTTATCAAAATTTATTATTGACTAACTCTTATGTAATCTGGCATATGAAAAAGACAATACCTAGCTCTAATTATAGTCATAGCTAAGATCTTATTGTGTGTAATATTAATTATAAAACAATGTTTAAAACTTCCCAACGTGATGTGTTTAATGCGGAAGCTCTAGAAAATCATTTGCGAATGTATTTAACGAGGAAAAACAATAGTAGGACTCTCTATTTCTGTCTTTTTTCTTAATATGCATAGATAATATTTTGACAATAGAAATTTCAAATCATTGAATAAACATTGGAGATGCGATTAATTTTTGTTTTAATTTTTATGATATAATTATGTTATTGTGTTGACGACCTAATAAAATTATGTTGCGTAGCCGATTCAATTATGCTGTTACGTTGACGTTTCAACTATTTTGTTATATTGACAATTTAATTAAGTTGTTAGGTTGTCGATTCTATTACTTTGCTATGTTGACGATTTAACAATGGCAGATTTTATAATGTGCAGGCAAATATTAAATACTTATATCAACAATTCAACTACAGGGTTTGTTATAACGCAACAGATGTTTCTAAACTTCTGTTCTCTTTAAAAATCATTTTTTTAATTCACCACACCAAGTATACAATATTATGTTCTACTGTTATTAACCCTCCAAAGACGAGCGTGACAGTAAACACCGTTGTCTATTGATCCCAGTATTCATGCCTTTTCTACCTAAATATCATTGTCTTCACTCAATTATGCTTAAAAAGAATACTGAATTTTATCAGCGTCGGGGACATAACTACCAAAAGCACATGCAATTTTTTTAATTTATGTATAATTTTTTTCTTCTAAGTGGACTTGTTGACATGGTTAGTTGTTATTTTATTTACACTTCTTTTACTAATATATTTGTATTGAAACTATGTTGATCTAAAGCAGTGTTTCTCAACGTTTTTAGGCCCGTGTGGCCCCTATACCTGTACTATTGAAGTATAAGTGTTATAAGGAATTTTGGGATTTTTTTTTAGCTCTTCCAAGAATTTCTAGGAATTAGGAATTTGCGAAATTCCTAAAATTGATGCTGTCATTCCAATTTCTAAAACACAACAATTTACAGATTTCGGAAAATTTTCCCGTGGCCCCCCATTGAAAAACCTTTTAATTTTTTTAAATATTTCACGTTTAGTTATATTTCATCCCCGAATGTATGCGTGACCGTGCGGTCACGCTTAACCTTATGAACCATTTCACATGGTTCATAAGGACGAGCGTGACTTTATGGTCATGCGGCTTTTCTATGCAATGGCTAAACGGCTTAGTTTATTTTTTTGCTTGAAATAAAGGGTATCTGTGAACTCAATATGTCTCAAAAAATATTTTTTTATTACCTCACTATATCAGAATCCCATATTTTATTGCTAACAAGTCGGCATTCGAGTACCTTCAATTTTCAGCAATATTTTTATTGTTTTGTGAACTAATCAAAAATTTGGACTTGGAAATTGAGGAAATTCCGTGGTTTCCCCATCCTGATCTAGATCTTTTATGCATATTCATTTCACAAGCAAGAGAACTTATCATTAAAGCATTTTCATGAATTGATTTCTGATTTGTATCCAATTATATGTAATCCAGTGGTGTTTTCATAGATTTCTACCATACCAAATCTTGAAAAATAGAGAGAATGATATGACGCAAAAAACTCTTTTATAACTGACCAGTTTGATTTTTTTAACAACAATACTTATGTAAAATTAAGTAAAAATTCAGTCTCGATTTGGTGCCCCTCACGCTTTTGTTAGTAATTAATTGTTTTTTACAGTATTTTGAAAAATGTATTTATTTCAATTAGGATTGGCTTTTCCCTTTTGCTTGATTCTTTGGCTTCTGTCTTATTATTTTTTTCAATTTGTATAAATAAAAATGTTACCTATGCATACATGTTTCTATATAAATAAATGTTGATATTTTAAAGAAATAATAGTCGGTCATTGATTGTGTGAATGTTATAAGTTTAAAAATAATGTATGTGTTTAATAGAGAGAGGGCAGTGTTATTGGATAATGAGATTCATTTGTCTTATATTGTACTCAATTGTATATCTGTACTTTGCATCTGAACTTATTATAACATAAAATGTTGATAAATAAATCGTAAAAAACATTATTTTGTTGCTTTATTTTTGGACACAATGCCACTATCATTAGGCACATCGCATGATCACAGCTGTACTCTGTTCCCGGTGGCGTAGCTAGCAATTTTAGGACCTCATGCAAACATCACGCAAGGTAAGGCAAGGCAATTGTTATATTGACTATGTAAAAATTTGGGTCCCCCTTTTTACTGGGCCCTCATGTATTGCGCGACTCGGTTATGAGGTGGCTACGCCTACAGTAAACTACCATTGGAAAAAAAATCCAGTTGCAGACTATTTCATGCAAAACACTGTTTAAGAAAGCG
The DNA here is from genome assembly GCA_031772345.1 of Himalopsyche anomala. Lineage (NCBI taxonomy): Eukaryota > Metazoa > Arthropoda > Insecta > Trichoptera > Rhyacophilidae > Himalopsyche > Himalopsyche anomala. The sequence goes on along the minus strand of CM062834.1, from coordinate 1,167,671 downwards.
AAAAAAAATATGAAATTAAACTCAATTTTTTTTGAGACACGTAAATACAATACAAATTATTTCAAACAGACAATTTCAATGAGCTTTCAATCAAATTTGTTAATCAGCAACGATAATGATGCTGATTACCAAAATATTGTGTTAATTAAAAAAGCAGTTGACATTTCTTTAATGCAATCTCTCCATTAATTCAATTGGAGAATAGTAGCATCAGTTTTATTTTGCTCTTAGAAAATAATTATTTTTTCACCATACGCCATTTTGAAAAAAGTCCATCTGCTCTATTGAATTGATAAACCAATTCGAACACATATTCAGTTACGAGCATTCTTATTTCATTTTTTAAATTCCCAAAATCTTGTCAACATTTTTCCATCAGACTTCCATGTGAAGCAATGGCGTCCTATGCAAACTACCCATATTTTGCATTAAAGTTGTATTACAAAACAAAATGAAATATTTTATACCACCTTAATTAGGGGTTTAGTTAATGCTAATTAAAAATGTCTGGGAGCATTGATTAATTATAATATGTTTATATCCCCCACCTGCAATAAATAGTGGATTCGGCTAAACTCTTCCCATAAAAAACGTGACTCATAACAATGCTTAAATGAGTGCATACACGAAAAAACCTATTTTAATTTTACATTTGGTTTGGTACACAGTTAGTTTATAATATGTATGTGATTATACTCTCGGTATTTATTTATTTCATCGAGTATTTGGCTGACATGCAATTGTTGAGGTCAAAATTTTACCAGCTTAATATAAATTTCATAAGAATGAGATTAATGATACTTATAATTTTGATCAATACTATTTAAGTATTTATTTTATTTTAGATTGTATGTTGTTTTTCAGTAGAGAAGGACTCCTTTAAAAATATACAAACAACATTTTTCTTCTTTTTATTCCTACTAATAACAGAGTTACGCTGGAAACATAATGTCTTATCTGACATATCGTTGAGAGTAAACTTGTCCTATAATACAGCAGTCGGCAAAGTGTGGTCCGTAAAAAAATTTTGGTGATCCGCAGAGAAATCTGACATTATTTTAATTTTCTAATCCTTCTGATGAAAATTCCAATTCAATTATCCTCAATATATGTATGCTAAAAGGCCTTTTCATATGTCACAACAATCGAAACACGGTATCGAGTATCGACCTCTGCTTGCAATACATTCAGTTCTCCGTTTTGCAGTTACACAATTGGAGCCAAATATAAATTTTATCATTTCAAATATCCAGGAACATCCATCACATTAAAAATTAATAAAGCTTTCATAATCTTATATATATATAAAAATGAATTTTTGTATGTATGTTGAATCTTTGGCGTCTACGGATTCGGAAGCCACAGGTCCGATTGCGATAAAACTTCGACAATAATTTAGCTTGCTTTTCCGGGAAGAACATAGGCGTATCAAAATTAACAAACAGTGTCGAAAAACTAAAATATTCGTAGATTTAAATGTTTTTTACCGGTCAAACTCCCGAGTATTCCATTCGAATTTGAATTTCGTTTGAACGACAGCCAAATTTGTTTGTTTTGATTTGACAATTCAAATTTGATGCTCGATTGTTTCGATTTCAGATCTGTCAGAAGCTGTCACTTTTCACTTCAATTAATACTATACTATTTATATATAGAACGTCAAAAAAATATTTCGTGACATTTGACAGCAAAAGTACATTGTGAATAATATATTACATAACGTTAGTAAGCCATTATTTTATGATTATTTTTAAATGCATCTGAATAAAGATATTATGCGTAAACTGCTACGTACATAATTCCTGTGTCCACTGCCAATACTTGATGGAAAAGCATTCTATATTTATATTAAACGGGTTTTCTCTTATTAAATGTTCTTATATAATCTCGAATGCGAAATTATTAGCAAAGAGAGTTTTAAGTGATTATTTTCATGATGTTCAACGAATATTGTACAATTTAAGATTTCGACTGAAGGTGCTTGGTGGAATTTCAATATTAAATTTGAATCGTTCAAATTATGAACATTCTCACAGATTTCGTCACTAACAACCCGGGTTTCGCCTTTCGGCGTCTTCAGGCGTTCAAGTGCACGGATGAACTTGAACTGACGCTTAGTGAATGAATGTTTCGTGTTTATATAATGTACAATTTCTTTTTTATGTTTTGTCAACTATTATATGTAAGCGCTAAGAGTATTTTGATGGTTATGCATGCATTGATTATACGTTTTAGGTTGGAAAGTCTTTTTGAACGAAGTTTTAATCTTTTAGCTGTGTCAAATCATATAAGAGTAGATGAAGAAATATTTATCTTATATTCTGGAATTCATAATTTTATGGTTCCCATATACTACAGATTATTAATAGTAGAAATACAATAACATTAATTTATGTTTTTTACTATTTATATTCATTTAATAATTTGTTTTAGGTAGTTTTGTAGTAAGGTTCATCTTTTTAGAAACGGTAATCATAGAACAATAATTTCGAATACGAAAAAAGACTTAACGTATGAAATAAAAGTCACAAAATCATGATCAGAGAATGGAACAAATCGTGGAAAGTTATGGAAATGAATGTTTGTTTGTTCGTGCTTTATGCGTTGCCACACCGCTCATTCGATTGTAATAAAACTTTGACAAACTTTTTGCATGCACTTCCGGGAAGGTTATAGGTCTTATATATAAAAAATCAATGTTTGTATGTCTGCCATACAGTTCGTTTTGACAATGTATGCTTACACTTGCGCGAAGGTTATAGTACAATTAAATTACAGTAGGTGGCGCGTGTGTTGTACCATAGAAATCGGCAGCAAACGTCAAACAGACAGAAAAAGAAAGCATGCACTTCAATAAACACAATTAAAACGCAAACACTTTCTTTCTTCGAGTGGCATTGCAACGCTGGCCGGGTACCGGCTAGTTTAATTATAATTAATAGTTTTATTTTATGAATCAGGTGCATTTTTAGACGCATTTGATCACTTTTATTTCAATATATAATATCTAATACAAAAATCCAGTAAGTGGTCCACTGGATTAAAATTGTGAATTTAGTGGTCCATGAGCCCAAAAAGTTTGCCGACTGCTGCTATATTATGTAGGCATTAAGATTGATAACTTAGTAAGTAAAAAATGCCTTTCAAGTCATTGACTTTATTATTTCAAATAGGGGTCCACGGTCAGGTTTTTGCTATGAAAGGGGTCCACGAGCATAATATGTTTGGGAATCACTGTTGTAAAAGAACAACAGTACATGTAGTACCTGCATCTTGCGTTGAAGGCGTTACTCGTGGCTGGCAGTAAGTGGTCAATGCCCAATGACATGTTGGTCCGTCTCGTGGACCGGCCAGGTGGCTGCGCGTAGTTGTTTTAATAAATTCTTCAATTTAAAGCTTCTGTTGCTTAAGTTAAGATTTTTTTACACATTTTTTCTGAAATCTTCATATCGAGCCGAGCCCGTCTTGCCCAGTACCTAGAACCTAGCGCCACTAGTCATGACAAAGTTTGATTTTTCACTTGTGATGTTTTCGGTGCTTTGTTCATGTGTATAAAGCAGTGATTCCCAAACTTATTATGCTCGTGGACCCCTTTCGTAGCAAAAACCTGAACTTGGACCCCCAAGTGGAATAATAAAGTTAATGATTCGAAAGGTATTCTTTCCATGCCTGCTTCCAATGTGGAGCAAATCGCCTCCTATTGGAGGTATCTTAACAGATGTCTTTCTACGAGAACTATTTGTTAGTTAGTCGCTCAAAATCTCTATTATTGGACATTTAGTGGACAGGAATTTACCGATTTACCTAAAATATCTCCGTGACTCGCTTTTTTTTTTTGCTCACCGAGGAATTTGAAAATCTCAAAACAGTGTAGTAATTTACCGATTTGCCCAAAATACTATCGTGAACCGACAAAAAAACGTTCGGTTCCGGTTTTCGTTCCGGCAAAAATAACGGTTTCCGTTCCGGTTCGAAGCCCTGGTAAAAATCGTTACCATTTTATTTATTTTAAATTTTGATAATAAAAAAGCTGTCAGGATTTTTAAAAATATGTATTCTTCCGCGGACCCCCTGACGTTGTCTGCGCACCCCTAAATGATTTTTAATTTGTCACGGACCCCCTCAGCAGTCTCACGAACCCCTGGGGGTCCACAGGAACCACTTTGGGAATCACTGGTATAAAGTATTAAATTGTAGCCTAGTGCTTCCTGTCATATTTTACCCTTAAACCAGTGTACGTATTTCGCATGCATTTGTACAAATCATCAGCGTGACTCTTTTTTGTAAGCTCTTCCGAGAATTTTCTAATCCAAAATCCCAAGAATTTACCGATTTGCACAAATTACCACACATGAGTGTACTAATAACCGTGACGAGTCTTATTCGTCCATCATTTACTGCCATCGACTTCTGAGACATGATTTAAAAATGGTAGATTATTTTAGTATTTTAGGAACCGGCTCTCCGAACCGAAATTATTTTTGGAACCGGCTCGGTAGAGCCGGTGCGACCCCATAGCAGCACATCACTGCACACACGTAACATATTTAAAATGTAATATGACTGAAGCTTCAAAGAAATATCGTCTTCTAAGACCATATTCGCTCCCTATGTGGAATATAATGCTCGTCATGAGAAAAACCAGTCCTGATCATATTAATTAAAAATGGAATTAGTACAAATGAGTGTTTTATTTTTTTATATGTACATGTTGACCTCTACTTTCGAACATTCTACCTTCGCACAATTCGCTATTTCGCAAATTTTTAGAAAATCGTTCTTTTTAGATTTTTCGGCGATAATGAAAAAATGTTTTGTTTCGGCAAATAACGGCTGGTGTGCCAAATTTATTATTATTATTTACATAATATTAAATTCATTGGAGAATCGCTGATGCGGATAGAGATGCTGGAAAATACTTTATTTCCTCAATGTCCAAAATTATTGAAGAGAGTATACCTCATTTCAAATATTAAATGTACACGAGACTGGTTTATATTGGAAGAAAATGATTAATCGTACATCAAAGGAAGAATCAGATGCCTCTGGGCACAAACCTTCTAAAAACCAATTGACATTGCTTCTTGTTGGAAATTTAGCTGGTGATTTAAAATTGATGCTAATGTTAGTTTATTAAGCAGAAAATTCTAGAACATTGAAAGGTAAAAATAAAAACAACTAACTCTTGACAAGTTTATTAAAAAAACATAGTTTTTATCAAATATAAGTAAATTTTGATAAATAAAAATTTGAAAGGACAATTTTTGGTGTTTTTTTACATGCCTCTACTTTCGAATATTCAACATTCGCACACGTTTTCAGTAACCAATCGTGTGCGAATGCGGAGGTCCGCCTGTATATGTAGCTACCGCGTGGCGCCTCCATGCGGTGGTGGGCTGGAGGGGGCTCGAAAGGGCTCGCGCGAGCCCCTTGTTAATTTAAGAAAAAATAATATTCTCAGATCTCAGATCAAGTGAGTACATAACTGCAATTTCTGAATAATGTATTATATTCAATTATTTATATTGATTAGTTTACGGTACATTGTATATCGTTAAATAATATAAGTGTATTAAGTTACAATCGATCGCTTATTTGGGTATTTCTTACAATTGCATAAGAGTGATAAAAAACATACCCCCTTCTCAGATCACCGCGAATAGATCTGAGATTGAGCGAGCCTCTTGTTAACATATTGGCAGCCCGCCACTGCCTCCATGATTCCTTGTCTCCAGGGCCGGCGCCACCATACAGGCGAAATAGGCAACCGCCTAGGGCGCAAACCATTAAGGGGCGCATAAATGGAGTATTGAAACTATTTTCATACACTCTAATAATAATAAATAATGGTACGTTTTATTTTATTTTGTTCGTTATGATTATGTATGTATCGTATTCTATGTGATTCGAAAATTAAATGTTGAGCGACTGAGTAACAGTTTACGTAGAAACACTTCTGTTGAGGTACCTCCATTAGGAGGCCATATGCTCCACATTGGGAGCGGACATGGGTAAATAAAAATAAAAATTTCTAAAGATCTCGAATTGTTTTGTTTCATTATTTAGAAAGACTATTCGCTTAAGTGGGCGCGCCAATAAGCGTTGCCTAGGGCGCCAAATAACCTCGCGCCGGCACTGCCTGTCTCCCACTGATAGCTTTGTTTCCGCCCAAGACTTGCTAACATCCCTCAAGCTTACAATCTGAAAATCTTTATAACAATTACGTGAGTGGTCCACGAGATATAAATTGTGAGCTTAGTCCGAAAAGTTGGCAACTGCTGTCCTGGACGGTAACCGGATGAAACAGAACATGAAATAACAGAACATGAAAAAACAGAACAAATTGATAATTCAGAACAAGTTTGCGAACTCTTTGGCATTGCGCGTCTGACAATAGATAACATAACGTCTGACAGCATGGTATCTTTAGAAAACTCTAGTATTGATATGTTTTACAATCAATTATTAATCTCTATATCGTATTAGATCCAAAAATGATTTTAAAATTTTTGCGAAGGCTTGATAATCGCGTTAAAATCACACAAAAAAACGGTGTCACGGAAAAATATTTCATATTTCGCATAATTTATCAGTATTTTTCATATAGATGTGTGATTTAAATGCGATTATCAATCCCTCAAACAAATATTTAAAATCGTGGCTTTTTTTAGGTTAATTTGTGAAGTTTTTCGCCGTAATAATCCATGACTAGCTAACACACAATTATCCATAACAATAATGCTTTCAAATTGAAATTAATAGATATTTGAAGATTATAAAAGTAGCAGTTAACTGATAAATTAAAGCGGACTTTAATTATTATCCCGATTGACCGTTTTTGTAGAATATTTTTTTTTTGGTTCAAATAGTTTTACATCGCATTTAGTTATATAAATAAACAAGTTTTTTGAAAATTAAACATTTTTTTGGTATTATTTGATAATTTCCCGCATTATTCGTTCATTTATTACGGTCCCTTGAAAAACGTAGAATCGAGGTTCCACTGTATTTAAATAAGGATATCAAATACAAGTAAATAGTTAGTTATCTCTGAAGTAAATCCTAAACAAACGAGCGAACTGTCAATGTAGCTTGACCACAAGCAAAAAATAAACAACAATTCACCAAAATTCTTACTAATATTTAATATTTGTTCTCATTTATCTATGTTCTGTTTTGACATGTTCTGTTTTTACGTGTTCTGTTTTATCATGTTCTGTTTTTTCTTGTTCTGTTTTTTCATGTTCTGTTTTTTCATGTTCTGTTCTTTCATAGAACATGTCTAGGACAGACCGTATTGAGTTAAATATGGATCCACCCAGTGGTGAAGTGGGGCCAAGTCGGCGACCTGGCACCTGAAAACGAGAAAGGCGCCCTGCCTCATTTTTGACTTGTAACTTAATTTTTAAGTACAGACATATACATTTAAAATCGTTTTTTATTGATTTAATTGTTAAAACTTGTGGTTTTTCAACATCGGACGGATATATAAAAAAAAAGGGAAGAAACCAATGACCGACCTGATACCTATTTATTTACCACTACATCACTGGATCCACCTATTAATTTATAAGCGTCTCCGGAAAACATGTGTGATGAGCGAAAGAAGTACAGATCATTTTATAAAATAGTAGAATTATTACAAAAAAATAACAATATCTTTCATGTCAAACATTTTGATTTCTGTCCATCTCTGGTTCTGCCTATAGACAGTAACATAACAAAAACATATTTTTCCTTTTTTTTCATTCTGGTGAAAAAGTATGCGTATAAAATCAAACCAAGTAAATTCTAATTAATACATGAATAACTTCAATTTCGCATTAAAAAAGGTTATTTTTCGTCCCATAAAAAAGTCACGCGCCGGATTTTATGGCTGTTTTATGTTCACTTTCTCTTTGTTCCAATTAATTGCGAATATTTTTTTATAAAGACGATAAAATTTATTGCTCAAAACGTTGCCCATGTTGAAAAAGCATTGTTTTTTTTCGCGATGCCATTTTCGTTTGTTATTATGTAAATATATTATAGAAATAGTGTACAAATGTTGTTTGTATTTTACGTTGTAGTATCGCAATTACATAATGTGTGATTCTATTACTTAACATAAATATTATTTTTCATACAAAATTGATTCATTATTGTTTAAGCCGTCTGTTTTTATAACTATAATGTTAGCTGTTGAATACTTATACAATTAAATTAACATATAACAAATCAAGAATTTAATAAAGAAATAACTCAAAATTTTGAATTTTTTATGTTTTATTTTTTACGCAATGAGAAAATATAACTATTTTACTTTTATTACATTAACGTCATCAATTCCGTGTGGATCGTAAAATGCAAATTTTTAAAATTGCATTGCATTTAATATAAATTTAGCATCATAAGAATATACTACATATTCATAAATAGAGTACAGACAGATGTTTAAACACAATTATCTTAGAATTGTGGTTTTTGAGCCATCTGATATTATAGAAATTGAGTATCATTCAGGGATGGGCTATAAGGGGCTCGGGGGGGGGGGGGCTCGCGCGAGCCCCTTGTTAAATTTTGGCGCGGCTGGCGAGCCCCTTGTTAAGATAAGAAAATCATTCGTCTTAGATCAAATCATCAGGTAACTGTAATTTCTGTAGATATTTAAATTTGAAAATTAGTTGTCCTTTTATTTTTTCTTTAGAAAAGAGAGTTTGAAAAGTTTTCTCGTAGAAAAATAACTTTTGTTGAGATACCTTCATTAGGAGGCCATTTGCTCGACATTGGTAGCGGACATTGATAAAAAAATGAATAACACTTACCGAGCCTCTTGTTAAGATATTGGCAGCCCACCGCTGGTATCATTCATTTCAACAGTAACAATATGTCAGCTCTTAGGAATATTATTTACTTGTTGTCGTTCTTCGTAGCCAAGTGGGCTTAAGTTATAATTGGTTGCGAGTTCAAGTCCTGAGTTGAATCCAAGTTGCGGCCCTATATGATGCCAAAATATGATGTTTTCACTACTTTCTTTCGGTCGTAACAACGACATAGAAAGTAAGATAATCTTACTACTAGCCTGTTTCTAATCATATGTATTAATCGATTCCATCCCCAAAAAAGATAATAATACGTCAAGCAATTGAATTAAACCCTTTCCCGTTAAACCCGTTAAACACCTTTTGTTGAAATTCTCCGTCATTATAAAAATGATGTAATACCAAATACCGATCACCAAGCCAATAACCAATCGAAGATTATTTTTAACAATAATTATTGATTGAATTGGCATTAACTTGGTAGAAATTCGTTTTAATAAAGAAAAAAATATAGAATAATAAATAATATAAATAGTTTTATAAGATTTATATAAATTCATTGATAGCTAGGGTATTGAAACTTTAAGTTATCTTCAACAATGGTTAAGTTGTAAAACTAAACCTATATACACATGAGTTTATATATATTTTATGAACTTGTATATACTATAATTATATTACAGTTATATATAATATATTATGTATATATGAACTAAAAGCAGTTTAAATCTAGTTATGGCAATGTTGCGAAGCATTCATATAATTATTGTAGAACTAAATATGTTAGTGTTTTTTTAGCATGGATGCGGAATCCAATGTAGAGCATATCGACCCCTAGTGGAGCTCATCTTAACAAGAGGTTTTTTCAGAGAACTGCTGGTTGGTTATTAAGTTTCTCAACCGTTATTTTTCGAACAGAGTAGGTATAGGAGGATAAAGATAGGATAAGGATAGTATATGGATAAACTTGGCCCGTTTTTAGGATCGTATATGGGTGGGATGGAATTGCAGAAATCAAAAACATCCATGCCTTCAAGCAAAAATGTATTTACTGGGATTGCACCGATGTTGTTGTCGATATTTTTCCCCAAGTAAAAAACAACTATACCAATAATATTAATTGAAATCAGTTAGTCAAATAAAAAAGAAGAAAAAGTTTGTCGTCTGTTTCCTTTAGTTATAAAATTATATTATTTCCCTTCTTGGTAAGTAAAGCAGAATCATTGAAGCAACTAGTTAAAAAAAATATTAATCAGGAAATCTAAATCATTTAAAAAAGTGTTCTTTTAAATAATTTTCTTTTAAACCTTAGTATTTGTACAACTTATTTTTATTTGTACAACATTCATTGGTAGTCATAAACTGGCATTGAGGGGCATGTGTTGGCATAAAATTTACCATTAATTAAACGATCTTCCCCCTTTTTAGTGGTTATTATACAGTGTCGACATATTGAGTTAACAGATGGACAAAATCAAACCAAATTGTATCCTGTTATGATATTAATTTGATACGGTGAATCGCTGAATTATGTCACAAATGCTGGCAGAACCTGACGCATTATGTATTTTATTAACTATCAAAGCATTTACTAACATAAATAAATACATTATTCGCAACTAGCAATGGCGTAATAATAATAACTGAAGTACGCTCTTCCTATGTGTGGAACCGATCCTGATCATTTTAAAACTAATAAAAAAAGTTTTAATAAAACGTGTTTTACTTTTATGAACAAATTGAAGTTGTGTTAATAAGAGCAACATTGGAAGCCATGTGAGAAGCCAAGAAAAAGAAGAATGCTAGATCTGATTGTTGTCAGACCTTCCTTACACTGTAAAACCTTTTACATTTTTAACTTCATTCCATTAAAATTCTGTTAATTACTAAAAGGTAATTGTGTTCACGATGGTGATAACCTTTTTTTTTCCATGTCCGCTCCCAATATGGAGCATATGGACTCCTAATGGAGTTTATCTCAACAGAAATGTTTCTACGAGAACTGCTTGTTACTCAGTTGCTCAACCTCTCTTTTTCCAAAGAGAGTAGGAATAGAAGGAAAGGGCAAGGACAGGACTAGTGGTTAGCTAATCGCTCTCCATACTCCCCGTTCATAGGATAGGATGGGTGGGAGGGGGGAATTCAAGACATTACATACATCCATGCCTTTGAACAGAAATTCATAAATCGATTGAAAAATCAATTTATAAAACTGCCCATACCGGGATTCGAACCCGTGTCCTTCGTAGCGGTAGCCAACGATGTTGACCACTCGACCACACAGGCTGGCAACCATGATAAATATTTTCAAAATAATTTGAATTGCAGATTTTCGACTACAATATTTTTATAATCGGCGCTGGTGTCGAATCCAATCGCTAAATTACGAAATCTTTTTGTACTGGAATCATTTTAGTGTGACTACATTGACACTTGTCGGTGGTTATATTGTAATTCTTTATATCAGTGGCGTACAGATAGGATACATATATGATAGCACCACTTAAAAAAAAAACAAATCGTAAAAGTTGCGTAATAGATAATAAACTAACTAGACATTACTTTATGTTCATGGTCATTGGTCATTTTTTTTTTCCAACCATGTACGCTGTCAATGTGTTTCATATTATACGGACTCCACAAAATGCATCTCAACAGAAGTTGTTTTAAAATAACTGTTTGTTATTAATTATTCAACTTCTCTTTCTAAGAAAGGATGAAGAAGACAATGCGCACGTGTGGATAAAGGATAATCGTTCAAAGCATCATTCTAGAGCATTTATTTTTTAGGCATATAATCATCGTTTATTTCGGTATATAAAATGGCTAAATATTTTTTTTACCACAAAAAATATATATTTGTGCTTAAAAAAACGTCTTATTCTTATATATTTAATTTTTATTCATTCGAATTGATATAATGAATTAATATTTTGTCATATAAATTTGATCATGTAACCAATTTCTTGATAGTGGCACAAACACCATTATTTGGAAATAACGCTACTGACAAGGACCAGGGGGTGAGTTAGTTAGGTTTGGTTTTTAGCATAACATATCACGCCTAATACAAGCGCCCCTTATGCTAACTGAATCGAATATTCCCCCCATAAAACTGTCATATTGGCATTAATTAATTCAGCTCTTTCTATTGTGAGAATGTAATCAATTATTGCTTTTTGACACGTCAGCGTGAAAAGTATGTTAATTTTTATCCGCAATAATAATTGGCAGATAGATTCAGCGAGAGTCTATTAAGTTGTAAGTGAAGCAGCGGAACAGACAATAATTTGTAAAGTAGGATCTCACAGGATTATTAAATAATTCATGAAGATATTAAGTAAATAAATATCACTTTTAAGGTGTTCACTGTCAATACTTGGTGGAAAGGCATTATATTAGTAAAAACACAATATTCCTTTGTACTTCATTCCACTTTATTTAATATGTCAGGACCGGTTTCACTCATTACGAGCATCGTCAACTGATGTTGTAATGAGCGAAACCGGTCCTGACATATTAAATAAAGTGGAATGAAGTACAAAGGAATATTGTGTTTTTACTTATAAATAAATATCGTCTGAAAATATTTTGTGGTCAATTATTACGCCCTTTTTTCGGCTTAGAATATTTGTTAAGGGACAAGATTTCATGAAGTCAGGAAATTTTATTAAAATACGGAATACCAATATATTGACGCAACAATTTATTCTTGCCCTAGGCGCCAATGAGCCTCACTATAGCCCTGGCGCAACTCTCACTTAACACAAATCCCATTTTTTTCAAAATTACGCCTTAAATAATAAAAAAAATGATTATTTTCGCAATTCGCAACAGCTCAGGGGATATTTTGGCTAAATTAGTGAAATTTAATTATTTATTCGAAGAAAAGTATCTCAAATAGAGCTTAACAGATTGTCTCAAAAATGCGTTTGATTTTCGCTAAAAACCGTGTTCAATTTGCTGATAATATTAGTAAAATCTGAAGCCAGAGTAAGTCTATTGGTATTGAGTAAATCTTATGGCAAGAAAATGTATTAAATACCAAAGGTGTAATGATTCGGATATAACTCATGGGTGGTCTGGAGGGGGCTCGTAGAGGCTCGCACGAACCCATTTTAGAATTTTATTGAAGACGGAGAGCCCCTTGTTAAAGTAAAAACATGTTCTTAGATCAACAGTAATTGATGAAGTTGGTTTGTATGTATTACGAAAAAAAAGAATTTGGAAATTTCTCTTAAAATGCATTTATTTCTGGTGCATATCTTCAGTTTTTTTAAAAAAAATAAATATATAGCAGCATACGATTACTCAATAAAAGCATATTAAGTAACATAATGTTTTCATAATTATTGCTAATCATCTTAGGAAGAGTGATAAAAAATCAACTCCTTCTCCGGAACAGTGCGAATAGATCTCAGATTAACCGAGCCCCTTGTTAAAATTTTAGCAGCCCACCGCTGCTACAACTGGACTAGTAACCGATCTCACTATGTCCCGTTTTAGGGATCGGATGGGTGAAAGGCAATTTAGAAATCCATAAATCGAATGAAAAAAACATTTTTCAATCGTAAACACCGCAACCAAAGCCAATGACATAGACCACTTGCCTACATACATAAAAAGCTTCACTAAATAGTTAAAAATATAAAATTTTAATATTCAATGTGAAGATTTTATTTTTAATTCTGACAAATCCGCAATAAAAGTCACCCGTTACTCGTAAGTATTCTTACGATTAAAAATATATAGTGATGTTCATATTATTTTTCAGAGAGTAGGCATTAGGAGTATGCAATTTAATAGTTTTAAGTTAACACTATAGAAAGGTGAATAGAGACATAGCTGGGTGACGACTAAATCGGTTCTTACACCGTCATTCGAATTTCATTCCAAATCAACCGTTCAAATTTACAATTTCGATCGCAGCACAGAGAAACCCAACTCTTATCAATCAGACTGAGAGTCTTAATTAATGTAGTTCGTTATCTTAGATAACAAAGAGATGTCGTGTAATATGAATTAATAATAATGAATTCGGGGCAAAAAACACTCATTTGGTTTTGTTGCTGGAGATTATAGAAAAATGTCGACGATGACAACAAGAATTACTTTCGCAGGCCCAAGAATGTTCACAACGGTCGGCAAAGCCCAGCGGCAATCATTTCATGTTGGTACAAAACTCTCGAAAAGGCTAATCAGTCATTCAGATTGTCGATATGGACTGACGCTAGGATTTCAAAATAACTAAAAGCTCACTCATAAGTCACAGTCACTGGCTGTATTCCTTTAATCACTACTGTACAATAGTGATGTAGGGTCCGCTTAATATGTAGGAGTTTTAAATGTAATGTGTGTTTTAATGGTTTTTGATGTATGATGTATTTTTTAAAAAATTAAATTAAATTATATTTGTCAACTGCATGGTGAATTGGCGTCAGCTGTAAATGCCATGTAATTTCCTTCTGATTTGAAACAGTAAACAATTGTGTGGTGACTAGTGAACAGATTCTCTTAGCCTATACAGTAGCGGTGGCCAAGACATCGACTGACTAGCCGTTCCAAGTCACCCGTCTGATGTTTCGAAACAAGAATTGAGTGTGTCTTTTATCTTCATATTAATTCTGTTTCCCTTCCATACACATTAAATTGTGCTTTGAATTACTTCAACTTTGCACATACGGTGTTAGTAGACCGCTGCGACTAACATCAGTATAAAGTCACCCGCGGAGGTCAAAAGTTTAACCACCTATGCAACGGTGGGCTGCCAATACTTTAACAAGGTGCTCGATTAATCTCGAAGCAATTTTTAGTGTTCTAAAGAAGGAGTGAATTTTATTATAACGCCTATGCAATTATATGCAACACTTAAACAAGCAATAGATTGTTACTTAATGCACGTAAAATACGTAACAATATGCAATTTACCGTAAACTTATCAATGTAAATAGCTAAAAATATATTAAAGTGAATACTGACGCTGTCGTAGATAATATATAAATTTGAAAATGCAGTTATATACTAATTTAATCTGAGAATATTATTTTCTCTTACATTAAATACAAGGGGTTTGCCGGTCTTCGCCCCTCCAGCCCACTCCTGCACCTATGCAGTATACGGGAATAATCTTTTTATATTTGACTAAGTTAATAATAAATGTCGGCGTATTTTTCGGTAGGTTCAAAAAAGTACTATGACTTGAGAATATACAATAACTTGAGTAATATTTTATCAGTTTTCCAGCGTTCATAAAATTAAAATAAATCTTTTTTCGTATAAAAAAATGAAAACTCTCGACATTTTTTT
This sequence comes from Himalopsyche anomala, assembly GCA_031772345.1. NCBI lineage: Eukaryota > Metazoa > Arthropoda > Insecta > Trichoptera > Rhyacophilidae > Himalopsyche > Himalopsyche anomala. The sequence continues at coordinate 1,152,564 of CM062834.1, read as the reverse complement.
GTGGACATAATATGACTGGAGAGATCACAAGTTATATTCGGTTGTGATTTTGTATTGTAGAATACTGAATGTTTCATGCAAAAGCTCCTGCCCACCTAAAAATTCGTAATCCGGTTGGTCGAGAGCTTTCGGGGCGGAGCTTACAAAGCTCGCCGCCCATCGATACGCGAGAGGTAGTCGAGTCAGTAACGGAAGTGTGTCTTATCTAGTCGGTTCCAGTAAAAGCTATCTAGCTGCACGATGACAACCGGGGAAAGTGAAAAGAAAACTTTGGCGATTGAAACAATCCAGAACTTACAGAATACGGTTGACATTGACTGACACTAATTTTATGATTTCCTGATGTGTCCATGATTGAAAATATATCTAAGAAAACAGCAAATTAAAAATGATCATGTACATTACTTTTTCGTGTTTTTATTTGGCATAAAGATGTGTTTAATGAAGTTTTTCAAGTGATACAAATGGAATATGACTGTAAACGATATGACAAATTTTCATACATGAAAATTAAAGAATCAATTAACTAGCCAATACATTAGCTTACTAAAAAATATAAGTGCGGGAAAGAAGGATATGATTGAATTATATTTGTGAAGTGATAGTAAAATAAACAAAAAACAATAATTTATACATTTTGAAGGAAAAAAGTTTAATGACGTCGTCGGCAAAAGTGTAAGTACATATATAATATTATCTCGTTAGTAGTAAGTTATCTTGCGGATGGTTTTTCAAATCAAAACCTTCAGGTGGTGGTAGTCGTTGGACGTTTGTTTTTCCAGTGAATGTTTGATATGCGCCTCAAACATTATTTGAGCCCTCAAGAGGTGAAGTAAGCCAACTAGTAAAATGATAAATCACGTCTTTACTTGGTGTTTTCGTAGATTTTATATTTTTATTTTACGGAATTAGCACTATTGCAATGTTTATTAAGGGAAGTAACTTCAATTTTACGATACTTTTAGACGTGTAGGATATTACAACGCACATAACTTATTTTTTTCTAAAATACTACCTGGCTTACTTCACCTTTATTTTGTGGGCCCATTTGTAAGTCGATTATTCTTAAATAATCGAAAAAATATAAAAATGAGATTACTTCTTGCGGAAAAACTACTAATGAGTCACAAGCTTAACGAGATACTGCATATTTCCAATGGGAATTTATGGTATTCGTAAACTCTACGCCTCTACGCCTCTACGTCACATCGTAGTATATATATAAGATTTACGAGTTTTCAGAGATAAAAAATGATTTAATAGGGTGTCATCTACACACAAGCGTAGACGCTTGATTCTAGAATCCAGGACAACAGATATATGTCCAGGGCACCGGATATATATGTCCAATGTGATCTAAGTAAAAAATGGCCGAACCGAAAAGCACTACTGGCATCTAAAATTTGATAAACTCTACTGGCAAACCTCTAATTGTGACTTACATTCGTTTTTTTTTAAGTCCATGTCCACTCCCTATGGGTACAAAATGGCTTCCTAATGAAGGTATCGCAACAGGAGTTTTTATGCGAGAACTGTTTGTGACTCGCTCAACCTCTCTTTTTTTAAGAGTAGTGGGATAGAAAGGATAAAGAAAGGACTAGTGGTTAACAAATCACTTAATGGGAATTTTTGAACATCAGAAACTTTCGTGCTTTTAAACAGAAATTGAAACATCGTTTGAAAAAATGCTGTTCGTACTGGGATTCGAACCCGTGAGGCTTGCCATGGAAGCTAAGGACGTTGACCACTTTGCCATGGACCCGAAAATATAAAAAATAAACATACCTGCGGCTAATTTATACAATAAAAATTAGAAAATATAACATTTTGAAATCAATAAAAAAAAACATCGTTATTATCAAAATGATTTTTTAGATAACTTTGTATTTACTATGAAAGTGGACCACCAATCGTTGTATACGTTTGGCCATTTGATGCTTAAGCTGATTCTTAGAAAACACAAATGAAGTAATACTGATATTAAATGGTTTTTTCGGTAAATCTACAACATAAATTATGTTAAAATATTCTTGCGATTAAATAAAAAGTATTTTTCTGTGAAGGGTGACATTTTATTTCATCCACAGCCTCACAGACTGCTGTAATGTTGCTTGCCTTCCAACCTGAATTAAAATATATGTTAATTAAACCACTTTGTAATAAATCGAATGGCAATTTTTGTATCATCAGTAATTTAAATTGGCAGTCGCGTGAATTTATGACCCGTCGGAACGCTGTTTCAATTAATTAATATTTCTATTACAAATTAAATGCCTTTTTATGCCTTCCAATATTCCAAAAACCGAAATTATTTCGAAGAAAACCAAACATTTGTTTACTAACTTTGTTAGAAAATGTCATTTTATTATTATAACTAATCTGAAATTCAAAAAAAATGTGTTTCAAATTGAATTTATGCGTTTTGATATTTTGTACGTGGGCACTCGAAATTTTAAACATTTTTTCCGGCGGCTTTATAAGGCGCCAGTCGTTTTTTCCCGCACACCTCATGGAGTAATCTAAAGGTATCATGCTTAAGAGCAGTTGCTATTAGAACCTTTGAAGAAAGTGTTTGACATTTATACGGACTCGTCATCCTTTTTCCCTTTTCACTTACCCAAGAAGTTTTTTTGCCCACTATTATTTCTTATATTCATTATATTTAGCCGCCTTTGTGGCCGAGTGGTCAGCATAGTTGGCTTCAGTTACGGAGGGCACGGGTTCAAATCCCGGTACGGACAGTTTTATAAATTGATTTTTCAATCGATTTATGAATTTCTGTTTGGAGGCATGGATGTATGTGATGTCTTGAATTCCCCTCTCCCACCCATCCTATGCTATGAACGGTGCGTATCGAGAGCGATTAGCTTACCACTAGTCCTGTCCTAGCTCTATCCTTCTATCCCTACTCTCTTTGGAAAAAGAGAGGTTGAGCAACTGAGTAACAAGCAGTTCTCGTAGAAACACTTATGTTGAGATAAACTCCATTAGGAGTCCATATGCTCCACATTGGGAGCGGACATGGTTAAAAAAAAAATCTTATTTGACATTGATTTCGAGGTTCTATATTTTTAAAAAACAAACGTGCTTAAATTATATTTTACACGGAGAAACTTTTTTTCACAATTTTTTTATGGCCCAAGCGATTAATATATTCAATGTTAGCTTCCAAATTCAGAGGACGTCCGGATGTTTATCAACGCTATTTTTTGCATATATATGCATGCAACATATATTTTTAAATATATTATTTAAAGAGAGAAACTTGGCTTTCGCCACTTTTGAGTGCCAAATACAACATAAGTGAAGAGAAGTCTCTTTATGGATAATCCATAAAGATCAGTGGCAGATTAAGCACATAAAATTTGTAGGCCCTGTTTTTCGGATAACATAAAAACATCAAAAACTTCCAAGTAAAATAATAAAAATCGGCACAAAAAGTACATGCATTATACAACCTATTTTTGATGCCCCTAAAATTTGGAGGCTAGAAGCGCGCTCCTCATTTGCTTATAAGGTAATCCGCCACTGATAAAGACGACTCTCAAAAACGTCACTCACATGGGATACAAATATGCCTTTCAAACTCTTTGGTTAACTCGACTTTTGAAACTTTTGGTGGATATACTGTTAGTTCGTAAACATTTTAAAAGAATAGGAATTTAGAAAAAATAATCTTTATCGGCAAGCGTTAAAATTAAGAACCAAATTTAAATAACATCTCATGAGAAAAAAGAAAATCTTAATAGTAATGGAAAAAAATGACGCCGATAATATTAAAAACAATACAAGGAGCGATCCTAATTTGCGCAACGTTGGCTCCAATCACAACTCGGGGGGTGATTGTACTCTCAGCTTACGTTCAAGTTGATACACTTATTCACTCCACCCCCTAATAATAATTGAAATACAAATAGGGAGTCTGACGGATGCAAGTGGCGAAAACAATGCTTCTTGTTGCGAAACGGTGGAACTTTGATTTAAATTAAGAGACGTAAAGGTTTGATTGGTGTTGTAATTAAATTTAAAAGTAATTTTAAAACAAATAAATTTACATACTATTATTAGCAGGGCTGAAGAGTCGGAGTCAGGAATCGTGGAGTCAAGTATTTTTACGGAAACAGAGACGGAGTCGAAGAAGTCTTACTAGTTTGATCCATTAAAAAAAAAATGTGATGTGTATTCAAACCACAATAGTCTATAGCAGGGGTCACCAAACTTTTTGTGAAGCGGGCCGGATTGAACTTTTTAAGAACTAAAGGGGCCGGACGACAAATAAATTCTTGTTGGAACTCAATCAGAATATTATTTCATTTTATGTGGTAACATAATAATAAGAATGTAAACAAATGTTTGTCCTTCTTAGAATTTTAATAAATGAGAATATTCGAGAAATTTTTGAGTAAACGAACATCTGGTCGTCTCGCTTCCAATTTCTATCCAACTTCCTTCACTTTGAGTCCTCTACCAGATAGTTGTATGACAATTGATGATTTGAAATAAATAGTTGTCGTGAATTCACAACTACATCATGAAAAATTATATTTCTTATATGAATAATTTCTATGCAAAAATCCAGAACTTTTCGCGGGCCGGATGAAAATCTTCGGGGGGCCGCATCCGGCCCGCGGGCCGTAGTTTGGTGATCGCTGGTCTATAGTGTTGCCATCGCATGCAAAGACTGACGACTGAAAATAATCTGATGGTATACATATTATATGTAAGTTAAACGTAAATGATTGAAAAAATCAATTCGGATTCGGTTTTTAATTTGAAACCGGAGTCGGAGTCGTATTTTTTACCCGATTCCACGACAACATTTCCTCAAATTTTTCTATTGAGTATACGGATCATCAACTTATTCGAGCAGTAAATTTTCAGGAAAAACAAAAAATTGCGCGAATATGTGGGCATATTTGAATTTTTCACTGACGCTTCTTAAATTAATTAGGCATATCATGTCGCTGAATAAAAATTCTTGGAAGCAATGAATTTGATGAAAATTATATAATATGCTTCTCACTGGTTGCTTGTTGCCACTCAGTCAACCAATTATTTTCATATTTTTTGAAAACACAACATTTGACCTGATATTTGTTAAAAATTAAAAGTACAGTACATGACATAACAGCTGACGCCAATTCGCCATATACTTGACAAAAATAATGAGACAAAATATAAAATCAACTTACAAAATCAACATACAAAATCAAGAAATAAAATAGTAAAATTTAACAAACAAATACTGTCACTAAAAATGTCAACTTCTCTAGGCAATGAGTTGATTAATCATGGAAATAATGTTTATTTGTCATGGAAACAAAAAAATGAATTAAAATTTAGGTGTGTACGCATCACAAAAATATTTTTAATATGGCCAATGTAATTATAATATAATATGTACATAATTGATGAGCTTAACTGTAACACAAAAAAAACGAAATATTTACACAACAATAATTAAATGTAGGTTTACTCTATAATCATTTTTTCTCTCTCCTGTCTATTTATATTTTCTGGATAAAAGCTATGACTTTATTTGAAATAAGCATTTTAGGTTATATACTTCCGTTCTGCTTCTTAATTTTGATTTAATTGAGTCCATCAGACTAAATCCTCGTTCACATTCAGCGCTCGATGCCTTAAAGATCCTACAAATAAATATCCAGGAAAACTGAAATATTATTAAATTTATATTCATTAATGCAAATGTTTGAATGAAACCAGCCTTCATTTTTTCGGCAGCTATAAATTATAAATCACAATATTGTTTGTGCATATTTACGATCATATTATCTTTGTCACTTATTGGTATAAGTTGAGTTTATTTTATTATTAGGCTGTTTAATTTATCTTTTCCGTATTCAAAATATGATTCTCTTCCTATTGAGGCCTGACCAATAGCATGCCACTTAATCAATTTTCCTTTTGGGAAATATTTAAAATCGAGAAAAACTGAGCCGGTGAAATTTTTGATTCACATGCTTTTTTAAAAGGTATAACCTCCATTCATTACACTTTTTTACAAATTTTAACTCTCCTTGCACATTTGCTTCGAAGAATATTATGATGCATTTGACACAATCATCTGTTTGTAGATAAAAAATAAATCACCTTTTTTTTTTTGTCTGCGAATGCATTTCTGTTTCAACAGTTTTGGAAAGCCATTCCATTTTGAAATGATTGCAGAATTTCTACTTAATGATCGCATTTGAAATTTCACATCCACTTCCTTTTGACATTTTAGGGAAATCAGTTTTTTTACAATAATGATATATAACTGCACTATATTTATGCAAGCACTGCTGTGCAGTGAGATAGAGTGAGACGGTTAGGTGATCATAACATATCTTTAGTCATAACTTACTTTTATTACTGTGATTTGACTCTATTCTTGTGTCTAACGTAAGTTTAACCCTAGAATGCACATATATCCGGTTTCAAGTTTAAGTCAAAGGTAATTTATGACAAAGTGACTAAGCCAATTCACCATATTACAATTGAGTTCTACCGAGTAAATGCCAATGGCAATAAGGAGAAACTGCTTGAACTGTTATTGTATTAAATTTAATAATTGGTTTTCCTTTGAGCACTTACGCTAAATGTTTTATGTGGTGTAAATTTTATTTTTTTGTAGTCTCCCCATGCATCTACTTACTTAAAACAATCAGTTGATAGCATATGTCACTTTTAGGGTGTTCACTGTCAATACTTGGTGGAAAGGCATTATATTAGAAAAAACACAATATTCCTTTGTACTTCATTCCACTTTATTTAATATTTCAGGACCGGTTTCGCTCATTACGAGCTCATTATGTTTGTAATTACTTTCAATCCCCATTCTAAATTTATTAATCTGAGATGACTTTTTAATTATATGTAAGATGTGTTAAACATTTTAATTTTGTGCTATTTTAGAATCACTTTTAATGTAATTGGTATTTTCTTTTCAATGCCAATTGTTGTTTATAACTGTTCATTTTTGTATAAATAGCATTGTTAAATTATATTTCTTATCAGTTGACGATGCTCGTAATGAGCGAAACCGGTCCTGACATATTAAATAAAATGGAATGAAGTACAAAGGAATATTGTGTTTTTTCTAATGATAGCATATGCTTGTATGTGCGTATTTAAGAATTTCCGTTTCTCTTGTTTTGTAAAATAGCTCGCGATAATTTGAAAAAGTCAAAGCTTCGGCTTAGTTCAAATCATTGGCCAGCATGCACTTCCGAATGCCTAATACCTGATACATCAAGTAGAGCTGCCAATATCTTAACAAGGGGCTCGGTAAATGGTATCCATTTTTTTCCATCTCCGCTTCCAATGTCGAGCATATGGCCTCCTAATAAAAGTTCTATCTTAATAAAAGTTATTTTTCTACGAGAACTGCTTGTTACTTAGTCGCTCAATCTCTTTTCCAAAGAGAGTAGTAGGGATGGAATGATAAAGATAAGACAGGATTAGTGATTAACTAATAGTAGCGCCCAGTTAAATTGAAGGGTCGGAAGTGTGGGAGGCAATCTTAAGACATCACAAACACCCGTGCCTTAGAACAGAAAATAGATAAATCGATTAAAAAAGGCTGTTTCTTACTGGGACTTGAACCCGTGAGGTCTGACTCGGAAGCCTAATACGCTGAATGAAAAAATGAAGGGACAACTATTTTTCAAATTTAACCATCTACAGAAATTGCAGTTATGTGATGATTTGATCTAAGACGAATGATTTTCTTATCTTAACAAGGGGATCGCCGGCCGCGCCGAAATTTAACAAGGGGCTTGCGCGAGCCCCCCGAGCCCCCTCCAGCCCATCCCTGGCCAATATATTATGTATTTGAAAGACAAAGATGTTACCACTTTAAGTAAATGATTGGTAGCACCATCTACCAAAATATTTGATCCGAATCCAAACTGATTTGTAGATATTGGGTTATTAGAAGAAATGTACATATAAAGACGTGAATCTTAGCTTTTGAGAATTTTACCAAAAATTCGGTAAAGGCCAGTAAGCTTTTGGATCGGTTGGTAATTTTTCACAGCGCTTAGGAAAAATGATAAAAAGACTAAACTCATGTGGTCCGATATCCTATGATCTTTTGCACAATTCAGCATTAATTCTGTCGAGGGCTAGAGATTTAACAACATTAACATTTTTAACAATCCTTTCCAACTCTTCACTGATGACTGGTGATAAATTATCATTCGTCGTGTTGGTTAGTCTAAAGCTTATTTCCGAATTCTCGCGTGGTGTGTTAAGTTGGAATCTGGATCATCTACACTGCAGGGGTTACCAAAATTTTTGACAGACGGACCAGATGATTTTTTTCAAAAACGATGGGGCGCTGGACGAAAAATATTCTTTTCGAATCGTATTGGAACTCTTCAGAAATCAATATTTCGCATGTGTAAAATATTCATAAATTAAAAATCAGGGGCCGGATAGAAATCTTAAGAGGGTCGGATCCAGCCCGCGGGCCTTAGTTTGGTGACCGTTGATCTACAGGGGTAAGTGAATCCAAAAAAGGCTTCAACAGTACTTTCGTTGGTCTTAGTGAATTCGACTGAATTAAAGATTCCACTAAAGACCCATGAGGTACATCTCTTGTACACTTAACTAAAAAATATCTATTTATCACACAAACGTCTTTTGACTTTACAAATGTTAGTTTTTCTATCAGTAAATCTATAAAATGTAAGTGACCGAATAACATACATAATTATGTACTTGTCTAATAAAGACGCCATACTTTATTTTTTACCATAATAAAATACAAATTTAACGACACTTACCTGAAGTTTTCGTTCCATAGAATTTAATTCAAAAAAGGAACGTTACTAAATAATAAAAGGTACACAGCGCTTTTCCGACACGACTCGTCACACACAGACGCAGACTTGGAGCGCAACTTCGCCGGCTCAAGTATGAAGTATGTAATTCCTAAGTAGACAATTCGCCGAAATGAGATTTTTATTAACTCGTAATGACGTTTGTCATCGCTTCGAGGAGTCGCAAAATTGCTTCCGAGAGAGACGAAGCTACGTGAATCTTGACGGTAAAAACGGGATGAAATTAACGAGGGATGGCAGAAATAACAATGATTGTATAATACAGTGTTCGCCAACGTTTTTTCTCATACGAATGTTCTATGAAGATGTGAAGTATCACATAGAATATTTTTCTGCCTTATTGTAATTACACAAGTTGTATTGTAGGTACATATGAATCCATTCTCATTATTCTAGGAATAAATATACAAATATAGAAATTCGAATTCGCACCCAAAACAAAGCTGCCGTTTTCAGTACCGCCGTCGATGAATGTCATGCTTAAAAAAAGTTACGATGAAGTTAAATTCTGTATACCCATCGGCCATAATATTATTACCATTGAAAATGTATTTTTTTAATGAAAAACATTGAGGCATCATATTTATAAACCAAATTCGTGCCAGAACTCGGTTAATACGGGATTATACGGGAATATACCGGCATACTGCTGCTATCTTAATTTTCCTAGAATATTAGGATAGCTACAAATTTATACATTTCACTCTGCATACATTTTATCAGTATTATCATGCATTGAAGCACAATAAAGACTAGTATTAAAATCGTAAACAGTTATTTTTGACTAGTGTAAAAACTGTGGAGCCTTTTTACTAAATAAATGTTTATTCCGTTCAGTCGGAAGCCATTTTTTTATGGATATTTAATGATTTTGATGGTGCTAAAGAAAATTATTTATTTGTATAAACGGAGTAAATTATTTTTGACTGGTAGCAAACAATAATCGATAAGAAAAAACAGATCAATTAATGAATGTTTATATTAAGGGATTCGAGCCTACGTTATTATTTATTTATCAAAACGTGTGAGTGTGATTTATAATATCGTCTTCATATTAAGTAATGGAACATTAGATAAACGTTACATCGCTAAAATTAGTGAGTGAATTGACTCAAAGCGACACTGAAAATGTAAAATGAAAAAAATGTTGCTTACAACTGGCGAAGAGACAACACACAGCACTCCCGTAACGTAGATGCCTGTATTCGGAATTGGAACTTTAATTTGAATATTTAAAGTAAGATGAGGATTTGCGAAGCGGGAACAAATTTAATATTAAGAAGGCGTGAGTTGAGTGGGAATTGACATAAGATGTTGCAATTATTTTAGAAAGATTGTATAACGAATAATTAAATTTTAAATATCAAATGCGTTTTAGGGTTTTAATAGTTATTTGAAGTCACCTGGTATATGATGTATCAAAAAACTTAATCTTACATATCAAAGGAAATAAAGCATGGATTAATCATACAAACAAGTTCTGTGATAATCTATGTTTCTTAAACACTTCCAAGAATGGTATAGAATACTTTATGTACATAACAAAGACTAACATTTGATATCGACGAATAAGTACCTAGTATGTATAGATAAAAAAATGTGTTTTTAATGTGACTGCTAACTTAATGCATTCTGTTCGTACACCTTCGATATATAATATTTATTTCTTATTTTGTATATTTGATTTTTTTTTTGGATATCAAATTTATGGAGCTTCAAGTACCAAGACGCACCAAGGTTCTTCCAGTCTCCTTCATCGATAAAGATTTTGAAAAATTGTAAATTGCATCCCCTTACCGTCGTTTGCAGACGGAAGGGCGCGATCACTACAGAGATAAGAAGTTCACGGGAACTCCATATGCATTATTTTGCAAATCACATTTCATATACTTCCTCCATAATTTATCCGTACATGTACACACACATGCGCATACATACATACTAGGGATTCCAACTCGGATATCCGGATATCCGATATCCGGATATATCCGGCCCTTTTCAACTATTCGATATCCGGATATTTGGGAAAATATCCGGATAATATTCGTTATAATTTTAAATGAAATATTTTACAAAATCGACGAAAGATGATATGAATACTGGGGTATTTACTACCTGGGAGAAACGATTACTTAGGAGTAGTGTTTTTTTTTACCTTCCCCAAACTCGGGTATTATGAAAATCTTATCTTGTTATCTTAATACTTAAAAGTTCGACGAATCAGCTCGGACTCGAGGCAAAAAAAACCTTTAATGCCGAAATTTCATTCATTGAAGAAATGCCGTTACAGTAATCTAATGCAGCTGCAAATTTTCAATATTTTAATATGATGGAATAGTATTGAAATGTGTATTTTATCTATCTTAGGCATTACAGAAGTGGGAAAGGATTCAGTCAGGATCAGTTGATCATGAAACTTTGATCGTGAAACATCTTCATTTGCGTGCGAATTCTGGAATTCATTACTAAAAACCAAGCAATGGAGATTGTCTACATATTAACAAAAGCAGCCTGTAATTCCTTGTTTATTAAAATATGTTTAAAAATATTTTGTTTAAAATTTTAATAATTTTGTATAAAATTTTGACCATGTCAAGACGCTCAGAATATGGACTCATTTTATGAGAAAAGATAATAATTTGCAGTCAGCGTTGTGTAATAAATAAATGTGGGAAAACTATTGGATGCAAAGGATCTTCAACGACTCCTATGATAAATCATCTAAAATCTCATAAATATTAGTGTTGTTTAAAACACTTCTAACAATAAAACCAACATCAACAGCAAATGAACGAGTATTTTTAACAGCAGGACAAATTAAAACTAAATTAAGATTAAATTTAAAATATGGTACATTTAATGCTCTCTTATTTTTAAAATATGAATAAATGACTTATATTACTAATGAACTCGTTTTTAATGTATTATTTTAGTACATAAATTTATATATGTAGTAATGTTTTATTATTTTCATACTTACTGAAACTATCCGGATATCCGGATATATCCGGATAGTTTCAATTTTACTATTCGATATCCGGATAGTTGAAAATGACGAATAGTTGGAATCCCTAATACATATACACACACAGTACACAAATTGTTTTTAAACAAAGAGTCATTTTCGTGATGCTAAGTTCGTTCTAAAATTGACAATTTTAGACGACATAAGATCTATGGAGGGTCGTCGAGCAGAACTGCGTATATTTGATAGTGAAGTTTATAAAAGTAACATATTTGGCATGAAAGCTAATAAAACAAGAAAATAAAAAAGTTTCAAGATGTTAAAAAAACACATGGGATAAACTCGATGAGACTTTAAAAATCACTCAAAAAAAGTCACAACCACTCATACCTATTATGTCAAATATTTGATTTAAATTATCTAAATTTAATTGACCTGATTGCTTGACAGCAGATTTAATAGGTTGATAACAGAAGCTGAAATTAAAGTAAATTATTTTTCAATTCTCTTTGCAGGGAAGGGGGGCCATACAAATCAACCGATAGATACGTGATAACAGAAGCAATGGTACTTCTCAAAGAACTTCAATTAATGTTTATGCCCTACTTGTGATTTGCATTATATTTCCAAAAAAAGGCGTTTAATCTAAGAACGTATTATAGTAAAAAATGTTTTGATACTATAATGAAAACATTTTTCTTATTTCACGGTTTTATACTAAATATATGTTACAATAATTATACTATTTATGTTACATACTGTAGTCGTTATAATTCATATTTTAACCAGCGGTGGGCTGCCATAACGTTAACAAGGGGCTCGCTTAATCTCGAGGCAATTTTTAGTATTTTGAAGAAGAAGTGAATTTTCTTATGGCTCCTATGCAATTATATGCAATACTTAAATAAGCAATCGATTGTTACTTAATACACGTAAAATGTGTAACAATATGAAATTTACAGTAAACTTATCAATGTACAATGTACTTATCAATAGCTAAAAATATACTAATGTGTATACTAACGTTGTCGTAGATAATATTTATATAAATTAGAAAATACCGTTATAAACTAATTTGATCTGAGAATATTATTTTCTCATAAGTTAACAAGGGGCTCGCCGGCCTCAGTAATATCTAACAAGGGGCTCGCGCGAGCCCCTCCGAGCCTCCTCCAGCCCACCCCTGATTTTAACTGACTAACAAATTTGAAATCGGAAATATAAAACCGTATGAGTAAATCGAAGGTATTACAACATTTATAAGTTTTATTAAATTAAAATGCCTATACCCCTCGCATTCAGTACGTATATTACGAAAATAATAAAAATGCAGATTTATCTACGAAAATATTATAATTTATATTGAAAATTAATAATTTTACTTAAAATCACCCGTCGGACTAGGGGAGTGCGTATTCAATCTACCCGACGTTTTGACGCGTCAGGCATCACTTGTTGGGAGGGTGTATAATACAGTAAACCTAATGCGACGACCTCAAATTAATTTGCTAGACGTACGGTTTGCTTAACGCTTTTTCTCTATTAACTATAACATCGAGTACAGTCAACCTAACCACTGGTTTACATGTATATGAAATTTATAGAGATAATAATTGTGGTGATTTTTTTATTATACTTATTTATGAAAGCACACTTTTCTATAAGTTATAAAAGAAAAGTAAAATAAGGTGGATAACTACCTCGACATCGAGCCATCATCAAAACTAATGGATATTCCTTTAACTTGAGTTAAAGTTAATCGAAAAATCAGTCGAGTCCGTAGCGTAGTGGTAAATCGCGTTAGCTTCCGTGACAGATCTCATGGGCTTAAACCCCAGTACGAACACCATTTCTTTATCGATTTCTGTCTTAACGAAAAGGTGTTTGTAATCACTAAAAACTCCATTCTACTCTCCCAATCCTAAAATAACAAGGTGTAGTCAAAGCGGCTAGCTAACCACCAGTCCTGTCCTGTCTCTACCCTTATTTCTATTCGTTAAAGGAGAGGTTGAGTTATTGATTCACAATCAGTTCTCGTGTAAAAACTTCTGTCTCAACACCCTCACGAATCCATATGCTCCACATTGGGAGCGAACATGGATTTAAAAAATCCAAAAATATTTTTTTTAATGAGCCGAAGAAAATTTCCAACATAATTTTACTCAAATTAAAAAATATATTGAAAATAGAAATTAAAATTAACCTATTATGAAGATACAGACTATCAACTGTTGCAATTACTCAAGTTTTTGCATCTGTACAAAAAATCATGACGCATTTCTGACGAAATAAAAAATCGAAAAAACTGGGATGTACACAAAAATATAAGAAAACATTATTCCCGTGATGTTTTTAATGTGAAATGTAATATGGATTGATTTAGATTAAGAAGTGCTGCCGAATCAGTCTAAACATGAATATAAAATAAATACAATTTACTTTTTTTTTTTTTTAATTATACAAGAATATGAACAATATTTCATATATTTGCATCGTAAGCACATTAGAGGTATTGTACGGCGGGTCGTGGAGTGTCAAATTGAATTACCACCTCTTGCCTAGAGGTCCCTCGGGGCCCGCCCCGTCCCGCCTCCGCCCTCGACTATTCTGTCCGCCCACTATAATTAAACAGGCCCATACCATAACGAAGCCTAGTATTCTATTTATTGTATGGAACAACACATGTACAGAAAGTTTCGTGTTATCTACAAAATGAAACATTATAATTACTTAAATTTTACCCGTGACTTTGACTTTCGTGCTGTGATTGGTGGCTCCACCTTTTGAAATCGATGAGAGTGCAACATACAATTTAATATTTTATTAACACTACCCCTACGGTGCTAAGAAATACTTCCGATATGTTACTGGCCCTTTAGGAACCAAGTGAAAAACATATATTTTTTTAAATACACCTCCTGGGTTTTTACCGTGCATAAAAGGGCGATAAGTGTTCAAACATGTTTTTTCACTTGGTTCTTTAAGTGCCAGCAACATATCGGAAGTATTTTTAAGCATAGTAGGGAAACTGTTAAAAGCATTGATAAAAAAACATGAAAATATTTTGAAACGTCGAGTTTAAAAATAAAGTAATTATTTTTGTATGCAATCTTGAAAGTATTAAAGCTTTGAAATTTAAAAGGCCGAGCCAGTAGCCGAGTAGCCAAGGCAATTCTCTTCGATTGCGGTGTGGACTAGTTTGCATTCAAGTACGGACGCTATAAATTAATTTTTCAATTGATTTATAGAATTTCTTTCAAAGACACTGATGAGTCCACATACTTTAGTATTGAAGGTGAAAATAGTTGAAATGGTTATTGCTAACAGTTGTCTACATAAAATTAAGAATTTCAGTTTTTCTTATAACCTTGAACGTCATGAGACAAAAGTAAATGGTTTCAGCCCACATCTCTTAATTCATCTGTTTTAAATACGTTTGTATTAATTTACAATAAACTCACATTTCTCTCATCTAGAAACATATAAATATAATAAAGAAAATTGTTACTAGCACACCATTCAGGGTGATCGAAGATTGTTTACCCTGATATATACGTACGCGGTTATTTCGCAGAATGATTTTTTCCGGTCCTTGTTGAAGAAATATGTCCTAAAAAAATGAATGATTTTATGGCTGTAAGTTTATCTGACTGTTTTTAGAAAAATTGAAGATATATGAGCTGATGTGAAGAAGTGATTCGAAGAAAAGGTTCTCAACTTTACATTTTTTTCAATTGCACTGGATGAGAGCGAAGATCTAAGCTGAAAGTTTAATTGATCTGAAACTAAACTGGAATTTATTATCAGCGGTTACGGTGGATGGCACTTAAAAATATAATTATATTTAAAGTTGGATTCATGGGCCAACTTTATGAATAATAAAATTATATTAAAAAGAAAAATACCCATGCATTTTCATTGCATGATTCAACAGCAAGCTTTGTGTGCAAATTTTTTTGGGGCACACTCAGTGATGTTCGTTGTAATATCAACATTACATTTCATTCCCAAGACTGGTCTGAATCATCGTCAATTTAAAAGTTTTCCATAAATGACCAAAGCTGAGTATGGAGATTTGTTATACCATACTGAAGTGCGACGGTCGAGTAGTGGAGATGTGTTGAAGCAATGTTTTGAACTCAAAACTGAAATTGATACATTTATGAATCTCTGTTCGAAGGCATGAATGTATGTGATGTCTTGAATTCCCCCCTCTCACCCATCCTATCCTATAAACGGAGCGTATCAAGAGCTATTAGCTAACTACTAGTCCTGTCCTAACCCTATCCTTCTATTCCTACTATCTTTGGAAAACGAAAGGTTGAGCAACTGAGTAACAAGCAGTTCTCGTAGAAACACTTCTGTTGAGATAAACTTTATTAGTAGTCCATACGCTCCACATTGAGAGCGGACGTGGTTAAAAAAAAATACATATACATATCTCTTTTATTTATAGCACAATAAATTAAAAACATTCTTGCACTATGCAAAACTATAAAAAAAAAAATCAATAATTGGAATGCCTTTATTGTTACTTTTTCCCTTTTTAATTATATGTACAGTAGGCCTATACCCATACATTATAATAAATATGTTTCATTATAAACTCTTATTTTATATAAACTGTATTGTATATGTAAGCACATATAAATTAATATTTTGATCGGATTCTATTTATTTGTCGTCCATACCCTTATATTTTTAAAATGTAAACAGGCCGGTCCCTCAAAAAATTTGGTGACCCCTGACATAAATAATTAGATAAGTGATCATATTATAAGAAACCATGGTATTTTATAAATACTTTACTAAAAGTGTAAATCGTACTTGGTTTAATGATTAAAATTTGTAACATTAGTATCAGCTACTCAGATTTCGCTTCTTGGGGATTTAATCCTATGAACGAATTACTACTGAACTTGAAGACATTGCTTTCAATCTAAACTTTAAATACAATGATTGGATGGAAATACGATTCCTCGATTTGTTGTTAGACGGCGCTTCATTTATTCAAATACTCGTATGACAGCTGAACGAAGGAAACATTCACATTTATAAAAGAAAAAGCTTTTTTGTTGTTAAGCAGTATTTCACTTGTTGAATTCTATCAAGACTCAATTCGGGATTATAATCTCACCTCGGTATAAAATACTAATTTAATGCGGTCGAAGAGGTATCCGTTAATTAAGTGCCAGAGTATATTTTTTTACCATGTCCCCTTCATAATGTGGATTGTATAGACATTTCTTGAAGTTCTTCTCATGTATCCTTACCTCCTTCCTGCGTCCAGTAAAAAAGGACAAAACCCCAACATTTATTTTGCTTAGAATTATAAATAAATTTAAGTTAATTCGTAAACCGTACGATGTTATATCTCACGACGCTTCTCAAAGAGGCGAAGCTTGCGTCATATTTTGTGACACAAGTGGAATAACAAATTTAGTTTTATATTAAAAATGAACATCCACAAATTTACCGCCAAATTCATTGGAAATATCTGCTACTTTTCATTTAAAATAAATTAACCTTTACTTATTTAACATTTCAGAAGGATGGATGCCTCGTCGATGCCTGGACTCAAAAACCGTGAGCAAAAAAGTCACGTGAGCTCACATCAGCATTATAGTTCTAAGCCTAATCAGGTATGTTAAAAGTTTATAAAACGGCAGTCGTAGTAAAAATTAATAACAAATTAGCAGCAATGTAGTTTAATGATGCGGTACTATTGTTTAATCTGCCTTGCCCGAGTTCACGATCTATTTGCTGCAGGAATTAATCGAATGATTTAGAATTTGACAGCAAGTTTATGGTTTTTTTATGTACTTACTATGGCATTTATATCAATGCAGGTGCATTCGCTATTCAGCCTTCGGTGTGACTTCTGTATTTGTTTGTATGATTTTTTTTATGTTTATGATAGAAACATACACACAATTGTTTTTTTTAATGTATTTTTAATATCGTTTTTCAGGTCGGGACAGTGCTCTTATACGGTATACCTATAGTTTCATTAGTAATCGACGCTCAAGAACGATTATGCCTTGCCCAAATTTCCAATACGCTCCTGAAGCAGTTTAGTTACAATGAAATTCATAACAGACGAGTGGCTCTCGGTATCACTTGCGTCCAGTGTACGCCTGTTCAATTGGAAATACTGCGAAGAGCAGGAGCTATGCCCGTCTCTTCCAGAAGGTGTGGTATGATCACCAGGCGAGAAGCGGAGAGGCTTTGCAAATCGTTTCTCGGAGATAACGCTCCACCTAGACTTCCCGACGACTTTGCATTTTCCGTTCATCACGAATGCGCTTGGGGGTGCCGAGGTGCTTTCTTACCTTCACGATATAATTCATCGAGAGCGAAGTGTATCAAATGTACACTGTGCGGATTGTTCTTTTCTCCAAACAAATTTATATTCCATTCGCATAGGACAGGTCCGGGAGATAAGTATGTCCAACCTGATGCGGCAAATTTTAATTCATGGCGAAGGCATATGAAACTAAGTGGGAATCCACCTGATGAAATTACTCACGCATGGGAAGATGTCAAAGCAATGTTCAATGGGGGAACTCGTAAACGTCTCATGACCTCGACGCCTTCCATCTCGTCAGAAAGAAACACTTCAAGTGTCACTCCACCCAAAATGCAAAAAACAGTCAGTGAAAGTGCGAATCCAGTATCTGAAGGAATCAACTTTTCAGTTACAAGCCCATCTCCGGCTCTCACTGCGCCGATTCCAAGAGTGCCTCCGTTCTCTGATATTTCCCTGCCACTTTCCAGAAGTTTGGTTATGGATTACGTTTGGCATCAAAGCCAAGCAGCGAAACAGCACCACCAATTTCCATTTTCTCCTTACACATTACCTTGGCTCAAGCGTGGGTCTCCGTTATTATTTGGACATACTGCGTCAGAGTCGCCATTGTTGTCATTTCATAGAAATGCAACACTCGGACAAGAGTCTAAGCCTGTATTCCACCAATCAGCTTTTAGGCCTGTGCAAACCGGCGCACTGGTTGGAGCCGGAGTTGATTTGCGAGGAGTAAGAGAACTAAGTGACGATGAAACCGTCGACATCGAGACAACGGAAGATGAAGAAATGAACATTAGAGCTGCGAATGATTCGCCTAGAGCTGCCTGGACTTCACCCAGTAGAATAGATGGGGTAAGTGAAAAATATTTTATTTTAATACCTTCACAAACATCTTTGAAATTTCCAAAAGATTTCACCCTCCCAATTGGAATAACCCTTAACAGTAAATACTTGGCCAATTTTCATTAGTTTAACTTTAATGTGAAAATATATTTAAATTCTAAGCAGACTTTTCCTGAAAAATTCTAAATATTTTTACGATGTGTGAAAAAAACATCAGGTACTTGCAAGTATACACTAATTTATATCGCTCGCCATCACTGAGAGCAAACTTTCTTTTAAATTTGAATCGTTCAAATTATGTACTCTCCCACAGATTTTGTCACTAACGACCCGGGTTTCACCTTTCGGCATCTTCAGGCGTTCAAGCGCACGGATGAACTTTCAGTTCAAGTTCATCCGTGCGCTTGAACGCCTGAAGATGCCGAAAGAAGAAGAAACCCGGGTCGTTAGTGACAAAATCTGTGGGAGAGTACATAATTTGAACGATTCAAATTTAATATTGAAATTCCACCAAGCACCTTCAGTCGAAATCTTAAACTTTCTTTTGTCCAACTTAGTTGTATAGTGCCAGTTGCAACAGTTGACACTGCTATAATTCAATCATTTTATAGATTTGTTAACAAAATAATGGTTGTTAGAATGATATTTATATTGTTTCGCATCACAATAAACGGTCGCGAAAACAAAGCGATTAGCTTTTCTCATTCTAAAATCTATGTCATATGTTCAGCTATCAATAAATAATACACTCAATAATACAAATCTATACACTCTATACTGGGATCAGTCGTGATTGATAAAAACGTTGTAAAAACATATTTTGTTTTTTATAACACTTTTCAAGTCACCCTCGTTAACGTCACGAAGTTATAATTAAACGCCCAAAATGGAATACGAAATGTTGTTACCGACTTCAACCAATATTAATTGTGCCCTTGGTATAGTTAATTAAATATTTTGCAGTGATAATGTGTATTGAATTTCTACCTTATATTGCGATCTCTAATTTCCAAGTTTTGTAATTTCGCTACGCACTGACAGAATTGATTACATTACATTTAATTTTATAATGACGTTTTGATTGTTTGCCTCGCTCGCGTGCTGGTGTGTGTGCCCACCCCATCGCTCAGTTTATAAAACTCTATTAAATTCAGTTAAATAATAAATGGAGTACCGTTTCAAGTTTCTCCCTATCATCATCATCCATAATATCTACAAAGCACTGGATACCTCCCCTACGGAATTCAGTGGCGTTACAGCAGACAAAATTTTCATGAGGTGTAAGAGTCTAACATTGATGTTTGGATTATGACGTTTTCTTTCAAGAAATATTGCCGTAATTTTTTGTTTTTGTTTTTTTACTTTGTTATTTAAGTATGTATGGGACATATTTTTTTGATGATTGATAAATATATATGTAATTCACATAAATTTTGTCTCTAACGACCGGGATCTCGCCTTTCGGCATCTTCAGGCGTTCAAGTGCACGGATAGACTTAAAGTACGTCAGTTAATGTTCATCCGTGCACTTGAATGCCTGAAAATGCCGAAAGGCGAGACCCAGAACGTTAGAGACAAAACTTGTGTATATTTACATAATTTGAACGATTCAAATTTAATATTGAAATTCCACAGAAGCACCTTCAGTCGAAATCTTAAATTATATATAAATATTAAAAACAGTTGTAACGGCGATACAATTTCATACGTTCACTGCCAGTTAAACTAGTCAAAAGAACATTCCAAACATTCCCTCACTGAGTGAAACAATTAAAGTGAACAATTTCTCAATAAGTGTTTGGTGTTTTGCAGTTGACATTAGTCAAAGGAGCGACATAAATGTAAATTTTTATTATGACGATGGCTTGTGTCTACGCCGTAGACGCGTAGACGGAGACCTTACATTTTTTTAAAATTCTGAATTTGATTCTTATTTAGATAAAATACATAAGTTACACTTATATTGCCGAGATAAAAACAAACTTTAATGTAAATATATTCCAGTGTAGTCTTTTAGTTGATCAAATAATAACTATTTATTATAAGCTCCGTAATGTTTTATAAAAATATTGTTCGCTGCGGTTCGTCCTCACACGAGTCTAATAGCCCATACTGAATTGACTACAACCAAGGTAAAGTTAACGGGGGTTACTTTTTTTTAATCTTAAGGTCACCATAATTTGATATTTTTTGTTATAATTAGTTAACTCTTTATTAGCGGTGATCTCAACAGTGCACAAAATAACCACAGGGTACTTAATATAAACGCCACGTTCTCATATAAAATTAATAGATACTATATAATAGCAAAGCCATCTTTCATTCTTCTGCCGATTTGAATATTCTTTTAGAAAGAGGGTGGTTTTAGGCCGTCATTCGATTACCATCAATTAAATAAACACGAGTACTGTCGATCAGTCGCAAAATGTCACGCTAGCGACATAAATGTAAATAGAAAACAATCAACTCGTGTGACAGAATAAATAAAGAAATACAAACAAATAATGTGTATCTTTACTTTAATTAAAGTCCCACAGCTTAACAAAAAAATATACTTCTTTTATATTTTATTTAGAATTGTCAGGTAAAACGTCAATCTTGAGATAGACAAATATAAAAATATGTATATAAGAACATATAAATTATTTTTATACTTGTTGTACAATATTGAATTTGAATCGTTCAAATTATGTACATTCACACAAATTTTGTCACTAACGACTCGGGTCTCACCTTTCGACATCTTCAGGCGTTCAAGTGTAAGGATGGACTTGGATGTTGAGTTTGAATGATTTAAATTTAACATTGAAATTCCACCGAGCACCTTCAGTCGAAATCTAAAATCATTATACAATACTATGGTTGGTAGAGTTTGACATATTCAGGCGATGAAGTGATACCGATGCTGTTAAATATGTATATTATAATGCCACTTCCAAATTGTTAACTGACAAGACATCATACTTTCTTGTAGATACTGTTCACTATTCAAAAGTATATGGCCTACAAGTTAAGCAAATAAGTGTTATTAAGTATTATGTATATACTTAGCAAGAGAGCTAAGGATTTATAACACTACTTGTTAGCATTCGTTAGGGACCGAGGTTTGAATCCCAGAATGGAATTATTGAATTATCTTATTTTCAGTAAATATGTAAAAATCACAACTGGCATATTTACAATTTTCCTACTTCACCCAATTCTGAAAATAGGATTAACAGTGAAACATAAAGGCTAACAATTTGTAGTAATTATTACTTTAATTAATTTGTAGTAATCCTTATCATTGTATTTGAATATCAGATAATGTGATTTGGATTATTCACTCACTGTTATAAATGCTTCTTTATGGCCCTTTATCTATGTCCAAATATTTTTGTCGTTACAGGGAATGATGCAAGACGTTTTTCTAATAATGTATTATGTTATTAAGTATTAAATTATACTGTATCATATCGTCACCTGCTGTGACCCAGTTGGTTAGAGCTTGCTCTACCGATCACGCAGGTCTGGGTTCGATTTCCGCTAAGATCACAGTGAATTTGAGAATTACTCAATTCAATAATTATTAAGAATTACTTAATTCAATGTTGTGATCGAAGATTGGGTGTTTGTGATGTCAATTCACATTATTTCCTCTCCTCCCATCCTGATCTGATCCTTTAATAACTGGGTGAAGCAATAGCGATTAGTTAACAACTAGTCCTGTTCTAGCCTTATCCTTCTTTCCCTACTACTCACTTTGAAAAAAAGTGAGGTTGAGCTACCGAGTAACTAACAGCTCTTGTAGAAAAAACTTCTGTTAAGATATCTCCATTAGGAGGCCATATGTTCCACATTGGGAGCGGACATGGATAAAAAAGTTATAATTTAAGATTTCGATCGAAGGTGCTTGATGAAATTTTAATATTAAATTTTAATCGTTTAAATTATGTACATTCACACAGATTTTGTCACTAACGACCCGTTCTCATTAAAAACACAACTGCTGTAAGAATGGTTCATTATCAGTTGGAGCAGCCCGTATGATCTATATTAGAAGTGGACGTAGTAGAAAAGTGTTTTGATTTTTTTTTAATTAACGAACCCATTTTCACTTTTAAATATTTTTCAAGAAACTACTATGTACAAATTTAGGTCTAGGTCTTTTTATCTTTCATCTGTGGTCATGTCACGCTCTACTAACGTTGATTCCAGGAAGGGGGGATCGCACTGAAACGGTATTTTAAGCTCAATGACTACCGATTTTTTTTACAAATATTAAATTTGTCACAATTTTTTTTTGTTCATTTGCAACAAATATAAAATGACTGTTAAAAATCACTTGTAATATATTATTTTTTTATACATATTATATGTGAACAAGACAAAGCAATACAAATTTTAACAGTAAATCATCGCAAAAATAAAACATTTACTGAATTTTCATATTTATTATCAAATTATCAAAAAGCACACATTTATCGCGCAGGGCCATAAACTTAGTTTAAAATGCTCGTGATGAGCGAAACCGGTCTGGATCTAGTACTAGAGAGTTTTTTTATTGAATATAATGCCTTTTTACCAAGAAGTGAACACTTAAAATGTGTGCACACGTCCATATGAAAGATTTTTTTTGAACAGATTGAACGAAAGCCCCACAGTGGCAAACTTGCAGGACCAACGTGAAATTGACCATTAAGTGAATATGAAATGCAGGTCTATTCGCGATAAATGTATATTTTTGAAAAGTCGAAACTATACCTGGGATTTCAGAAAATGTTTTTTTTGTGATGATTTGCTGTTAAATTTTTTTTTGCTCTGTTTTTATAATATATTATACATGAACCAATTAATTGAAATGCTGTATAATACATGTTTAATGAGGTGCTTGTTAGTATTGTTTCCAAAGCTCCACTTTCAAAATGTAAGTGAATTCCTAAGAGAGAGCATTTACAGTATACAGTAATAACTAATAACAGTTCCAAGTATAAAATAATTATGAATAGGGCCTTTAACGATGTAAGATATTCACAGTCAAGAAATATAAAAATAATTTTATTAGCATTTTGAAATGTATCATTTAAATAGTTTATTATTTATATATAAGAAAAAAAATTATTTTTGAAATTTTAAATTATTCACGTGTTTTCGATACTTTTCTTTTCTTTAATATTTTCGATGGATTCGGCGGTAACTTTGTGGAAGTTCATTTTAATATAAAATACAATAACTTTGATTATTCCACGTTATGTGACACGTGTTTCGTCTCTTTCAGAGGCATCCTCAGACAACTACTTTTGCAAATGCTTGCTTGATAATGCAAATAATGCAAATGACATTTACATTAAGAAATGTTTAACTAATGAGCTAGCATCAATTAGGACGGGTTAAACTTTTTTTAGAAATGTTAAACTTCTTTTAGGGCTTAGAAATAAATAAAAGCATTAACAATAAAGAAATATTATTAAATAATTATCTTGAATAAAACAGGTGATTCACCACTGTTAAATATATTTTCTTGATGTTATCCAGTTAAAGTCCAGTCCATAAAAACAACGTTGAAAAAGGCTTACTTTGTATAAATAATAATTTTATTATTTTATTTTAGAAGTCGTATGGTTAAATGAGTGATGAGTTGGATTTTTAACAGGAAAGCGTTAAGTGTAAATTCTTACATCGAGAATTTATCAATACAACGCTCAAAAATGGCCGCTTATGGTCTTTCCAAAATGATGCAGTCTTTCACTTTAGCCAACTACATACATAATAATCTACATTCAATAGATTATATTATATTTTGTAGGCAATACATTTCTTTCGTGAAATGTATAAGCAACTGTGCTTTCTCAAATATTATACTTTATATTATTCTGAAAAAGTGTTTGATTTTTTAATACAAAAACAGTCAATATAATGAATGAGTTAATTGTATTGGACTCTTTTCTCTGACAAAAATGTGTCTAGTGACATAAATCTAATTTGGGGATTATATTGTAAAATACTCGCTGACTCTTATCGGGTTGAAACAAAAAATATATGAAATATTAATGAAATCTTTATATTCTCGAGACCGCCCAATATGCTTAAAACTATACTTTACAAGCAATACTGTCAATCAATTAAACAATCATGTCAATTAAAAATGAATTTTAGGCATCATATTTTTGAAAGCACGTTACGGAAATATTTCGTCTATCTTAAAACAGTAAACGTTTACAAATTCCTTATATATTTTCAAAAAAACAACATAATTAAATGTAAAAGAGATATCTACGATTTTTTGATGCCACACAAGATAAGGTTTTTTTGATAATATTTTAGTGCAGCGAACTATACAATTTCATTGCGTCTTACATATTTATTAATTCTTAAGACCCCGTAGTTTTCTAATTACAAGAACGCGTCTTATGATACATAATAGCACAAGCTTAAAAACAGATGTTTCTGAGATGTGCGGCTTCAATTAATTTAATAATTAACCAGCTTAAAGCAATTTGTTTAATTAGCGCGGCGTACGGTAATGAAGTTATTCGAGAAATCGTTTTCAAAACAAATTCAATATGTAAGCAGACAATTTTCGTTTCAATAAAGTTGAAATATAATTTCGATAAATAAAAAAAAAATGGTTATCATTTAACGCCCAAAATAATTTTCTTATTTTTTGTCGACCACATCTGCTTTTGGACTATTTAGCGCAGAAAATGCCATAACTGAATTCAAAACAACAAACATTTTTTTTTTTTTTAAGTTAACTGTAAAACTTTTGGTATTATTTGAATATTAGATATTTAAAAAAAAATGATTATATCATATTATTACATATTACAAATAGCGAGCGAAACCAAGTGGAACCAATGATATATTTAATATATACCTAGTCTACGAATGATTACAAAGAAACTTAAACATACATCGTAAATCGATAATGTAGACATGTAAAAAAAATCTTTCACAAATAACACTTAGTCTGACTCGTTATTTTCCTCAAATCGATTAATGTTTTGTCTAGGTAATCAAAAGTTTAAAAGACTTTAGTCAAATCCTGAAAAATACTTATCGACGTCGCAACAGTGGAAAAGCACTTTTACGCTTTTCAAAATATATATAACTAGCATCAGGTAAATTTTGAGAAATAATATTAATCAAATCAGCTTGCGTTATTTATATATTTTTTGATCGTATCCATTTACTGAATTGAGGATTGTGCAAGTATGTTTCGGAACACAATACGATCGATTTCCAATAGAAACCTTAGTTGGCAAGATTTACGGTCAATGTTCGAATAGGAATTTAGTGATGGCTTTTGTCGAGTTCTATTTACAAATAACAGAACTCTTCTTAAGTAGTCTTGGTATGCAGCCCTTTTTATTACCACTCAGAAATCGAGTCGACATATCGACTGTGGAAAGGAAAAAGAACGCAACCCAACGTAGGCACAGAAATTGTGTTGTGATGATTTTCGGCCATATGCAAATTATAATAAAAACACAACCTTGAAGTGCACGGAAACTTGGTGCACAAAACTGGTGTTTAATTGACATAATCTAATAATTAATTTCAGAAATTGTTTAGGAAAAAAAATTTTTTCAGTCTTTTTTCTTGGTTTCAATTTTCACAAGCCCAACTTTTTTCAAACTTAAAAGCTAAATTTAGATACTAATTCGGCATTTGCAGCTCATATTCTTTTGATAGAACGTGTATTAAGTTGGATACATTATCATTATCGAAAAAAGCTGTTTTGAAAAAGCTGTTGGTTACGTCTTTTTTCCTTTCCACAGTCGATATGTTATGAATACAGTGACGAGTAACGGAAAATTAGTATTCATTTTTAGAAGCCTTAGAATTTAAATAATAATATTTAAATTATCATAACGAAAAAATATTGATGATTTATTGCAATAACGTGTCTGTGATATGCAGCTTTCATGCGTCACTTAAACAGAAAACAAGGTAAAAAAAAAAAACATCTCAAATTTAATCGTGAGATCGTCTCCACGAAAAAAATCTTTGTTCTCGAACGAAACTTTTCCCCAGCGATGAAGAAATTTAAATAACGATAGGAAAACTTTCAGTTAATTAGTTGGTAATGTAAGCAGAAGGCTATTTGTAGAAAGCATCACGTCGTTAGTTGGGTGTGTTTGAACTCAGTAATTAGCATGCTAGAAACAACTCTGTTAAATAAAATATTCGTTGTACAATATATAACTTTCAAAACGTGTATATAATTATCTACGATCCAACTAAGTATTTAAAATAATTTTAATTGAATATTCCAATCAGTGTTTATAATTTGTCAGTAATTGAATTTGTTGAATTTGATGTGTAAAATCTGTACACAGTGATACTTTTGGTTTTGTGATACATATCGTTAAGTGTAAAGTCACACACATTTACAATATATTATTTCGTAAAAATAATTTTATTTATTTGTTATTTGTATTTTTTATTTGTTTTTTGTTATAAAACATTCAATATACAAAGCATTAAAATTATAGACGACTTCTCTCCACTGATCAGAATGGCGTTACGTTGTCTTTCAGTGTCTCCCACTTTCGACGTAATGTACTTACATCCACTTTGTACAAGTGGTAATTTCAACGTCGATATTAATTTAATCTTCACGAGTAAATATCAAACAATAATTAAGTAATACAAGCTCGTAAACACGGTTAATACACCTACCAGACAACCCTGCCACATTTGCTGAATCATCCGTCGGCGATCGAGAGGCACATATTAATATTATAGTCTCACATCGCGACGGCATATTGTTTGTCTCTTTGAAGCGTTTTATGGAGAAGAATTAATTCGTTGGTTCTAGAATATTTGATCATCTGACTAGAGCAGGGGCTTAAAAATTTTTGCGGCATAGGGACGATTTTGAAATATTTGGTGGGCTATATTTTTTTTCTTCATGGTTGGCTGCTAATTTTGATCTTTAAGTATGATTATTAAGCTCATTGTATAATTTCTTTGTTCACAAAAAGAAACATATTTCCAAAAAAAGCCATTTGATGGGCACGTTTAAAAACTACCAACATGCCAAACCATTCATTATTGTTAGTGAATGTTTTTAAAAGTAATTATTAATATTCAGCGTGAAAAAATATATCTACATAGATCGAAAACAAATCTTGTGAGACATCAAAAAGTCACGCGGTAACACACACCTTGTGAACCCCTGGGTTAGGACTATAAAAAACATAAATGCTTTATTTTGACGTCTCTTAATACCGTTTTTATATTATGATTTCTCAATTATTGGTAGAAAGGCATATTATTAGAGAAATCAAAACAATTTTGTGAAATGATCAAAGCCAATCATTGAAATCGGTTCTAATCATTATATAAAATTATGAAACCAGTCAAAACAATATATTTATTTTATTTTAAAACAAGAATAACACAAATGTGTCAGTATATATTTTCCAATCAAGTCCATTGCCAATGCTGAGCAAAATGTATTTTATATTTCGTATCTTATCGGAAGTTTTCCATCAAAAGTATATTGTTACTCACTCAGTCATCCTTTCTTTTTGGTAAGGGCAAAAATATACCGATGGTGATGAAAAACAACTTCTATTATAAATACTGTCTAAAAAAAATCAGCCTATATAAGTTGTCTTATTTCTGAAACATTTGATTGTTTTTCATATTTATTTATACAGCATTACTGATAAAAATAACTTTCATGATACTCGTGGGTGTACGTTTGTAAGTTACTATCCCTTTACTGACTATTTTAGTTCCGAATTAAGCCAGCGGCCACGTTAATTTGAAAAGAAAGGCACCCGACAAACACTATTCAATTTCAATAGAAAAACGTTGTTTCGGGGGTGAGTTGTATTTAAATAATTGTTTAATTAGGCATCTTATTATTGTTATTATTTTTCTGAATATCTTTTTAATTGTTTTTAGGAAAAAATCTTAATAAACATTGCGTATTAATTATTAACCCCAGCTCCTACCCCAGTTGGTAAATGATTGCGATGAAAATCTCATAACTTGTGCGGAGATTTGAGCCTCTCATTGCAGCTATTTTAAGAAATGTTAATGACAATTTAACTGAAGTATTATTTATTACTATATAAAAAGTATGATAATGCCTATTATCAACAAGTCAACTTGATTCGTAAATCCATAAAAAAGTTACCAATAGACGTTTTTTCTCCATCCCTTTTAATGCGGGCAAATAAGAAAAAATATCGTGGTAGAATTTAAAAATTAAACATTACTCATAAACTGTTCAAGGTAAACAAGCGATAATAATTATGTAATGATGCTTTTTGTGGATTTTTATTGTAAGTTATTTTTTTAAATTTTTATTTTATTTAATTTATTTTGCTGTTAGAATATTAAACATAATCTAATTTATTTAAATATATTATATTAGGTTAATTTGTTTTGATGTATGATTTATAAACGTGATACGTTTTTGTGTGCGAAATTAATTGAAATACGACTTAATGCGACCGATTACAAATGCTCACAATTAATTAATACGTTTCAAGTAAGGTATGTCAAATGTTAGAATTAAACATCAAACGGAAGATCCAATTATTTCAACAACTGAAAGGAATAAAGAAAATTTCAATTCTCTGCTGTGAATTAGTGAATATATATTTACGAAAGCTGTTTTGAATTATTAAAAAAAAACATCTGAGCATATTTAAATGTCATACACTGGAATTAGCAGAAGCGTACACAAAACTATTAGTCAAATTGATATTGGATTTCCTTTGTAGAAATCTATTTTATAATACGCCACCATTACCCAAACCGGTTGGGTTCAATTTATTACACATTATTATTACGTACACTGGTATAAGAGTTGAAAGAGGCATTTAGCTGGTATGTAAAAAACAGTTCTCGTAGAAAAAAAATATGTTGAGATATATCATAGCAGTCTTAATACTCACTATAGGGGGCTTTGGATATATCCATTCGGAGGCCCCTGCATTGGGAGCGGAGATGGACTTATATGATGGAAAATAGATTTGTTTACAATAAATTATGTACACTTTGTTTGCTTATTCCTCGTGAAAACGATTAATTAAATAATACTATAGATGTAAGATTACATAAAATAGTGACCACCTCGTCTAGCTGGGTATGTAAAGGCTTTGGGTAAACAAAATTTGATTAAGCACATTTATGGCGATATCGTGATTCCAAAATAGCTATCGACTGTATTTTATAATTATTATATGAAATTAAGCAACCTGTATTATTAATAAATAATAAATTTGTATTATTTATAGTTTGAATTATTTATAATATTGAATTGCTAATGTTGTTATTTTACTCGTTGTGTAATTGGTATGACACATGCTTCGTCGAGACGTCTTCAGATTACATTTGTCTTTTTTATAATCATAACATATATACATTAAGACTGTAAACAACATATTTTAAAAAATAAAATTTGATTTTCTTGTTTTATCTGAAACAGAGAAGAAAAAAAAACAAATACCTGTACGAAACAAACTTTGGGAGAAAGGGTGTTTGTTGAATTCCCTAAAATATTAAGTGTATATTTTTGCTTGAGAAGAGGCGCAATACATACTTTTGTAATAATTTTTTTTTTCTTGATTTTAAAACCATATCCATTGGTAATAAAAATACATATAATAAACCCTTTTTACTTTCCTGGATTCGTCCCATGAAATATAATCCGAAAAAGACATATGGGATAACCTTTTATAATGATTGAAATGAATTGTTTAGACAGGGTGGGTAAGCTAACTTGAATTGTGAAAGTGCCTAACATTGTCACAACACAGAGGGTGGCTTTAATATCATCAAGCTACCCCTTCGACATTTTACGGCTACGCCGATCGAAAATCGCCCCCAATTTTTGTGGTTCCGATTAAAACATCAATCAAATATCCGCAAAAATGATTTGAATATGTTTCCATTAATGAAATAACAAACGATTTTTTTGAAACAACAATATTATTTAATTGCTACTACAGCCAACTGAAATCTGTTATCATTATTAATACACACTTACTGAAATTAAAAAATCATAACACGATATTTTAGGCTTACGAAAATTGCCGCTTTTATTTCCCGAGAACCTCGATTGGACCTATTAGAGATGAAAAAAGATAAAGCATTGCAAATGCATTATACATCCCCTTTTGTAATTGAATTTTTGGGAACTAGTGGTAAATTAAAAATATTCACACTGAAAATTTCATTTTTTTATATGTTTACTTTAAACTGAAACAGTCAGCACTGAAAGCTTTTGTGTAATTAGTTATACAGTGAAATCACAATTTTACTTTCACAGAATTCACGTTGACCCGCTATTTTTGCGAAATTATTAAAGCTTCCTTTAATTTTAGCACATTAAGTACCTGCTTTGTCGTTTTTATTTCCCGTAATTGACGTCATTAATGATTTAAAATATTAAGAAAGCAGTTAGGATTATGCAAATTTTACGGTAAATTGAACGACTAGCTTCGATGACTCACACAACCAAACTTTCAAATAATATTATTGCATCTGAATATTATAATACGGACAACACAGAAATATGACCCCAATTTATGATTTCCTTGTATTTAATTTTTTTTTCGTCCGTTTCCTCAAAAACATAAAAAAAACAACCCACTTAGTAGTATATGAAAAACTGGAATTCTTTTTGACCTAATACTTATAAGCTTACCCTGTTATATACATACATCAAAACAAGTCTTTTCTAACAAGATTTGTCTGAAAGGGGGTCTAAATGTTCTTTTATTTTGAAAATTATGTAGCGAGAAGTAATGACACTTTTCAAGGACCATTGAGATCGGGAAATCGTTTCTAGAAAACTTTAATTCTCTTTTATACGCGTTGGGACATGTGAGTACCATATTGATTTCTTTTAGTGGATTTGTAAAACAGTTCCAACAAAATAGTGGCTAGCTTTCAATTTCAAGACGAAAGACAATGTAAAAAAACAAATGGTTTTAGCCCAGCCATTTGTTGAAAATTATCACCAAGTCACGAATGTTTTTTTTTTGTAAATATCTGAAATTATTGCTCCTAATCAATTCGCCAAATATTATTGATATTGAAGAGACGTATTACGTAAACTGGATAAGAATTTTTATGATATACTCTAAATTTGATAAATGTACCTTGCAGGATATTAAGCCCAGACATATTCGATGTACAGTGTAAAGTCTTATTATTAGACTACACAGATGAAATATAAATTATATTAAATGAAAAACAATTTTTGTTAGGTATTGAACAAGGATTCATATATATATAATATATATTGCATATAAAAAACAGTGGTTGAGCAATTAAATTAAAAGCAGTTTTAGAAACAAAATTCTGCTGAGATAAGCTTCATTATGAGCGGATAGTAATTCTGTAGTAAATACCTACTACCCTTATATTAAAAAATCCATTACATTATTACGTTTCATCTTGAAATAAATTAACTGGTATTGCATGACACTGTCAAATTAAATTTAGAATCGATAAACTTCTAAGATTTAAAACTATTTTTTTTTAAATTCAATATAATTATGAAATAAAAGCGATATATAGTATGTTTAATATCATCTTATCTTAATTGTAAACAAATATCATATAATAAATACATCATGAAGTATGCTCAAAGTTTTATTACGAATGTCAAGCCATTTATTTTGTATGTGGGACATGTTTTACAAACAAAATTAACCCAATATGTCTCTGTTCACGTTCTGTCGCTTTCGATAAAGATCTCCCCAGGGCGTTACTCATATGCAGCCAATTCGTCACCGGATATATATCTTTTAAACTGTTATAAAAATAAACTTAAACTTTGATTTATTCACAACATAAGAATAGTGTTATAAGCTATGTCAATCATGCTATTATTTTATAACTCGTTTATACGACTCAAAGATTTTAATTCACGCTTTGTTACTGCTAGATACATATTAGCTGACACACACTTCTTTCCTTAATTTCTATCTTTTCTCGAGTAAAAACTTTTGATGGTTGTTGACTAGCTGAGTTTGCAAGTAATTTATTATACTAAAAATGTTACATGAAGTGTACATATTTACTCGTTTCTGGCTCTGGCGCTGAAAAATATTTTCAAACCTACATCAATAGGAAGAATACTTCCATCCATTATTAGACTTGGTATACTTGTAAAACAGGCAAGTCAATTTTGACGTCTTAAACATATAAATGAATTCTTTGAATAGAGTGTTAAAATCCCAGCTTTTTTACATATTTAAACGGCCTTACTAAATTTCAAGATATTTTTTCTATTACTGCCGACGTAAATTATATATATATATTTTTTTAACAGAAGACACTGTAAACTAGACACTTTTAAATTGATCACTCAATTTCCATTTTTGTTTGGTTACAGGCATAATAATATGGAAATACCCTTCCCATATTTTAGCCAAGCTTTTAAATTCACCTGAACCTTTGGTTTTGGGGTCAAGTGTTCGAATCTCTTTTTTAGGAAAATTAATGGACTTAGTCCAAAGAAATAATTTATGTGACGTTTAAATTTTATTCCACGCTTGGTCATTAGAAATCTCGGCTAAAGGTCAACGAATAGCAAATTACGAGTTTAAAAATTGTTTGTAAAATAGAAAATTTAGTCAATTCAATTTTAGTGGGCAAAATTTTGGAATAAGGAGGGGGGACTAGTTCTAAGTTATCAACAATGTTTGACTCTTTTTAAATTATTCAATTGTGATTTTAAGATAATAAACGTATTCAATTTTGCGTCACTAAATACAGTAATTTGATGCAATTAGAACATGCATAATGCTTGTAAACTTTTAGTTATAATGATTTGTTATCAATAAATATCAGCTTTTGTCGTAATAGCAACGTAAATTAGATGGTTGTTTAACCATATTATACCTAATTTAGAGCAAACATACTTATTATGTTGCTTAACTTATCAGAAATTGTTTAACGAGTACTGATATTCACTCACTATATATTTTGTAGAAATTTAAGATAGGGCAAGAATATGACAAGTGGTTTTCTAATCGCCTTCATTACGCCCCGTGTTTCCGATTGGTTGGGTGGAAAGAAATTTAGACATTATAGACATTCTCAGGACACAGCTGACACCGTCGGGTTTGGTTTCAGTTTTCACTTGCTCAAATCATGGTGGTTCATAAACTATTTTTTTTGATATGTGTTGAATATCTTTCTAGTTAAATAAGATTTTGAGATTGAAAAATTCAGTGATGAATTGTCTGCGGATTGAACGTTTGTGGAACAGTATCGTTATTTATTTGTTTTCGATAGAAGTAATCTTTAAAGTTTTAGTTGCTTGAGAAACAATGGAAAAGAAAGAATTAGTCAGCATGAAAACTGCATTCTGTAGCAGATGTTTTTTTATTGCTTGCGAAAATGAAGAAAAGGTGTTTTATTTATAAGATTTTTTTTATTTCAGTGGATTAAAAAAATCCAATACATAATTGATGTTTTTCCTTATGTGATTTTAAACGATTTATAATTTTCTATCATATCTATATTTGTTCGTCCATGGATACATACTATGAGTTCTATGCGTAAAAAAAATCTTTTCAATATTTTAATGAAATATGATTATGGTGAAATATCACTTTTAACGTTGAGGATACAAATGGTGTTGTATCGCTAATACTTTTATAAAAACTAATGTATGAAAACAGAAATGTATGGAACAAGACATGCCTGTAGATATGACAAAGAGTTCATATAAAATACATTTATGAAATATTATATGAGTGAATGATAGCCAATAAAATATGACTGATCTATAAAAGATATATAATTTATTCAACAATGCGTAAAGAAAGTTGTCCACATGGACGACAACCGAATCAACTTCAATATCAACATACTGTTTTTGTAATTTATGTTAACTTATTTGTTAATTCTTGGAAAGACTTTTTATTTATTAAAACGAAACATTTTTTTGCCCAATTCCCATTTATGTATAATGATAATTTTGACATCAGTTGAAAATGATCGAGACCATTGAAACCAGTCTTGATTATTACAAAAAGGGTTTAGTATTTATCACCCTGAGCAGAGCACTTTTTCAGATTAATTTGAGGACCGGCCTCATTATGTTTATAAAATAAATAAGTTATATGTACAAAGGTAACCGTATATTTACATTGTTGAGCGTGGACCTAAACTGGTCCATGTGCTAGCATTTGAGTAGCACTTACCTAGAGTGATTAACTAATTACTAGTTCTTTCCTTGCCATATCTATCCATCTTTACTTATAATGCTTTAAACGAGAGGCTTTGCGATAAAAATATGAAACGGCTCTCGTATATAAATGTCTTAATGTCCTAATGCATCCATGATGAATTCGCTTATTTGAAGCCTTGCGAGGGGACATGATAACCAGCTGTTTGAGTATCAGTTTTAGGGCTTACACGAGTTGTTATTTATTATATATTAAAATATGTATAAATATTGCTTAGGAAGGTCACCTTGTTTTAATTGGTGGTTCCTTGGAATCGTGAAATTATTTTTAAAGTTACAGTAATATAAAATAAACTGGTAATTGCAGACTTTGTAAAGGGTTTATATATGGTTACTCAGAGGGTTGAGGAAGGCTTTGTAGTGAAAGAGTGGTAAGAGTATATCTGAGATAAGTTGGCGGCAGCAAGTATTGTCGGATGGTTGGCAGTCACGTAGTGGGATGTGACGCGGATTGGCATTCTATTGCCTATTATGCCCCATCCAATTGCCGGCTTGGGAATTTACTTCGAATAAACAAGGCAGCGTACCCAGTGGTGGACTGAGCACAAAAGCATTGGTGTTTCTTTGGTTAATAATAATACGCCAGTTTATAATAAAACTGTATATTTTTATTAAAAGCATAAAATTTGACTGTCAAGAGAATATTGAGTCAAACATTTAAATACGTAGGTATTATTTCATCCCTTCGGTACCAGAATCCAGTTATTTCAACATTTTTTCTATATTATTACTTTAAATTTTTTCGATGAGCGAAACAGATCCTGATTAATATAAAAACCGTGGAATCAGAATAAAAAGCTTTATTTTTTAAAATGAAATGTCGTTTTATCAAGGATTGAGAGTAACGTTTTAACAGATATAAAGATACTATATATGAACCCCGTAGCCGAATACTTGGGCTTAGATTTCGGACTGAAATCTTTTATAAAATGATTTGCAATTAATTCACAGATATTTTTCCAAAAAGCATAAATGCCCGTGGTGTTTTCCTATCTTCCCCTAAAGAGAAAACTACTTTTAAATTAAAAAATATTTCTTTTGCTAAATGTATCTTTTTTTCGATATCATCTCTGAAAAAAAGGGGATGAGGGATGATTTTATTAGTAGAATTCATAAAGAACAAGTATGTCGTGATGCTCTACACAGTATTACCATAACAGTATGGCGAGGTACTTTTTCATCTAATGTCTATTACCATTTTTATATTTTTATTGAATTATTGCTATTTCTTCAGATATATGTATGTATCCAGTGCCGGCGCGATGTTATTTGACGCCCTAGGCAATGGTTATTAGCGCGCCCACTTGTTTACAAATCGTCTCATTATTTTTTCGATATAATAAAAAAAACAATTTGAGATCATTAGATTTTTATATATATATATATATCTATGTCCGCTCTCAATATAGAGCATATGGCCTCCTAATGAAGGTATCTCAACAGAAAGTTTTTTACATGACCTGTTACTTAGTCGCTCTACATCTAATTTTCGAAGCATATAGATTTCGATACATAATTACAAATACATAGTCAAAATAATATAAAATGTACTATTATTTATTTTTATAAGAGTATATAAAAATAGCTTTAATACTCCATTTATGCGCCCCTTAATGATTTGCGCCCTTTGTGGTTGCCTATTTTGCCTGTATGGTGGCGCCGGCCCTGTATGTATCTACAGTGTAGAGTGCGTAGATGTGTGTAGATTCTACACAAATCTATACGAGATTTTCGGGCAGTCACATTATTTATACTATTTGTTGCAAAAACATTTTTTTAAAAGGATAATATTTGTAAACAAATCAGTAGCCGTATAATATTGAGCGTAACATTCCATTTTAGGTCCACTAGCCCAAAGATGAAAGCAAAAAAAGATCTAGTCTCAAATTTCAAGTAATAGCTTCTAGAAAAATACATAGTTAGAAATTAAAAAAAATTTTTTTTTTTTACATTTTTAGCTATGCGTTTTAAAATTTAAAAAAACGTACTCTTTGAAATAAAAAGTAATATTCTACCCAGATTGATCCGAATTCAAAACAAGTAGCAATAGTACAAATTATCAAAGTATACGAAAAAAATTTTTTTTATGAAAAATAGCTGACCACTCAAATAGTTAAGAGACCATAATATTTACTCATAATGTAGCATATTATTATGCTTCAGGCAGTTGTCATGGATGAAAAATATTATCCAATAAGTTAAAATAATAACCATTTTTAGTCAAAGCGTAAATTAATATTTTTTTATTAAAAAAAACCCATAGCTAAATGTGTCGCGCCACTGATAAAACAGATTACATAGCCAATATCGTTATTGTTGTCGAAATATAGAAATGCAATTGCTTATATTAAGCCGAAAATATAGCTTATTGTTTTAAGCTCTTTATTTTTATAATGTAAAAACACGCATCACTGAACTTAAAGTAGATTTATTTTGAACAATTTCATTTATTGTAACGTTTTTTTAACCCCAAAGAATCATATGTACTTCTAATAGAATTTACATCAACATAAATGTTTATACGAGAAGTGTTTGTTACTCAGCAACTCAACTTCTCTTCTTTTGATGAAAGAATGGATATAAAGATAGGGTTAGGACAAGTGGTTAGGAAATCGCTGTTTTAGGATAGCGTGGGTGGGAAGGAATTTGAGATATCACACACATACCTAAGAACAGAATTCCATAAATCAACGAAAAAAACAATTAATGAAACATCCTTTAGTGCAATTCGAGCTCATGAGCGTTGTAACCGAAGCCAACTATGTTGAACACTCGACCACGGACCTGACTTGAAAGGTTCTTGGGACTAAAAAAATACTAAATAAATAAAAATGGTGTTGTAGTATACTTATACGGTAATAATAAATTTACATTCATTTTTTTTAAATGCAGTAAATCAGCGATTTTGCGATTTCGGAATTTTAGTGCATTTTGTGTAGTCCCATTTAACACTGTCTTTATTCTATCCTTTTCCAAAATATTAAAGCTATTTTATTTCACTTACTTTGATGGCGTACCCGACCAGCCTTTAAATCAAATTATTAATATAAAAAAAATGTGTGTAAGGCGCATAGAATTATCAACCGAACCCATTTGAGTACTTAATAAATTATTATAAATAAATATGTTTAAACATCTATATGCTTCCAATCTTTGTTTTACCTTTATAATATATTTTCTTGGGCTGGTACATTAAAAAATGAATTATAGAGGTTTCTATTAAAATTTGTCATTTTCGATCTGTGAAAGCGACGATATTATTAAAGTTTAAAAATAGACCAAACATATTGGTGTATCTAATATTTTACGGTTAAGTGTGATATCTTTCGCAGAAACCTATTTGTATGGCAGTGCTCGTCTCTTTTTGGAAAGTGTTTTTCTCAAAGATAAAGAAATTACGCCCCGTAAAACAATGTATGAAGCTAACGCGAGAATGGAATACAGTCTTTCGGTGTAAATGCAGAGATCGTAAAGCATTGGTATACGTTTGAA
Organism: Himalopsyche anomala; assembly: GCA_031772345.1. NCBI lineage: Eukaryota > Metazoa > Arthropoda > Insecta > Trichoptera > Rhyacophilidae > Himalopsyche > Himalopsyche anomala. Next base: position 1,113,892 of record CM062834.1, on the reverse strand, counting down.
ATTTTAACACGTTAATACATAAATTAAGTTGCGTGGCGCGCAAATGTTTTAATTTAAAAAATGCAATAATCTTTTTTAAAAAACAAAATATTGGCGACTATAATTGCTTAAAATATTTATCAAAATCTATAAAGAATAGTGCTTAATATAAATTTATTAGTATATAAATAAAGTTTTTGACTTTCAGAATAGTAATATTAAATTTATTCAATGTTTTTTTAATAAACGTATAGATCTGTAGCTAACAAGGTCGACTCATTTAAAAAAAAATAGAAACAATTAAATATGAATGTTCACTATTTTATAAATTAATGAAAGCAGTGGATTTAATGATTTGGATTTGGGTGTTCATTCAATATATAGCAGGTTGTGTATTATGTTAATGTCATTGATTTTAGGGATTTTCCTGGACAATTTTGTATTTAGCGTACCGAAATTCTCAGTATCTATTGATCGTTTTTTTTAAATTCATTCTTACTTACTTACTTTATCTGAAAAGATAGGGTGAGCGAATGAGTTTTAATCAATTCTCATCAAACAGCTTATGTTAAGATGGTCCATTAGGAGTCCGTGAGATCTTTATAAATTTATACATAACAAATTATTCAAAAAATGCTAATTATAATACAATTCAAATATGCACTAGAGCTCGTTTAAATTAGATTCATTTAAATATAAGTAAATATCAATATATTATGACCGACAGTATAAATGTAAAAATATAAACGAAAATCTCCCAAAATGGATAAAAACAACATTAGAATTTAGTTGTCGCGTACAAATTGATATTGAAACCACATAGATTCGTTCCGAATTGTGGAAATACGAAACTGTTCATCTATTCACGTGAACTAAAAAGATTGTTTCAGTGGTGTTATTTATTTATAAAAGAAAATCTTTCCATTCCACCAGATGCCTACTTTCAAGTGCCTGAGAATAAGACTTATTTTACTTGAAGCGCAATTTCGTCTGTAACAAATAGAACGATCTGGATGTAAGTATCTATTAAGAACGTGCTTAGACTTCAACATGCCCCTACTTCTAACTTGTAACGGGCTTTGTAGAGCAGGGGCTAGGAACAGGTTTTTTTGCCACGGGAAACGAAGTAGTAACAGTACAGGAAATAAGTCACGGGCGCAAATGGAAGGTTTTAAGTATATTTAAAGAGAGGGCTCGGGTTCAAATCCCGGTACGGACAGTTTTATGAATTGATTTTTCAATCGATTTATGAATTTCTGTTCGAAGGCATGGATGTATGTGATGTCTTGAATTCCCCCCTCCCACCCATCCTATCCTATGAACGGGGCGTATCGAGAGTGATTAGCTTACCAATAGTCCTGTCCTAGCTCTATCCTTCTATCCCTACTCTCTTTGGAAAAAAAGAGATTGAGCAACTGAGTAACAAGCAGTTCTCGTAGAAACACTTCGGTACCGGGTACCGTGTCGCGACCCATCACCTGGGAAACGCCGGTCCAGTGATCAGCGTACTTGGTCGTTCGTTATGATCATCTGAAGTGGCTAGGAATTTGAATACAATAAACTGATTTTAAAATTATGAATATTTACATACCTGATTCCTGAAACGAGACATAAAGAGAACACTTAGCTCAATAATAGTTATTTTCTAATCTGATTTTAATATTTTTATCTCCATTAAAAACGTTTGGGTCGAGTTACTAAAAACTGGGAGAGGGAGCACTATTTTTTTACACAGATCCAAAAATCACTTATCAAATAAATGTATGATATTGTCCATATTGGGATTCGAACGGTGTACACTACAACTGAATAGGATGGACGTTAAACAGTTTTTACTGCAAGTAAATTTAAAATGAATACCCAATAGCACGGTCATGTTAAACCGAAACCTGATTTACATGGTGTTTCCATCCATTAAAAACAAAGATTTTTTTAAATATTCCCTAAATACAAAAAACAAAGATAATGTAACAAAATGATCAAATGTCGACATTTTTAATGTGATTGAAAGTGAATACACATATATCACAATATATACTCGTTCAGTATCTTTAAAAAATAAGCATGTATTTGTTTATCTGCAGTACGTTTTCATAATCCTAAAAGAAATTTATCTCTTTGTATACTTAGTAGTTTAGTATTAATCTAATATGACCTGCTTTATCCATGTAAAGTAACAAAGCAAAGTCAAATTCAATATTCAAGTATGCGCCCTACGGTCTTTTTAGCAGGGCTGTAATAAGCAACTACAAAAAAAGCAGATTGGTATACCATTTTACTTTCAATGATAAGGTATATTATATTTCTTTATGAAATTAATAACAACAAATAAAACATATCGTTAGTGTTACTCACTACTGATTTATGAGAGTAAAAATCGTAGTTTCACATTGTAGACCCTGATAAATATAACGTGATTAATCTTTTAAGAAAAAAGCGAATGTTTTCAACCATCATTATAACAAATAAAATCGCAATGAATTTGACATTATCGCGAGATGGATTTTTACAAAATTAATATAGATTAAATCAAGGTTTCCCAGACTTTTTCGGTTTCTTAAAATATCAGATTTTTTTTGCGGCGCCCCAAGTCAAAACATTGGTTATCTCATGGGAAACCTTATGTTAGTAATAGTTTTTTTCCAGGAATTTACCGATTTGCCAAAAATGTCAGCGTGCCTCTTTTTTTTTTTAGCTCTTCCGAGAATTTCAAAATCTGAAAACCCAAGAACTTACCGATTTGTTCACTTTGTCCATTTACTTTTATTTTCAGATATAAATATATTCAGGATCTCGAACAAGTCCTGAGCATTTGTACTTACATTTATAAAGTACTTATATTTATAATATTTTGTAAATGAAAGTTTCGGTATCTCTGTATTAAATGAATCACTATTTTTAACGTGATTACAGCTGTTAAATCAAGTTTTCGTTATAAAATAAGATGTGTTTTTTTTTTGTACACGGCGTGTTATATACAACAACTGTCCTGTGGTGAAGTAGACAACTTTTTTTATCGATATATTTTTTTTCGTTCGATATTGTTTTAAGAAGGTAATAAACCAAGCAGCATCATTTTCCCGGAGAAAAGGTGTCAGATGAATTATGAGAAGTAGAACAGTAAAGTATCTGTTTCCAAAAAATATTTGTGATACTTAATAGTTCTTATAAAATCGAATAGCCTAAAAAAAGTTTTTTACGTTATTTTGCCATTAGCTTTTACAGGCCCGGGAATACAGTTATTCTGTATTATAAAAAATATCAAATGTTACAAAAAAAGAAAAAAATATATATTATACATAATGATTCTGTGACTTATTATTCGAAAGATTATTTTTATTATTTAAATGATTTCAAACAAAAATATGAATATGGATATCAATTATAAGGAACGAGCTCAACCCTATATTGGTCATATTTAATCCGCTACTGCCAAAGAATAACCTTTAATCGTCACCTAAGGGGTCAAATCCCAGGAGTATCAATTTTAGTACCCCTTTTGAAGAAGGGTGAATCATATAGTTCTACTGGACGAGAATTTGATGTTTAAATGAATATTATGATGTTATATTATTCATTTAAATCTTGTTAATACTTTGATAATACCAATCAGTTTTCTGGCTAATTGATTATCAACGATTTTATTCACTCTGTATAATTAATAATCAAAATTAGTCTTGATATAATTATTACTCTCACTGACGATGATGTAAACATTAAATAATGCCAAACAATGAATCCCTGTGTTATCTAGTCTGTATTTATCTGGTCGCTGTTCAGTTTTGATTGTCAGTAAATTAAATGATTAATTGTCATAGTTTTAGTATTTTTGAGTCCAGTTACTCAATTTAATGTTATAAATTATTAATATATTTGTCAGTATATGAAAAATTCAGAAACGGTATTTTATGCAAACTCTAAGCCAAACTGTACAGTAAATTAAAATAACCTTACCGAGAAAATAAAGTAAACAAATATAATCACATATATTTATCAGGTAAAAATAATTTTGCGGTGAGTTCATTAAGCAAGTTACGAGTAGGGTATCCAATCCCGGAGCCTTTTTCCAATCCCGGGATTTCGGGATTGATAAATTTTCAATCCCGGAATCCCGGGATCCCGGGATTGAGATAAATTTACCGAGGAATTTGAAATCTCCGATTTGGTATACTTTTTCCCCGTATTCTCACGAAACCTCGTTTTTTTTTTTTTTAGCTCACCGAGGAATTTGAAATCCTCAATTTGGTATACTTTTTCCCCGAATTCTCACAAAACCTCGTTTTTTTTTTTTTTAGCTCACCGAGGAATTTGAAATCCTCAATTTGGTATACTTTTTCCCCGAATTCTCACGAAACCTCGTTTTTTTTTTTTTTAGCTCACCGGGGAAATTGGAATCGACAATTTGCCAATTTCATCTCACTTTTCGAGATTTACTCCAAATTTCTCAATCCCGAAATCCCGGGATCGCGACCATGTCAATCCCGGGATTTCGGGATCAGAAAATTGAACGGGATCCCGGATCCCGGGATTGGATGCCCTAGTCACGGGTATTGTATAAAAATTTGGAGTGATAATTATAAATGACCAATGAATTATGACTACATGGTAGCTAAGTTTTTAAATAACGCTCTTGTGTTTTGTGAGTTTTTTTCAACGATATTTTTGTGATGTGTACATTCCCCTCCCACCCATCAGATCATTAAAATGGAGCGCAGCGAGAGCAATTACCTAGTTTACTGCAAGTCTTGACCGAAACCAGGTATGCACAACCTTTTTTGTCTAGGTGGCCACAAAAAACAAATTATGGTGGTTTCGGGTCGCAAATAAAAATAAAATTGCTCATTTATCTTTTTACATAGAGATAAGTTCTACGTTACAAAAACCGCAAAAAAATGATAAATTAAAGATTTGTTTAATTAAATTTTATTGTGTTATTTCAAAACCGTGCAATAAGAGGATTATGTGTACTTATTTACATATGCTTATATTGTAAAATATTTGAGAAGACGAGTTGTGTTTATAATTCAAAAGTTAATGCGATCTTTGTCATTGTAAATTTTAAACTAATTCTTTAGAATTTGCACGATTAGAATATTAAGCTGCAAAATCTAATATTTAGTAAACATATTTCTATGAGCTGATCTTTTCTGCTTCATCAAATAAAACGCTTTATCACGTTTAACAAATTCAATGAAATACTAAAAAAATAGTATATTTGAACAACAGCATAAAACATTTTAGGGCCATGCAAACATTCAAACAGACCGAAGGTTGTGCATCCCTGACCCAAGTCTATATTGCTACAATTTCCATGATTGAGTGGCTAAATTAAAATCAATTCTTTTGAAACAGTTTCCGGTGACATTCTAGATTAGAATTCCATACTATGCTTCAAATTGTGAGCATCTATGGCTTTGATGAAAAAAATATATTTTAATAGATAATAAATAGACAATCTCAATGCAGAAAGATTTCTTTGGCCTAGGAGGCCGTAGAGTATAAATTAACCAGCTTAGAGACTTGAAAGTGAAGTGGTTCATAATAAAGTGTTTTGTATATTCCGCTCAAACGGGGTCGAATGAATGCTCTCGAAGGGGTTGAGAATTCAGCACGAGTGTAATAATGATGATACTCGTAGGATCTTTTGGGGTGTAAACGTTTCAATAACAATTATAATATTGAATTATACATATTGTAACTACTTAAGTTAAACAATGTGATTAGGCCTTTCAGGGGGCATCATCATCTGTTTTTGTCATTATTTATGTTAATTATAGCCTGTTAGAAAAACCTACTGCACAATGAAAACCTTAATAATAATAAAACATGCATTTGGTGATGTATGTAAGATTCGCTATTCATTCACTCAAAAATGGATAAATCGTGAAAAATGGAAAATTTTACTTAAATACAGTAATATTCGACATGTTATTATATTTAAAAAATTGATTGTTCATTTAAAAATGTTTTTTTTTGTGATCATAATTTGGGTGAAATGATTTCTATATTCTTCTTCTTCTTCTTTGGCCATGTTCGCTCCCTATGTGGAGCATATGGCCGCCACGCGGCAACTCCATGTTTCCCTGTCTCCTGCCAATTGCTTTGCTTCCTCCCATTAAATGCAAGCATCCCTCAGTTCCGCCGAGTACATCCTATGGATAGTACCCGACGGACGTCCGGGACGCCGAAATCCCACCGGTCGAAAGAAAAGGCAGGCAGGATTGAGGCTTTCCGGAGGCATCCGCAGCACGTGACCCAGCCAGTTCCAACGTCTCTCCATAACCACTGACGTGACAGGACGCTGTCTTGTACGCTCCCTTATCTCTGAATTCCTCACAAAATCAAACCACCTAACCCCCATTATCCGACGCAAGCATCTGTTCTCGAAGCTCAGTATACGGTTTTTCTGAGTCTTCGTCAGGTGCCATGATTCGCAACCGTAAAGCAGTACCGGCAGAATGCAAGCGTTGAATAAGTGGCATTTGGTTTTAATCGAGTACAGCTGTGTGTGTCCCAGACAGTTCGCATTGATTTCTATATTACTCTATTATAATAACCCAAAAATAGGTGAATGAATAACGTCAATGAAAATAATATTGGTCTATCAGCTGGTCATTCCTTAAACGGTCATTTATGTTCCTTCTGTTCGGTTGCAGGTTAAAGGATCGAATTCCTAAACGGACGTTTTCTGATATTATTTTTTAGAAGGTGTCTAGATTTTTTCCCATCCTACAAAAACATGTAAAATTCATTATCTTAACAAATAAAACACTGTTTTATACTTATTCCACTTTTTATTAGGACTAGTTTAACTCATCTCGAGCATTGTAAACTAATGTAAATAAATATAGGTTTATTTATTCAAAACTGAATAGTCTTTTACTGACTATTGGTAATAAAGATTTTGCGAAAAGGTGACTATAAGATTCTTTACAAATAAATGCTACAAATTTACAATCTCATAAAAACAATTTAATAATATATGCCACGTACTTAAATATAAAATTTACCAATTACGAATTTTCCCAATATAATTTATAACATAAAATAAAGTTAATGTTGTTCTAAACTACTCTCAGTTAAAGCGGGAAAATATGCTTTTTACAATCCAACGGCCACGAGGTTTCTGAAAAAGATTTATTGAAACCATAGCAAGCAAACATAATATTCAATAATTAATGTCTGTGAAATTAGTAAAAAAGAGTGTATTACTTTTTAATATAATGCCTTTCCACCAAGCATTGCCAGACCGTGAATGAATTATCTCAATTGTAAAATGTTTTCAAATATTGAAAGTTGTGAGGCTGTGTAAATAATAAAAGTTCTAGGAACATTCTGCGTTTGCATTAATTTCGAATTAAGAAAACGAAGAAAATCTTTTAAAATTTAATCTTGGTATCTAGCTGTTCTGTATCATAAATATATTATGTTTTTTTGTTAGTTGCTTAGACCGTTCTTCGATAATCATTTTTAATGACTGGTTCTCGTTCATAATGTATTTAAAGCTTATGTTGAGCAGGGTATATAAAATAACAATACATTTTCTTCTATTTAGTTAAAACAAAGTTCTTGTGTTTTAAAAGTAAAAACATATACTTGAAAAGTAAATGAAAATACTAGTCTGTGTAGGGTTAAGAGAGAGAGTAACATGCTGTAAATGTGTATCGTCACGATGTTGGTTTATTAATTTTAGCTTCATTGTTATGACTTGGAAGCTTCATAGAGGGAATGTGGACTCAAATGATAAAAGGGTTAAAACGGATTCATAGCCTCCTCAACATCAAATATTGAACTCTCAACTCAATTTACAGCAGATGATAACTAAGCTCTTCTTTATATTTTCATGGTAAATTATTTTACATGATAAATACATGTCTACAGAGCTTAAATTATGTAAGGAGAAATCTTTATTTCACTTATTTATTTTTATCTTTTGTAATAATAATACCACTATATAATTTTTTTTAAAATCTCAAACCACTGAGATTATATTTTCAAAACAACGAATACGTTTGTTGGAATTGCACCATTTGTATTTTAAAAACTATTTTCATTCGTTGTGGATATTGTCCATTAAACAATGAGTATAGTGGAACCCCGATCTACCGTTCTCGAATTATTCGTTTTTCTGAATGGATCGTTTATTTTTCATGGTCCTGGTCAAACATTCATAAGAACGATGTTAAATAATCCCGCATTAATCATTCCCTGATTTATCAATTTCCTCGATCAATCGTTTAAATATTATGGTCTCGTCTAGGGATTCTGTGTCGAGACGACCCGGGACAAAAGTCCCGGGACTTTTAAGGTTTTTTGCTGTCTTAAGTCCCGGGACTTTGTTGTTAAATGTCCCGGGACTTAAGAAAGCCAAATTGTACATTTTTATTTTGAAAAAATCATTCTAACAAATAAAAATTGGATGCAAGCAATCGTTAATGTGACCTTAAAAGTTAATTTTGATTTAAAATAAATTTACATTGGTGTCTATCATCTGATGTTGTTTTATTTACAAATGTTTTTCACTATTGTACAAAGTTACCAATGTCTCAATAGGACAAAAAAAGGTATAAAAGCTGTATGTATTGTGATTTGTGAAGTAACGGTCATAATTCTACCCAATTCATTGTTATTTTTTCAATACATGTACCGTTATCATCCCTTTTTAGTACACACATCCAAATATTTAATTTAAATAAATTTATAATTTTATTGAAGGGGAAATAAAAGTCCCAAGTCCCGGGAAGTCCCGGGACTTTGACTTTATCACGTCTCGAGTCCCGGGACTTTGAAAAACCCGAGACTTCAGAATCCCTAATCTCGTCACAAATATTATCCCGATTGACCGTTTCTGTTGAATATTTCTCATTTCGATCGTAAATATGTAGTCTTGTGTCGAAAATCTTTTTGTGATTTTTTCTAACTCACAACTAAAATGTCTAAATGAAAGAAATTAGAACTCTATCTGAGAAACTGAAAACAATTAAAAAAAATGAAAAAAATCCGGGAGAACAGAAATTGACATAATAAAAAGAGTTAACTTAGAAAAGTACGCGAGTTCGAAAGGTCTCAGTTTAAACTTAGGTGCCAAACTGAAAATAAGCAACTAGGTATGTGTTAGGCAATTTAAAAGTATATTATGTCTACATTTATTCTTTACTAAAAAATTGTCAATAAATAAATAGGTTTTTTAAAAATAAAACATCTATTTTAGTTTTATTTGAAGATTTCCAACATTATCGGTTTCCCGCATTTTCCGATTGTTTATTACAGTCTATTAAAAACGTAGGTATGAGGTTTCACTGTATTAGAGAGAATTTGCATATTTGACGAGGCTGGGGTTAGACCAATCCCCAAGTCTCTCAGATCTGAGAAGAAAATTGTTAATGTTACCATCCGATTGGTGTCACCAGGACTTCAAAAAGTTGAACAAATGTAAATGGTTTACTAATTTTACCAGCTGAGCAACGGTGGTTATAAAACTTTTAATTTATCATGTAAGTTTTTCAATAAAATGTTCGAAAAAACCATTTTTGCTATGCTAATGATTTTTTTTTTGTGGAATGTAAATGTGTGGAATACACATAAATCAATAATTTTTTTATTTCAACGCCCGGTAATGATATGTTATGTAAAATAATAAGTAAGATAATAAATATAAAATAATACATGTTTTGACCAACTATATGTATATTACATAATTTTCCAATCGCATAAGAATAACTAATGAAGAAAACATAGAATAACACGAGAAAAAACCACATCGAGTATTTAAATAAAAAATGGTTATTTTCTTTTAACTTTCATATTCCGAACGTTTTGTCGTTTTGTATTTAATTATTAAAATATAGTATCGCAATGAATTTGTAAATGTGAGTATCAGTGTGGTAGAGGATGGATATAATGTTGGCGAACGCAACAATGATATCCCATTCATTAACGAATTACGCAATATTGATAATGGCTCTAGTATAATTGGGATTTGCAAAGCTTCTCCGTTTAATACCCCTCTCCTTGTTCTTATAGACACACTGTTAAATTGAAATTACAACACGCATTAGGGTTGCTGACTACTGACATTCGGAAATGATCTTGTACAATTCCAGTTTTATTAGAAATTTCAACAGTAATAAAAAGTCATTATATTTAATACAGCTCTCATATAGCAATCAAAATAAAAGTTTTATTATTAAGAAAAAAGGACAAACAGTGTTTCAATGTCAAACAGAATATTTTAAATAGTCACTTTTAAAAAATAAATAATTAGAAAAGTCTATGTAATAAATTAATGTTTTATGGCATGAATAATTTATCGACTGAATTGCCATAACATTAATAATTTAAAAAAATCAAGGTCCACCTATAGGAATTAGTTTTGACGGTGGTGGAAGTTTTAATTAAGTGTGGGCTAAAATTTACAATTTATTCAGCAGTATATTTTTGGTAATTCATTTTTAATTTGAAACTAATTTTGTAATAAGACCAATAGTAATTGATTACAATCGGTAGAATAACAAAGTAATCAAACGTAAATTTTATATTTTGTTTCTGTATTACAATATTTTTCTAGAATAAGACACTTTGGTATTTTATGCCTTATAGACAAATAGGAATTCGAATTTGAATGACAAAATAAGTTGAAGTGAGTGATAAATCAAACATAACATATATTGTTAAATATAATTATTTGAATACTTACTTAAGCATATCGAGAGATATTTTCTTTGTTTGTTCAATCTCACAGAACTCTTAAATAACTGAGTTGTTTAATTTCTAAGATGATACAGATGAGCTTTGTATACTTTCCGATACTTACTGTAGTATTTAACCGCAATTAAGTTATGTTAATTCTTTTGAGATACTCCTGGCCATAATTTGAAACTACTATACGATTCTTTGTCACTGATGAATTGATTTTGTGTAAAAATAAATAAGTTATCATGTACGACTGTTGACAACCCTTGTATTCACAGATATACCTGCTTAAATATTCATTTGTCTCTTTTGTAGCAGGTTAAGCAAACAGTTAAGAGCGCTACACACGTTGCTTATAAATTAAATCTCATTAAATGAGTAGGCTTTGTTATTAAATCCGACAATGGCCCCCTTGTTCCCGAAACGAGCGACTGAGTGTTGATTTAGCATCGCGAACTTTTTCCGTCCTCTTCAAAATAAAATCGAAATGCCTTTTCCCCATCAAAGGCTAAAAATGTGTCACGTGTCGTTTCGTTTTAAATGTTTTTTTACGGCATTGATTAGATTAAGTCTGACAAGTTATCCGGACATAAGATGGAAAAATATGAAAAAGAACATTTAGCTATCGCGGCTCGGAGACTAGAAAAATACTTCTCTGCCGATGGGGGTCGTTAAGGGACTCCGTTTCCTCATTATTGGCCTTATTCTTATGAATTTCAAAAAAAAAATAGTCTAAGGGCTTTAAAATATCTCTCTGCATCATTCCTCATACATTTTTTTTTTATAAAAATCCGTGTTTTTTTAATAAATAATCATATTTTAAGTTGCGCGTAAAAAAGACGTCATCCCAGCACACATATTAATTTGCAACTGACGCGTTTAGCCCAGCTATCTTACGAACGATTGCTTATCGCGGGCGCTTATCTCGTTATCGCGTATTTATATAAACTACAAAAGGTCCAAAAAACTATGATATAAGAATACCTTAATTATAAACATTGTATCACCCATATTAAAATAGATATTTAAGAAAATGTGAGTATTGGGGTCGCATTTATTGAGCTTAGAACCGGAAAAGTTAACGTTTAACGTATTGTTTTAAGAAATTATGTTGTTGCAAAATCGAACGGCTTAAATATCTGGAAAGCGGTTTTATATTTTTGGCATTTGAAATTTTGTAATTATTAGGAAGCGGAGTTAGAAATATTTTATCGTGGTAACGTGGGCGACTGCTTTTAGATTTTTGTACACTTATTTTCATGAACTATGTATGTTAGTATGTTTGCAATATGCGCATTAGCCCAGTGTTCCCCAACCGGTGATCCGCGGCCCGGTGCTGGGCCGCAGAGACTTTCCGCCGGGCCGCAAACAGTATGCCGAATTTCAAGGAATTCGCTATGCAGAAATATTGAATATAGGATTTTTTTTATCGCCTGCACGTTTGATTGTATTTTAAGTTATTGTTAAATGATAAGGCATCAATAATGCGGCTCCGTATTTTGTTTCTTGGCCATTTTTGTAAAGCTTAATTTATTGCGGATACTTATTCTGTTGTATTTTTTTTTTTGTGTGCGATACGATGGTCGCTGGTTTTTTTAGAATCGACAGTCATAAATATTTGCTCTTCGATAGTGAACCCAGATGCAAAACCCTACTTAAATATACCAATAATTTCATAATACACAATTGTTTTCACTTTAGGGTGTTCACTGTGAATAATTGGTGGAAAAGCATTATATTAATAAAAAAAAATATTCCTTTGTACTTTATTCCACTTTGTTTAAAAGGTCAGGACTGGTTTCGCTCATTGCAAGCTTTGTCAACTGAAAACAGTTGTATAGTTATATCAATTTGTAACAATATAAGATTAAAAAAATATTACACAAAAACCATTTTTATTTCATCAATAGCCACTAGACAGACAGCTGCGATTAAAAATAACGTTATAATATATCGATAGATATATTAACATAGTATTGAAAAAATGATTATGGATAAGATGTCTCAACAGTGGCGCAGAAAATGGTTTCGCCGCCCGGGGCGGACCATAAAATTTCCACTTCCATTTTTACCACTTTTTTAAAATCTCCTTTTTTATTTTATTTGAATTATGGAGGACTTATTATGAACTATAAAATTATATTCTAGAAGCCTTATTTTTTATGTGTAAATATAGTTAATAACTAACTATCGTAATAACTATCGTAGTAACTATCGTATTTTTTCACTTGAAAATGTTACAGTAAAATAAAGAGCTATAAAACAAATTAAATATATAATATATATTCAAATATTTTAAGAAATAACACAAACAACAATAGATTAATGCATCTCTAGTTAATGAATATTTTTGTTTATAAATCTATCTTTGGTTTTATAAAATTTAAAATGCCCAGACTTATAAATGCTTCAAGACCGTGTTGAAGTGTTTTTCAATTTTTTATTTTACTTGAGTCATTGCTAAAAATAGCTTTTTTAAATCAAATGATTTTCCAAACAAAAAATGCATATTATATTTTTCATTCAAGGCTTAATTATTTTTTCTACAATCTTGTTGAAGATTTATTGCATTCATTTTTTAATAGAAACATTTTCATTTTCGTGCATCTTTGCTTTCAAAAATAAATTAAACACATAATTCTTTTATGCAATCTACTTTAGCTACAGTAATAAATCAAATCCAAGCTTTTTTCAGACACTTAAAAAAAGCTATCACTAATTAGTAATTTGCCATTCTAACTTAAAAAGTGTTTTTTTTTTAATTACCATCAGTGACCTGATGTTGATCCGTCATTACCTATGCTTTGTGACACTTCAATAGAGTTTTTCTTTAGCTAAAAGGTGAAGTCATAAATCTATGTCATCATTAGCATTTACGTTTTAAAAAATGAGAACCATGCAACGCGCTTTTTTAAACAATATGGAAACTACACTAAACAGTTTGTCATTCATTATTTTAATTGAGAGTGAATGAGGCTTTTTAAGGCTTCGTTGTCCAAGGGTTGAACAGGCCTGCCAGGCATGTCTTATTTTTCTGCCTGTTTGACGCTTGACGTTTGCTGCTGATTGTCTATGGTACGACGCACGCGTCACCTACTATAATTTAATTAAACTACGCCTATAACCTTCGCGCAATTGCATGAACGGTATGGCGGACATAAGACCTACTGTAAGCTAATTTTAATATTCCTATAAACTTTGCGTAAGTGCAAGCAAAGAGTTTGTCCAAGCTTTTTTTGCAATCGGATGAGCAGTGTGGCAACGCATACAATACAAAAAATCAATCACACCTAATACAAGACCAGTGGATCAGTTCTAACTTCTATCTTAACCATCCAAGGACGAGCGTGACCATATGGTCACAGTAAACACCGTTGTCTATTGATTCCAGTTCATCCTTTTTCTACCTAAATATCGTTGCTTTAACTCATATTTGGTTAAGAAAGGTACAGACTTGAGTGAGTCATCAGCCGCAAAAGCGGCCACCAAAAGCATATGAGATTTTTTTAATTTCCGTTTTTTTTAATAGACTTTTTGAAACTGTTAGTTATTTTTTTTATCAAAATATCAAATTATTTACAGTTATTTTGCTAATATATGTGTATTGAAGTTATATTGATCTAAAGAGGTTAAATTGGAAATATTTTAAAAATTTCACGATTAGCTATATTTCAACCCCGAATGCTTGCGTGCCCATACGGTCACGCTCGTCTTTACTACTGTCCGTACGCAATATTACTCGGCAGTAAAAGGATGAGCATGACCATATAGTCATGTGGGGTTTCTATACAACGACTTGGCTTTTTTTTTTTAATTTTTGTTAGAAATAAAAGTTATCCGTGATTTCAATGTGGTATAAAAAATATTTTTTTTATTGAAAAAAAGCTCTCGTCTCTGGAGGATTAAAACAATTCAAAATTACTGATATCAAATAAAAACTGACATATGTTTTTTCACAACTTGGTTAGGATGTGTTCTATAACGCAATAACGACTGAGAAAACAAAGAAATTTGTGCCTCATAATCACGGCTCGGGGCAGAGCTGCTCGATGCCGATCTTCCTCTCGTTTTTCCTTTCAGAATTGTTTTTTTTAATAATACAAGTACCAAAGCTCACCGATTTTATTTTAAGCTTTTGACCTAACAACATGTTATAAAATAGTAAAAGCTCACGCCATTTGTTTGTGAGTGATTCGATTTTTGGAAGTAATACCAGTAGGGCTTCCAATCCCGGGATCTCGTCTAATTTTTGGATTGAGAAAAATTGAGAAAATTACGCGAGAGCTTATAAAAAGTAAAAATAAAGCTCCTGATTTTTTTCATTTTGGGAATTTGGATTTCGGATTAAGAAATTCTGGGAATGTTCAATCCCGGGATAGGGAAAATTGTCAATAACGAAATCCCGGGATCACGGACAGGGTCTGAGATTGGACGCCCTAATACTGACGACATATTTAATTCCATGTAAAATAAAAATATGTCATGACATAACAATATGGGGTGGAAAACGGGAATTTCATTCAGGGGCACTACACATTTTTATAAAAGGTTTCATATTTTGTCAATACATACATAATATAAAAGTTTCTTTTGAAATATTAATTTTCGACATATGATGTTTATATAACAGTTTTTAAGTCAGTCAAAATCTTTTATATCATGAAAAATGTTTTATTTTTATAACTAAAGTTCTAATAATTTCGATAGATTCGGCGGTAACTTTTTGGAAGTTAATTTCTAATATAATATTAAACATTTAAGCAATATGTTTTTAAGATTTTCAGAAACTGTTGTTATGGCCGATTGTAGTATAATATTATCTCGTTAAATTGTGTCCAAAAATACTTTTAACGAACAATTTTAATAGGTTTTTTTTATTTTTAAGTCCCTACTTATGATTTAATTAAACATTTCCTTTTTTGCATTAACATCGCAGGAATGCGCAATATTGGTTGATAATATGTGTTTATGTTATGGCCGATTGTAGTATAATATTATCTCGTTAAATTGTGTCCAAAAATACTTTTAACGAACAATTTTAATAGGTTTTTTTTATTTTTAAGTCCCTACTTATGATTTAATTAAACATTTCCTTTTTTGCATTAACATCGCAGGAATGCTCAATATTGGTTGATAATCTATATATTAATACTCGATAATGTCCGTCCGTCTGAATGATTGTCCGCGATATCCCCTCCCCCTGCCCCTTCCCCCTCCCTTCTCAAAGCTCCGCTGACGCAATATTTTTATTCATACTAAAGACATATTTTCCCAATACACTGTTTATTATTTGACGATACAAATCGCTGAAAAAATTTCATACAAAAAAACGCCGCGACCGTGGATCGAACACAGAACTCTGGATTACCAGTCGAGCTCTCTATCAACTGAGCTAACGTCATAAATATCAAGGCGATAAAAATACATTATATAAATCAAGCATTTGAAAATGGAACGATATTTGTGATTCACAAACTGACTTCGATTGTTTTTATTCAAGATTGTGACGTCTGTCAAATATGAATGTGGTATATTTTACATAATATAGTTTCGACAGTTAAATGCAAATATTCCATGTGTGTCATATGCTGACGGCTATTAAATATTTTACTTTTTAACAGAGGGTATTTAGAATTTATCCCGATAATTTAAAAGTTTTGTATCTTTTGTTTTAAATAACGAGTAAACGAGTCTATGCTTTGGACAAGGTAAATTTATGCTCAAATAGTAATATAAATAAAGTAAGCGAAATAGTTTGATAGATTGGGGTCAACGAGATTAAAATACGGCAAAGTGAGCCAAGTTAGGATGATGGGAAAAAGTGAACTGAACCCACCCTTTTTATTGCATAATTTCAATCATTTTTTCTCTAAAATACATTGTTTATGCTTTCGATGGATTCGTCGGTATCTTTGTGGAAGTTCATTTGAATATAAAATAAAAAATAACTTAGATTATTCCACGTATTGTGCTACAAACTGTGACACGTGTTTCGCCTCTTTCAGAGGCATCCTCAGACAGACTTACTTTTACTTACTGAAAGTAAGTCTGTCTGAGGATGCCTCTGAAATAGGCGAAACACGTGTCACAGTTTGTAGCACAATACGTGGAATAATCTAAGTTATTTTGTATTACTTTTTTATGCTTATTTATTGAAAAAACTTTCACATAAAATTAAAAGTTGATGACAGTTCCCACAAAAATTAATTGAAAACGTAATTGCACTTAAAAGTCAAATGGAAAAGTTTCACCATTTTTATGTTTGGTTCCCTTAAAGACTCATATATTCCTAAAAATAAGCTCCGTTTGGTGAATTAGTGAAGTTAATTTATTCTGATTAATTTGATAAATATGCATTTGATTGTAACATGGAAAATTGATAATTTTGTTTTGATAAAATGTGCAATTAATTTATACCATTTTGCATGTGAAAAATGATTATTAGCAAACTTAAACATTATTTCAAAAATTAAGTAATTTACAATTTAAAACTGCAGGGCTGTCGATATATGCGCCGAGGTCGATTTATGCTACTATGAAAAATGATTGTTAGCAAACTTGAACATTATTCCAAAGATTTAATATTTTACGAAATTTTTGTCACTACGAAAAAAATTGTCAGCAAACTTAAACATTATTCCAAAAATTAGGTAATTTACGAGGTATATTTCTGCTAATAGGAAAACTAATTGTTAGCAAACTCAACATTATTCCAAAAATTAAGTAATTTACAAGGACTATTTTTGCTACTATGAAAAATGGTTGTTAGCAAACTTAAACATTATTCCAAAAATTAAATAATTTACGAGGTCTATTTCTGCTAATAGGAAAAATAATTGTTAGCAAACTTAAAAATTATTCCAAAAATTAAGTAATTTACAAGGACTATTTTTGCTACTATGAAAAATGGTTGTTAGCAAACTTAAACATTATTCCAAAAATTAAATAATTTACGAGGTCTATTTCTGCTAATAGGAAAAATAATTGTTAGCAAACTTAAAAATTATTCCAAAAATTAAATAATTTACGAGGTCTATTTCTGCTAATAGGAAAAATAATTGTTAGCAAACTTAAACATTCCAAAAATTAAGTAATTTACAAGGACTATTTTTGCTACTATGAAAAATAATTGTTAGCAAACTTAAAAATTATACCAAAAATAAAATAATTAACGAAATTTCTGCTTCTAAGATAAATGGTTGTTAGCAAACATAAACATTATTCCAAAAATTAAATAATTTACAAAATTTCTGCTTCTAGGAAAAATGGTTGTTAGCAAACTTAAACATTATTCCAAAAATTCAATAACTTACGAAATTTCTGCTATTACGAAAAATAGTTGTTAGCAAACTAGAACATTATTCCAAAAATAAATAATTTACAATTTAAATACTGCAGGGCAGGGCTGTCGATATACGCCCCGAGATATTTCTTTTACTATCAGAATTTCTGGATTATTCAATAAATAGGTTAGTAATTTATTTTTCACGCCAGTAACTTTTCTGACTACTTAAAAATGCAACAAAAATCCCTCCGTTGAGGTCAACGGGCTTACAGCTAGTATGTGTTTATTCAATTACATGCAAATAAACAATTTTTAAGATTCATTTTTGATGATGATAATAAATGTCAGCTTTCATCGTCGGTAAACCATAAAAAGCTGGAATCAACCATTATAACAGAATCGACATTAATATGAATAGCATTCATTTCACTATTATTGTATGAAAATGGAAAACTTTAATGGAAAGCTGGTTTTTTCAAGGTTTTGTCATATTTTATATAAATTACTGGTTAATGTAAAATATGTCAACGCTCCTCCTATAAAATCGGTGACTTTATAAAGATAATACCTTTGCTGTTTTCAAAACCTGAAAAGTGAGATCTTATTTTTTTCATGTCTGGTGCCAATGTGGACCATATGATTTCCTTTTTTTAAACCATGTCCGCTCCCAACGTGGAGCATATGGACTCCCAATAAAGTTTATCTCAACAGAAGTATTTCTACGAGAACTGCTTGTTATTCAGTTGCTGAACCTCTCTTTTTCAAAAGAGATTAGGGGTAGAAGGATAGGGCTAGGACAGGACTAGTGGTAAACTAATCGCTCTCGATACGCCCCGTTCATAGGATAGGATGGGTGGGAAGAGGGAATTCAAGACATCACATACATCCATGCCTTTGAACAGAAATTCATAAATAGATTGAAAAATCAATTTATATAACTGTCCGTACCGGGATTCGAACCCGTGTCCTCCGTAACCGAAGCCAACAACGTTGACCACTCAACCACAGCCTAATAGAGCATATTAGCATAAATCTGTTTGTGAGTGATATGTTTAGAAGTATTTCTTGTAAGAACTCTGGAGTCGAACGGTAAAAACTTAACTATTGCAGTCAGATGGTTCCGGGTTCAACCCTTTTTGATTAGATCAACAGAAGTTATTGATGCGACGATTCGTTGTTATCTAGTTGGTTACCTGCCGATTCCTTTGTATTTTGCAGCAGCCTTCAGTTTCGCCGAGTATATTATGTGGATAGTACAAGACGCTGCAATGCCTGCAATCCTATCTGTCAGATAAAGAGGCAAGCAGAGTTGAGGTTCTCCGGAGGAATCCGTAGCACGTGACCCAGCCAACGTATTTTTAAGGAGTCACCACTGGAGTAACGGGGTGTTGTAATACGTTCCCTAATCTCCGGGTTTCTTCCGCTCAATATCCGACGAGAGTATATTACATTCTCAAAACAGAATATGGTTTTTCGGCTTCTGGCCTTCGTTGGCCTATACGTACTAATTGTTTTTATTTTGAAAACTATTTTATATGTCTTTGTTGACATGGTTAGTTATGACTGGTTTTGACAAACGCAATATCCCATTGGCAAGAAAGACATAGCCCACGGTAAAAATGATGACTTTTTATTCTTTAAATGTCAACCGGTGACCTTTTACTTCGTGCAGAGTAATAGTATTCTCCCTTCCACTGTACTTCAACGCACCAGATTGGATTATTTAAAAGTGAACTTAAAAATAACACACAGAAAAGAATTAAGTTTTATTGTCGAATCTATCAGCTTTTTACGAAATTTTATTAGCACGGAAATGTAATTTGAAAAACACTATTTTCGTGCAAAAGGGGGCTTAGTGTAGTATTTGGGTGGTTCTGAGCATCGATCTTGCTGGAAAAGTCGCAGTTGAACTGATGTATAATTTAAGATCACGTGCTACTTGACCCATTGAGGGGACACGGTGTTCTGTAACGTTGACTCTTTATTTTTCTGTTATACATTAGTTCTTCCCAGCTAAAATGTCGGCAGGTGTATAAAAAATCAATCATTTTTTTTGCTCTCTGCAGAAATTCCATTCTAAAAGCATTTGAAAAAGTATTGTTAAATCTAAAAAACTTTTATTTTATTTATATTGTTCATAACACTTTTTTTTTACCATGTCCGCTTTCAATATGGAGCATATGGACTCCTAATGGAGTTTATCTCAACAGAAAATGTTTCTACGAGAACTGCTTGTTACTCAGTTGCTCAACCTCTCTTTTTCCAAAGAGAGTAGGAATAGAAGGATAGGGCTAGGACAGGACTAGTGGTTAGCTAGTCGCTCTCGATACACCCCGTTCATAGGATAGGATGGGTGGGAGGGGGGAATTCAAGACATCATATACATCCATGCCTTTGAACAGAAATTCATAAATCAATTGAAAAATCAATTTATAAAAATATTGAAAAAAAAGGGTTCAAAACCAAAATTCTTAAAATGTATTGTAACATTTTTTAGATATTGAAGTTCCATCGAGAACCTTAATTTGAAGTTCTAAATTGTATTATAACATGTTTCAATAGATGAGTGGTGAGCCGAATACGGCGGTCTATTACAATTACATTATAAATGACATTACTGCCGAATTCCAAATGTTTCATTTTGACTACCAGTAATAGCAAAAGAGTATTTGATTTTACCCCACATTGAATATTTAAAACTCAATTTTTACAAATGTGTGAACAACCTTCCAAACATTGATTGGTTTTTATCATTGTAAATAGTAATAAATTTGATTATAAAATATTATTATCGTGTACAGTAGAACCCCGATCTACCGTTCTCGCATGGTTCGTTCATTTTTCATAGTCCCGGCCAAACACCCATAAGAACAATTTAAAATAATTCCGCATTAACCGTTCCCCGATTTACCGTTTTCCTCGATCTATCGTTCAAATATTTTGGTCCCGTCAAAAATATTATCCCGATTGACCGTTTTCGTTGAATATTTCTCATAAATAATCTTACCTCGCATTTCGTTTCGCGTTTTTTTTAGTGGAACCCCGATCTTCCGTTCTCACTATCTTCGTCTTTATGCATAGATCGTTTATTTTTTACTCGACCAAGACCCCACCCCGTAATAGCAATGTTTAGTAATTCCACGTTAATCATTTCTCGATTTACCGATTTCTTCGATCTATCATCTAAATATTAACGTCCCGTCCCAGTTACTATCTATCCCGATTGACCATTTTTGTAGAATATTTTTTTCGCTCATAAATAATCTTACATTTCATCTCAAAAGTCAAAACTAAAATACCTAAATGAAGAAAACTAGAACTCTAGTTGAGAAACTGAAAATAATTGAGACGTTGGAAAAAATTCAGGAGAAAAACGAGTCAACATAGCAAAAAGGAGTTAGTTGACTTAGAAATGTACGCGATTTTGAAGAGTGTTTGTTAAAATATAAGTCCCAAACTGCAAATAGGCTACTTAGTTTGTATTAAACAAGTTAAAAATACATTTATTTGTTCTTTAATTAATAAATAAATGAGTTTTTTGAAAATTAAACATTTTTTTGTGTTATTTGAAGATTTCCCGCATTATCGGTTTTCCGCATTATTCGTTCATTTATTACGATCCCTAGAAAAACGTAGAATCGAGGTTTCACTGTATATACATAAAACCTCTTATTCGTAGGCTCTTGCTCTTTCTTTTAAATTTTTCTAGACATATTGAGGCTAAACAAAAATGTATGTATGACATCGTGTATGAATGCTCGTCAACACAACTAAGAAGAAAACACAATTTTATTAGTAGATACTAACTCAAGAGTGTGGAATCATATACTGCAGATGAAGAGATGACCATTGAGTCCGGAAAGATTTCCAGTAACCATTCATTTAAGATGAGATAAGAAGAAAATCGAATTTTATATAATTTCGGATCTATTCCCTTACTTTGACTATTTCGCAATAACTTCGCTTTTATCGCATTTATCTCTTCTGTGTCGCATTTATCGCAAAACGCGATAATCACGTTTCTCTACTTATAATCAGGGATGGGCTGGAGGGGGCTCAGAGGGGCTCGCGCGAGCCCCTTGTTAAGATAAGAAAATCATTCTTCTTAGATCAAATCATCACATAACTGCAATTTCTGTAGATGGTTAAATTTGAAAATTAGTTGTCGATCGATTTATCTATTTTCTGTTCGAAGGCATGGGTGTTTGTGATGTTTTAAGATTGCCTCCCACTCTTCCGATCCTTCAATTCAACTAGGCGCTACTATTAGTTAATCACTAGCCCTGTCTTATCCTTATCATTTTATCCCTACTACTCTCTTTGAAAAAGAGAGGTTGAGTTACAAAGTAACAAGCAGTTCTCGTAGAAAAATAACTTTTGTTGAGATACCTTCATAAAGAGGCCATATGCTCGACATTGGGAGCGGACATGGATACAAAAAATGGATAACATTTACCGAGCCCCTTGTTAAGATATTGGCAGCCCACCGCTGCTTATAATGTATTTTCCTATCCTATTTACGTTTGTGGTGATACGTGTGAAAAATATCGATGGTGTGCGTATTAAAATTGACTTGAGAATTTAAAAAAGAATTTTCGATAGTTAAATGTTTTGATTTGTTCCAATATTGATAGTATCCTTAATGAACGATACAGTATCGTGAGTGCCTAACTATTCATAGCCTTTATTGAGTAGGTAGCCAATGCTAAATAAATAATTAAAGATCAGATAAGCTTGAAGTGGCAAGGGATTTTTTTTATCGTATTTGCATCAGTAGTTACGTTTTTATTTCCATTATACATTATGTAACTGAATCGGTGACGAATGCGTACCGTATACCCACGCACAGCTATAACATAACAACTCTAATAGAATAACTATATTTTTATTCGTCCTTATGTTTCTTTTCGATACGGTATTAATCCGTAGAAGGAATATTTTAGAAAACCGAAATATACATACGAAATATGGATAAAGAAAACTCTTTTAATGTTAGTGTTAAGATTATTTAATATTACACTATATCACTGTCAATACTTGGTGGAATTGCATTATAATAAAAATAATAAAAGATTTTTAGTACTTTTTCCACTTAAAATTTATTTGATCAGGACCTGTTTCGCACCTCACGAGCATTATCAACTGATAAGGAAAATAAATTAAACAGTGCTATTTATACGTAAGTTAAATTGAAATAAAAAGGTGTTAGCAACTAACAATTAAAAGGATTTACAAATTACATTATAATTACACAAAATTAATATGCTTAGCACCTATAACATACAATCAAAAATAACATACAATCATTTTTTTTTTGTTTTTCTTATCAGTTGATAATGCTCGTGAGGAGCGAAACCGGTCCTGATCAAATAAATTTTAAATGGAAAAAGTACTAAAAATATTTTATTATTTTTATTATTACACTATATGACATAAAAACTAACATGTCAGCCTCGGTTGCAAAGATCACGGGTACGAATCCCAGTGCAAATAGATTTTTTATTAGATTATGGTATTCTGTTCGAATGCTTGTACGTTTACTCTCTTCTAAAAAGAAGTTATTTGTTGAAATACACCCGTCGACAAAAATTTCACTATCCCAAAATTGGGATCGGGCATGTATTCGTGGAGTAGTTGAAGAAAATGTTTCCACGTTTCAATCACTGGTGAGAAAAAAACATCACAAGCTTTAATTTTATATTGTTAAAAGTCACATTCACATACTATTTTAGAATAAAATGGCAAACAAAAATACAATCTATGATATTGACTGATGGTGCTCGAAGAAACAAAATCAAATTCGTTTCATTCGATTTTTTAAAACTTTCGTAAGTTTTTCACTAACTGCCTGGATTCCCCTCACCAACTAACTCTAGATTTTCAAAACTCGACTCCAAGTCCCGTCATCAGTTATATAATGTTATCAAACATACATTTCGTCATAATTCTGACGATTGTGTTGCGACATAGGTATAAACATATAAACTTATGTACGATTTAATTTAAGATTTCTACTGAAGGTGCTTGGTGGAATTTCAATATTAAATTTGAATCGTTCAAATTATGTACATTCACACAGATTTTGTCACTAACGATTTTGTATTTTGACAGTTCAAGGTCAGTTCAAGTTCATCCGTGCACTTGAACGCCTGAAGATGCCGAAAGGCGAAACCCGGGTCGTTAGTGACAAAATCTGTGTGAATGTACATCCCTGTCCGCTCCCAAGTCGGCATCGTAATTGAGGTATCTCAACAGAAGTTTTTCTACGAAAACTTTTTGTTACTCAGTCACTCAACCTCTCTTTTTCAAAGAGAGTAGTAGGGATAGAAGGATAGGGCTAGGACAGGACTAGTGGTTACATATTTGCTCTCGTTACGTCCGGTTATTATGGGATCGGAAAGGGTGAGAGAGAATTTTAAGACATTAGAAAAAACCATGCCTCCCAACAGAAATCGATAAAAATAGCTCTACGCAGGGAAAGGGATCCGACACGGAAGCCCACAACTCTAACCGCTGCGTCATAGGACCCGTCAAAGAAAAAAGTCGTTGTTTGTTACATAATATAATATAATATGTTGTTATTTGCTGAGTTTATTTTTTTCAAAAATCGTCGTTAAGTTAACATTAATTCATAAGATGTCGTATAAGTTTTCACGTAGAACAAGATTAAAATATACAAGATTTTCCAATGTATTTTTTTTTTTTTTGATACATGTAACTTTAAATGATAGGTAAACTGTTTCTGGATGCATAGATAGTCTTTGAAAAACCTTAATCCCCGTTAGTCTTGGATCTGCTTTGATAATAACACCAATATCTTCTATTTTAGCCAAATTCTGCTCACTTTCAGTCAAAAAAGTGAGAAGAGGGGTATTCAAACTTTTTTTAAACCATGTCCGCTCCCAATGTGGAGTATATGGACTCCTAATGGAGTTTATCTCAACAGAAGTGTTTCTACGAGAACTGCTTGTTACTCAGTTGCTCAACCTCTCTTTTTCCAAAGAGAGTAGGGATAGAAGGATAGGGCTAGGACAGGACTAGTGGTAAGCTAATCGCTCTCGATACGCCCCGTTCATAGGGTAGGTTGGGTAAGAGGGGGGAATTCAACACATCACATACATCCATGCCTTTGAACAGAAATTCATAAATCGATTGAAAAATCAATTTATAAAACTGTCCGTACCGGGATTTGAACCCGTGCCCTCCGTAGCTGAAGCCAACAACGCTGACCACTCGACCACACAGGCGGCTTCAAACTTTACATATATATATACCTAAGACCTTTGCCCAAGTGATCAGGCGGGTAATGTGCATATCAAACATATATTTAAATAAATATTAGAATAAATATTTATCAGTGAAATGAAAAAGTTAATTTTATTTGAATTTTTATGCCAGGACGCGAGCTATAGGGTTTGGCTCGAAATCCTCCCGCCAAAGGTTTTAATGATCGTATCTATACACCACCATTGAAACGCGATCCATTTATAAGTGAGCTAGGTTGGGAAGCTCTTTTTCAGCACCAACGTTGCGTTCGTGCATGACAGAGTTCAAACAC
This sequence comes from Himalopsyche anomala, assembly GCA_031772345.1. Classification (NCBI taxonomy): domain Eukaryota; kingdom Metazoa; phylum Arthropoda; class Insecta; order Trichoptera; family Rhyacophilidae; genus Himalopsyche; species Himalopsyche anomala. Next base: position 1,088,378 of record CM062834.1, on the reverse strand, counting down.
AATCACAGAAGTTATTTACTGATTCATACGTACTGTTGCCAACATACATACATACGGAATATTGTTATATTCTGTCAACAACAAAATCAATCGCGACTTTTTCAAATCTATAAATCGACGCAAATGTATTCAAAAGCCGGAAAAATAACAAAAGAATTCATAATATCTCTTCAATTACGTATTCAAAATTGCCACGCCATACCATATTTAGACTACCAAAACTCAGCCTATTGATATCGACTGTGGAAAGGGAAAAGGACGTAACCCTCAATTTTCCAAAAGAGCATTTTTTGATAATCACAATGTATACAACTTGACACATATTCTATCAAAAAGATGGAAGCTGAAGATGCCGAATAAGTATCTAAATTTATCTTTTAAGTTTGAAAACGATGACCTTGTAAAAAAATAAAACCAATAAAAAACACTGAAATAAAGGTTTTTCCGAGACAATTTCTTTAATTAATAATAGGTTATGTCAATTAAACACCAGTTTAGAAGTATCCGTCCACTTCAAGGTTGTGTATAATTCATAATTTGCATATGTCACAAAATCATCAAAACACGTTTTTAGCGCTTCCTGTAAGATTTGAATTTTCCTTTCCACAGTCGATATCAATTGTAAGCAAAAGTCCGTATAACTTTATGTTTACCGTAAGAACCGTACTGGTTCATGGGTGGCTTATTTTTAAATTTGGTTTCCCTGTTCCGTGTATGCAGCCAACGTTGCATGACCGCTTTCCACAACGCTATTGACGTAAAAAAAAGAGTCTGTTATGGCCCGAGCAGAGCTGCCCAGGACTGATTTTGAACAATGCACTATTGTGTTTGAGAAGAAAAAAAATAGTGTAACCATTTCAGTCACTTAAATATAGTTGATATCAGGGGTGGGCTGGAGGGGGCTCGGAGGGGCTCGCGCGAGCCCCTTGTTATATTGTACTTAGGCCGGCGAGCCCCTTGTTAATTTAAGGGAAAACAATATTCTCAGATCAAATTAGTATATAACTGCAATTTCTGATTTATATATTATCTACGACAGCTTCAGTATACACAGTAGTACATTTTCAACCGTTTAGATTAATAAGTTTACGATAAATTGCATATTGTTATATATTATAAGTGTATTAAGTAATAATCGATTGCTCATTTAAGTATTGCATAAAATTGCATAGGAGAGATGAACAAATTGACTCCTTCTCCAGAACACCGAGAATTGTTTTGAGATTAAGCGAGCCCTTTGTTAACGTACTGGCAGCCCACCGCTGGTTGATATTAAGTATAATTTGTATATACACATATATGGGTTACTCTATAATTTTCATGCATCTCGTTCCAGATAATTTCAGGAGGATACATTAACGGAAAATTTTTGAAAGTTGTCCATCTCTTGCAAGGGCCATCTAGAGGTTAAGTGTCGGATATCCACGACATACAACGTGCAGTGATATATAGATCTCGCGACTTGCTCATCTGAAGCATCTCAGTATGGGAGAACGGATTCTTCCAAGCACGAATTCTCCGAACACAGACTCCTCCGTACACAGAAAATTCCGTACATAGAATACTCCGTACACAGAATATTTCGTACATTTCAATATTTTAAAAATAAAAATCATTGTTTTTTTGTATTATGATTTGTAATGTCAATTGTGTCAAATATTTTTCAGAATGGAAAACAGCAAAAGCTTAATTTATCATTTATATGAACGGTTTATCACTATTTTTACGTATTTTGGCTTACTAATTTTTCTAACGTTCCCTCTAAGCTGCGCGCGCGCGGTCGCACAGCCCCCGCGCACTTATTCCGGGTTGGCGCGCACTTCAAGACAGTTATTCAATTAATATTTGACCGATCCGCGCAGCTTTTGAAATTTCCGCGCAGCTAACCTCTTGTTTTAAAGGCAGCATTGATTATAATAGAGCTGATGTTTTTGATTACATTGAAGGTAAATATCATTAACATGATAATTTTATCATAAAGTGAATGTTCCATCGACTTAAATAAGTGATAATATGAAGGTGCTATATCAGCCGAATATGGGGGGTGTTGCAGATGTTTCAAATCCAGCTTTATTATTTTGTCTTGGGTAATTGTTGCTGCGTGTGGTCTTGCATTATCGTGGTGTAAAATTATCTTTTTGTTAATAACTAAAACTGATCGTTTTTAAGCAGCTCAACCGTTAGTCCGTTCAAAGTGACGCATCACCAAAAATAATGTAATTTATTTCCATGTTACGTTTTATTATTATGTACGGAAAGTTCTGTGTACGAAGGAATCTGTTTACGGAGTATTATTGTTCGGAGAATTCGTGTTTGGAAGAATCACCGAACTCGCAGTATGTTGGTGATGCGGAGTTTAAAAAAAGCAAAAAGCTCAACGATTTTACGGATATGTCATACTCAAACATTCTTTATTTAGTCAAAAAAGTTTATTTTAGAGTAGAATTACTTTGTTGTCTTGCGTTAAGCTTTAGATATCATAACGGCACAGAGCGACAGATTTTATCAGGCAGTTTCTTGGGCTTAACTAGGTTACAGAGTGCGCAAAATAAGCACCAATCTTTACTATTTAGTCTCTTGGCGAGCCCAAGAAACATTTTATTACATTGTCATCCTAAAATATTTGATAGACGAAGAATTTTCAATTGTTATGCCAAGTCAATTGTTTTCAAAATTCTCAAGGATTTGAACGTCAGAACATTCACTGATTTATTTTCTCGAATCTGTCTTTGTAGGTTAAATAATATTTTTCTGTTACAGTCTTTTTTACTAAGCTCCACCAGATTATTTTCGTATCCAATACGTTGTATATTTCAATTTCACTTTCTTCTCTAAGTGCTTTTACTCTAGGTTAGTAAGAAGGAATGTAAAAAGCACAGAAATTTAAGCACACACTCACAACTTATGTATAAATATAAAAATAATGCAGTAACTAATTGGGATTCATGGCCGTAACCTCACAACATAATGTAGCGCAAATCCAAGAGCGTTGATCACTCGGCTTCACGACTGCCATATAAATTATGTTATGACTTCTAGTTCAAGTTGTTTGGCTAAAAATCTATATTCGTCAGGATTATTTAATCATTTAGTTAGTAGACATCAAAGTGTAATGATGGATCTTTGTAAAAAACAAAATGTTATCGGTCCCGTATATTAATCGACTACGATTAATTATTTTTGTTTTGTAATCAAATGAGTTAAATTGAATTGTCCAAGCGATTTCCTTTTCCATACATTTTTAAAACACTTTTGGCCCCGGCCCAAATCAAGTAGAATTATCTCGTGTGCCCGGCTTATTTTTGAAGAATTGCATTTTTTCTTAATAACTTACTAAAGAAGATATAACTGTGAAACCACAAAGTCAAATCAAATGAAACCTTTTGTGGTTGTTTAAAAGACTATTACTATTCAATTATGTCTGGTATTATTGCTAGAATTTTCTGCTATGGAAAGCTATATTACAATGTTTCCACATGTACTGAGTCTAACTACATTTTTTGCTTGGCGCTCACCTTGCAGGTTCAATTAGGCTTTATAAATATTTTTAGAAATGCTTTTTGACATTCTTTTTTATAGAATATTTAAAGCTAAAATTGAAAATGAAAAAAGGACAAATGGACGCATCAAATGCGTTATAATATCCTTGAATTTTGGTTGGTTAAATCAGTTACTATTTTTAATAAAAGTAATAATTAAAAGACTGATTAAGAATAATTTGAGTATCTGTTTTAATGATTATACTGATTCTTCTATACAAAATGTTGCTTGATACCACAAAAGTTCCGGGACTCAACGCTCGGCTAGCTTATCACGTTAAAACACGGCTCTTGGATCCAACGTGTTAATAGGAATACATAGTATGTAACTTTCAAAATATTTTAATTGGAAATGGTTCGATTGGAAATATTCAAATGAACATGGTTCAAATATTCTTTCATATTATGTTATGCCATGTGTGTCGATAATACAGGAGTTAAAACGATGTTAATAGTAATAGTGAATTAAAGAATGGTGTATGACAGGTATGTCGAATCCGTAGCGCAGTGGTAAACGTCTTTGGCTTCCCCGACCTTCTTTCAGCGAGTTATCGATTACTGTTGAAGGCATTTGCAAAGTTGAAAAATGTAATCCAACGTTGATTTTATGTTTGTTAAGAATATATCTAATATAAGTAATTGACAATCCATTTATTAGGTCGTTATTACTATTCATTTAAAATCTTTTCAAGGAAATGGCCTGGAAGGTAGGTTGGGATGTTTAATTACCTTATAATAATTTATATGCTAAATAAGGAAATCCTGACTAAAACTCTGTTGAGAGGTTGTAAAATTATTCAGAAGCTTGAGAGCTTTTCATTTTTTAGTCTACATCCTATATTCCCGAATTCCTAGGATTAGTATTAAGACAATCCTGGATTACGGGATCGTAAAATTGGTCGGGATCCATGGATTGGAGGCCTTAATCTAGACCTCATGTCTTCTCAAAGAAGCGAAAAACGTAAAACACTTACACAACCAGTGAAATGATTAATTGACAAATTTTATACCTTAAAAAAAATCAATAATGAAAAGTTTGATTTTATGTCATACAATATTGCTAAGAGATACTTTGCTTTGGTCAAAGTTTTACGAAATTTTCATAATATTATATGGGCAACTACATATTGGCATTTTATACATGCTGTAGTTATTCAGTTTGGTCCTTTTATGATGACTCTATGTTAGATCTATTATCAATATCAATAATCAATTATTCAACAACAAATACTTACAATTTGAATCGTTCAAATTATGTACACTCCCACAGATTTTGTCACTAACGACCCGGGTTTCGCCTTTCGGCATCTTCAGGCGTTCAAGTTCATCCGTTTACTTGAACGCCTGAAGATGCCGAAAGGCGAAACCCGGGTAGTTAGTGACAAAATCTGTGGGAGTGTACATAATTTGAACGATTCAAATTTAATATTGAAATTCCACGAAGCACCTTCAGTCGAAATCTTAAAATACTTACAATAAGTTCAAAGACGAGTTTTTATTCAAAACACCAATTGTATTCACTCATATATTGCGAGAAGATATTTTTATTGAAAAAAAGTGAGAGCATTACTTTAAATTTCTTTTATATTTTATTTCAAAAGAAACAAAAATTTTGTATGGGTAAACAACGCTATTTTGCAGAGGGAAAACTTTTCATATCAGTGAATACGCAGCAGTAAATTTGATCATTAAAAATTCACCGCTGGGAAAATCCATAGTTATTATTTATTAACGACATTTATATTTTTCATCAGATATCACAATCGGCTAGAGGGAACCTGTCTCTCTGTAATTATAATACACAAACATTACGTGATTGCTTCTATAATATGACCCTTTAACAGTGGCGTTCGAGATAAGGGTAAGTATCGATCATATGTGTCGTGCGCACTAAAATACAACTATCCAAACACAAAAGAAATTTTAATGAAGGTATAATATATTACATAATTTTTTCCGCGCACATGTTGAATTGGCCTGCCCAGTTTTTAATTTTTCCGCGCAGCTAACCCTTCGTCTTAGAAGGAATGTTGATCTTAATAGAGTTTTTTTTAACATACGTTTTTCTACGAGAACCGCTAATTCAAACTCTCCTTTTCAATCAGATTAGGAAGGGAATAAGACTAAGACAGAACTGGTTGTTAGCACATCACTATGGCTACGCTAGTTTTGAAGATATTATGATAGGTAAGAAGAAATTTTAGACTTCACAGATGTCTGTGCATTTGAATGGAAATCCAAAAATCGTCGTTTTGGGCAGCGGAGGGCTACCATTATCTTAACAAGGGGCTCGGTAGATCTAATCCATTTTTTTATCCATGTCCGCTTCCATTAAACATATGGTCTCCTAATGAAGGTATCGCAACAGAAGTTTTTTTTCTACGAGAGCTGTTTGTTGCTTAGTCGCTCAACCTTTTTTTTTCCAAAGAGAGTAGTAGGGATAAAATGATAAGGCTAAGACAGGACTAGTAATTAACTTATTGCTCACGTAACGCTCAGTCGAATTGAAGGATCGGAAGAGTGGGAGGGAATTTTAGACATCACAAACACTTGCCTTCGAACAGAAAATCGATCGAAAAATGCTGTTTCGTACTGGGACTCGAACCCATGGAGTCCAGCACGGAAGCTCAAAACGCTAAATGAAAAAAACGAAGTGGCAGTCTTGTTTCATAACAAAATTTAACCATCTACAGAAATTGTACTTATGTATTGATTTGATTAAGACGAATGATTTTCTTATCTTAACAAGGGGCTCGCCCGAGCCCCCTCCAGCCCACCCCTGGTTGTGTGCATCAATCATTTGCGCAATTGTATACATATACGTAGTTGTCTCGTTTAATACTGAATAATCAGTACATATGTGAAAAAAGGATATTTTAATTAATAATTTATGATGAACGTAAAGATAAAAATAGCGTAGCATTTAGACATTTTAGACGATACAATATATTTGTTAGCTATCACATGTTGAGGACAATGATTATAAAGATTTTTGTTCATCGATTTATATATTATATAATATAAACTTATACTTGAATAAGAATTCTATTTTTGAAACACACACAAAAGCTGCGAATGATTAAAATAAAACGACGTTTGTATATTTTTTATTGATTTAATTAAATCGGTAGTTTGTTGTACTGTACTGACACTATCAATTTGTGACCGTAACATGTTGCTTTAAAGTATATTGTATTCTTTTCTTTTCTATTTAGTGCCCTATTTTTGAGGATAGATATACTAATATCAAAATTGATCTTTTTATTGTTCATTTTTAACTTTAAACGAATTATAATTATCACTCGAAAATATACAGATACGCAAAAATGTTAGAACCATAAATTTGTAGCCATAAAATGTCGAGAAAAAAGTTTAGGGCTTCACTGATTCTATACCCTAACATATTATATATCCCTACATAATATTCCAGACTCTGTCATAAAATATGTCAATCAATGGCGAGTCACCGCCGTGTTTAAATTGCGCCAAGCAATGATTTTTGGTTTTTAATTAATACATTTTGTGTCATAATATATTTAGTACAAAGCGACGATTCATAAAATTCAATTTATACATATAAATACAACAAATTATATATATAAAAAAATATATATATTCAATCAGGGGTGGGCTGGAGGGGGCTCGCAGGGGCTCGCGCGAGCCCCTTGTTGAATTTTACTGAGGTCGGCGAGCCCCTTGTTACCTTATGAGATAAAAATATTCTCAAATAAAATTGGTTTATAACTGCAATTTCTAATTTATATATTATCTACGACAGCTTCAGTACACACAAGAATACATTTTTAGCTATTTACATTGATAAATTTACGGTAAATTGCATATTGTTACATATTATACGTGTTTTAAGTAAAAATCGATTGCTTATTTAAGTATTGCATATAATTACATAGAAGCGATAAGAAAATTCACTCCTTCCTCAGAACACTAAAAATTGCTTCGAGATTAAGCGAGCCCCTTGTTAACGTATTGGCAGCCCATCGCTGTATTCAATATTAAGAGGGATTCGCGAAATAAATGTTCCAATATACTTTTAGTATTGTAGTCAAAGAAATTGACATTTAACACAATAAAAATACTGATTACTTGTTGATCGATTGGAATGACATTCATATAATAGCTATATTTTTAAGATTCAAATTAGTAACGTAAAGCTTTTTCAGCATCAAACCATCGTTGGAACAATTTCTGTGACAAACAAATATTATCATTTTGATTTCAGGAGCGAGTCCCATCAGGTGGTACATCGGAGCGTTCTCCGACTCCTACATCCACTCACTCCCTCACAGCACTGCACTCAACGTCTCCTGTAACGCTTAAAGTGGAAGGTGACTCGAGTCCTCCTCTTCCGCAGACGATCCCCGCATCAATCCGACGCACCGCATCTTATGACGAGCAGGTTCCTGCATCACAAACTACAAATCATGATATTCCTCAACTCAATCACCAGTACGAGAGGTCTGTATTCTTCAGAGACCGCCAAGATGTCAGGGGATACCAACGGGATGCAACTAGAAGCAGTCCACATCATGGATTTCAACGTGATGCACTTTGGAGTGTTGCCAGGTTGTCGCTCGAGAGGCAGGATCGCGGCGCAGATTTTTACAGACAAGATGCCATGGCGGCAAGAAATTTTTTGGAAGCTAGAGGTAATTAAATATTATATTTATTCGAGTTTAACTAATTTTAACGTTAGAAATGTTTCTAAAAAGGGAGTAAAAGTTAACGTGAAACAATATTTCGTTGTGTTTATTTTAATATGTCGCGATTAAGTTACTTACAAGAAAAACCGTTTGTATAATTTTAAATTTTAAGTAATTAAAGGCTAGTTGAAAAAAAATCCCCTAGATTGCTTAGAGCTTAAAGACAGTTTTTAATCAGTGGTAAAACATGTCATGCGTAATATAATAATTAATTTGAGGTAGACGGACAAAATTTTGCAAAGCATGGTATAATAATAATAATTCAAATACGTGCCCGCTCCCAATGTGTAGTATAAAGACTGCAGTTTATTCCAAAAAAAAATTCCACGACAACTGTTAGACATCACAGATATTTATTTATTCCTTGAAACATAAATATCTAATACTTTCGATGGATTCGGCGGTAACTTTGTGGAAGTTCATTTTAATATAAAATTAAATTAACTTTGATTATTCCACGTATTGTGTTACAAAATGTGACACGTGTTTCGCCTCTTTCAGAGGCATCCTCAGACAACTACTAACAACCGTCCTAATTGATCCAACTCATTAGGTAATCATTTCTTAATGTAAATGTCATTTGCATTATCGTTTGTTTGTTTTTCTATCATCCCCTCCCATTTTATTTGATTTTTATTATAATATATCAGAATAGTAAAATTAAAATCATTCGTACTTAAGCAAACATTTGCGAAAGTAGTTGTCTGAGGATGCCTCTGAAAGAGGCGAAACACGTGTCACATTTTGTAACACAATACGTGGAATAATCAAAGTTATTTTTATTTTATATCATAAATATCTAAATCGATTGGTAAAACGTCCGTACTGGAACTCGTTAACGACATTCACCACTCGCCTTATTTAATCAATATTTAGTGAGTTCTAAGAAATCAAGAACCTATACAAGCAAAAAAAAACAGCTTTTTTAAAATAATTTTAAGTACATATGTACTTTTTCGATAAATGTGGCTATGGTTTTGTAAAATTAAATTTAAATTGATATTTTTTTTAAGGTTTTAAGATTAAATTGATTTTGTAAAGTCCTATGGCGCAGCGGTTAGCGTTGCGGGTTTCCGTGCCGCACGTCACGGGTTCAACTCCCAGTACAAACAGCATTTTGACACAGCAGGGTGTTTGTGATGTCTAAAAATTTCCTCTCACCCTTTCCAATCCTCCAAAACTGGCTGTAGCGAGAGCGGTTAGTCAACTATTAGTCCTGTCTCGGCCTTATCCTTATATACCTACTACTCTCCTTGAATAAAAATGGTTGAGCTACTCATTAACAAACAGTTCTCGTAGAAAAACTTAATCTATAAACTCTCGTAGAAAAGAGGCCGTATGCTCAACATTGTGAGCGGACATTAATAATAATAAAAATTTGAGACCCCTAAGATTCGGAGGCCCCGAAGTTTTGAGTTTTTAAAATGATTAAAAAATATTTGGCATTTGGCGCTCACTCGAGTCACTCGAGATCTTCTCGAGGATTAGGTCAACATTTAGGTATCAAATTAAAATTAAAAACAAACTAATTTTGAGATTGACTTTACTGGGAATCGAACCCAGACCTGATCGATTTACCAAGCTTTTGCTAACTAGACCACAGCGGACGATATTTACATGGTAAAATCCAATATGGATAAATAATGGCAAAGTATGTTGTTGAAGATTTATATCTGTGTTTCCCAACATGGGGCTACGTACGCTCCACCGGGGGGCAATGTGCAAACTCGGAATCCCGGTATCGCGACCCCTTACCAATCCCATTTTTAGAAAATCCGTAAATTCGTAGGACTTTGGATTCAGAAGCTCTTGGAGGAGCTAAAAAAAAAAAACGAGCCACGCTGAAAATTTGGGCAAATCGGTAATTTCCTGAAATTGGAAATTGTTTGAAAATTTCGATGATTTCCTAAACTTGTATTGCCTATGTACATTTTTTATTTGAAGCAACTATTTTTTACGATTTTTTTGGTACCCAACTATAAGATTTTGACTGGAGTGCATGTAGAGTTTTGAAGGGTCGAAGTGGGGCGTGGTACAACACTGGTTAAGAAACACTGCAGCTTATATGATATTTGATAACTTTTTTGGAATAGCACTAAATTACATAAAAATAAATTTGATAACTTTGTTATTCCACTTGCAGTGCTATAACTATAAAATTTTAAATAAGAAAGGTGGATCACCATTGTTTAATTTATTTATTTCCATTAAGATTTCATTTACCACACATAATGAAAGTAATTAGATTTTAATTAGTATGTACTATCAATGTTTGTATTTTACCCCTACTTTTAGTAGAAAAGGACGAACCCGGCTATTGTTTTGTAATTTATATATTTTTAAAGTTTATTCGTTTATGCGATAGTCTGATGGTGATCTCAAAGAAGCGAAACACGAGTCACAAGTTAATTTTATATTAATTATAAACTTCCACAAAGTTACGGCCGAATCTATCAAATATACATAATACTTGTTCAAATTATGCATATATGTGTGTATCTCTATTATTAACCATTATTTATTTAATGCAGATATAATGGATTCCGTAGCCTTTTAATAGATTTTCGTTAATAAAAAAGCATTAATAATTGTACTATTCCTTTGGTTGTGTAACTTATTGTGACATGTGTTTCACAGACAGAGCTAATATTATTAAAAAGAAATCGAATACATTTTTTAAAATATTCTTCAAATTTTGAGTGGAGTGGTACGATTTTATATTTAATTGGTTGATTTAATTTTATATTCAATATGAAATACATTTATTCAAGCCATCTATTTTATCAATTTTGCGCAGCTAAAATTCTGGATACTAATCTGATTTACGTGTAACAAAGTCTCAATAAAATCAGTACATAGTTACAAACTGTACCGTACTGATGGAAGGGTGATAATTACAGTTAGATAATTAACATCCCTGTACACGTTTGCTTGTGTTTGTCTTTTGCTTTTGTAAATAAGAGATATGCGTGGGTAACATTTCGTAATTAATTTTATTCAGAATGCTTATCGGTATTTTTTTACCTTAGCTTAGACCAGGTAAACATATTTATGTGGTGAATAATTGCTTAGAATAATGGTTTTATTTGATTGGTATTAATTTCTATCAATGTAAGACGCTTATTTTATTGAGATGAGTGAGTCTACAACATGTTTTAATTGGTTATAGTTAAATTAACGTTTTAGTTTCACTGTAATAAAATTGTTTGATTACTCACGTATTTTGAACTGGTGTTAATTTGTATCAATGATTGATCGATTGAAGTGTATATTAATTTTAAAATTCGAAAGAATCACGAGTCAAGATAAGTGTTACAGATACACTTGAATATTAAAATACTTGATGTAGTTTCATTTTCTGATTTGAAAACGGCGTTGATCACTCGACCACAGACCAAGCGAGAGCGATTATCTAACCACTAATTCTGCTCTGGTCTCATTCTTCTAATCTTAGGGTCAAAATACACGAGCCGCATTTTCTTGCCGCTGTAGGCAACAGACAAGCAGCTGACTACGTAGACTCCATATGTTGAGTTGACTGCAGAATGCTGCCGTGTGTATGCCCAATATAAGTTTTATATGAAAAAACGGAGATCACCGAGATGCAGACTGTCTGTATTTTGACCCTTACTCTCTCTTTAAAAGAGGTTTAATTACTAAAGATGTAGTAAAACAACTTGCATTATGATAAGCTTCGTAAGAAGTACATACTATGCTATTTTACAATTAGAGAGAACATGTTTACTCATGATATTATTTATGAAGCAGATTTAACTTATTAGGTGAAGTTCCGTGCAGACGCACACCAAAGTTGTTCCTCTAATGACTTCCAAATAACTGTGTAGGTATTTGTATCAATAGCTTCATTCAATGGTGGCGTTTACACAGCAAATAATGATAAGCGCGGCAGCCATTCAATTGGCGAATTTGAATGTGGAACAGGATGAGCCGTTTGCGCGGGGAATTCTCTCTTTGTGAATTTGCAAAAGCACATCAAACAAAATGGCGGTGCGTTGGTTACAGTGGCGCAACTAGAATACTGTCTCCCGTGTTGTGGATGAGGGTGGGTGTAGGAAATACAAAATGGACGGCAATACTATCATTTGAACATAACAATCAAATATCAGACTCATGCTCGCTGATGCCGTTAATAATGTTAATATTCGTTTCAACGCCAATTAAAATTCATACATCAATTATTCAAGGTGCCTTTAAATTGAATTTTTTTGTTTGATCAGTAATATTCAGTGTTTTTTTTATAAAAATGGAAAGAATTTATTTTCGTATACATATATTTAAGTAAAAAAAATGGTGAAATTAAAAAAAAAAGCTTTTACTTGTTGCTTAAAATTCGATTTTTTTTGAGATGAACACCTTGAAGACAAGTTAGCGAGTATCAATTATGAATGAAACATATTTATTATAAAAATGTCCCTTTTGGGATGATTTAATCAAAATAAAATATGTACAATACAGATATGCGTTAAAACCTACACGGAAAACTAATCACAGGGTCAATATATTTATCCTCCACATAAATTACTGGCATATCTTTAAAATTGTTTCTATTTCATACTTTAACAGGGTTTCCCAAACATTCTCTGGAATGGAACACATTGCAAATCTGGAAAATATAACGGAACACTTAACTGAATTTTTAAGATTTTTAAGATACCATTCCAATTTTTTTCGGAACACCAGTGTTCCGCGGAACATAGTTTAGAAAACCCTGCTATACTACATCAAAATTCCCTTCGATCACATGCACTCTAGTTTTAGTCCTGTGTAGACAATGTAACCACCCTTACATGTAATGTTGTTATCTATAGACTTGAAATTTTTCAAAGTCAATAAGAACCCACGCTTTGCTGTCTTGTGTATCCAATAACTACTGTTGATACTTTTATAACAACACCTACTTTTTTATTTATCATTTCAATAAATCCGAGAGAGTAATCGAATCACTGGTAACCGCAAATGGTCTCGATTGTGGCGTTCACGATTCAAGCCCCGGTACGGACAGTTTCATAAATTTATTTTTGAAAAGAGTTATGAATCTGAGTTGGACAGCATGAATGTATTTTTTCATTTTTCTTTTGCGCTACAATCCGGCTTGCCTGTCCTGTGATATTATGTCCATCCAGCGAAGTAGCGGTTTGATGTTTTGTTGGTTTATTGGTTTATTTATTTTTTTACATTGAAAGAAATGCCAAAGAAGTTGAACGATAAGCTCGATAAGTTTTTAATGATGTTAATGGAAGCCTTTGCTTATAAACGTTGGATTTTGCAAGATATTTTACGTTGCTAAAACAACTTGTCTCTCAATAAAGCGTATTTTTTTTTCAGATAAAGAATCCGACCAGTCCCGCAACGGATCACCCGGTGGCCCTGTAAGCGATTGTCCATCCTGCTCTGCTTGCCGAACGCTTCCTCAGCAGGCTATAACCCCGAGAGAAAATAACAACAAATTACCTACACCCTGAATGAATTGAACCGAATATGCATTTAATGTGAACATAATACTTACTTATAAACGACAAATATTATGAATATGATCAAATAGATTTTTAGCCAGTCTGGAGTGCAAAGTTGTAACGCAGTGATGCGTATGTCACGACCAGTGAGTATTTATTGATGTCAGCGGATTAAATAATGTGTTTCCAAATTATTTACATATATTGGGTCACTAAAAAGATAATTATTATTTATGTCTATATCAATTCCAGTTGAAACTCTCAACAGTAAAAAAGTCTTACATTGTATGCAAGTCTCGTGTAATTTTTTAGATTACTATTTTCATGAAACGTACCTTAACGTTAGCTCTTCACAAAAAGTTTTTTTTAATTTTGGGCGCTGTGCAATCTTTTTGGAAGCAAAACGATTTATTTTATTTCAATAGTAAATGCAGACTTGACAAAGGTTTAATAATCTGGCTTTTAAATTAAAAATATTGTGGTGTATGTCTTGACACGGGAGAGATAACATAATATGTAGTATTAATAGCCCACACAACTTTTGACTTCTAATACATCACTCAATAAGTTCATAAGATGACATATAGATGGTGCCACTATTGACTAATCCATATAACTATAGCCAAGTACCAACGTTCAAATAATACGCGTCAAAATTTCACAACAATCTGACGATTAGTTTACGAGATACAGTGATTTTAATGACGCTACTTTTACAATTTTCAAAACAATGAAAAACTCTGAATTTCGTGTGTTGATGAAGTATTGTTTTTAATGGGAAATATAAAGCAATGGCTTGAAAAGTGTTCAAACTCTCTTCCCTTGAGACAAATGGTAGAGAAATGGTTCGCTGATTTTACCGTGGCCGTACAAACACCGATGATCGCCTAAATTCGGCAGTTGTTCCAGAAAACATAAAAAAGTCTACACAATAGTTCTGGCGGATCGTAAACTGAAGATGTTTAAGATAACTGACAACTTAAAGATATCAAAAGGCAGTGTATTCACCACTATACCTCAACAAATGTCCATGAGACAGCGCAAGTCGAAGTTTGTGCCGCGTTTGCTCACAATCGTCAAAAAACAACAACGCGTCAATAATTCAGTGCGCTGTTTGGAGCTGTTTCAGCGCAATAAAAAAGATTGTTTCATGCGGTATGTAACAAATGATAAAACATGGATCTATCATGGATAGCAACCGGCGAAAGCCGCCCAAAGCGTTTCAGCTGGTAGGTAGCCTGTTATGAGGCCAAAGACAAATCGTTCTACTAAAAAGGCATCGAAATATTAGAAAAGCGTTAGAGTGAATGTATCACTCTTGAAGGAGACTGTGTTGATGAATAAAGTCAAATATTGTATGAAAGTTGTTGTAGTGTCTTACAAACTTATTGAGTGATGTTAAGCATTTGAAGAACAAAAATAAATTGACCATACTGTCAAAAGGTTGTGCACCACCTTTGTAACACCATATTCTATAAAATGTATAGAAGAACGCCAAATTATTGTCATTATACTTTATAAATTTACCGTTCAAAAGTTCATGATATTCTTTCTACATTTCCTAAGATGATTTATAAGACTAAAATCAGTGGTGTAGTGGTAAATAAATAAGTACCAGGTCGATCATTGATTTCTTCCCTATTTTTTTTATATCCGTCTGTAGTTAAAAAAACTACAAGTTTTAACAATTAAATCAATAAAAAAACGCGTAATTAACGCAATTAATTTAAATTAATTGATAAATAAATTTCTTCCCGTTACATCTGTACATTTTTTTTTTATTTTTGTAAATCCGTCGGGTAGATCAATTTTGAAATAATGCTTTTAAATTTTATGAGCAATATTTTGAAAATTTGTAAGTAATATGTATTGTACTTGAAAATTAAATAACAAGTCAAAAAGGTGGCAGGGCATCGCCCTGGCTCATTTTCAGGTGCCAGGTCGCCGACCTGGCACGACCTGGCCCCACTGCACCACTGACTATAATCAATATTAAAATGGTTATGTTTATGTTTGAAATATTGCTAGGGATATATCATTGAAAATCGCAGTATACTATCATCGTCTTTTTCATGTTTTATCCAACAAGGACAAAACAAAAATCAAAATGTGACACCTTAACACCCTAGGCCAGGGGTGGGGAAACTTTTCTTCTTTAAAGGCCGCATTCATTTTTCTGATTCGACATAAGGCCGCAGTAAACATTTACTAGGGAATCTTTGGCCGGAAACAATTCCATGCCCATTTTTATTGCCCAGAAATTTGCGAATTTCCCAAAATTTACAGAATTACAGAATTGGTCAGAAGGCCGATCAGAGTAGCCAAAAGGCCGCAGGTTCCCAACGCCTGCCCTAGGCTTTCGATATTAAATTATTTAACTGCAGGAAGTACTGTATTTACCATATAAAAATAAAATTAAAATATGTAAAATAAAAAGTTCTAAAATTTTATTTCACTGCTTAGTTTACTCTGATAAAATTAAACATGCTTAGCTTAGAGCAGGGATGCACAACTCGCGACGCTCCGTTTTGTTTTTTTGCGGCCCTTGAATGATTTGCTTCTTTCAATAAAATATATTTATATTTTTTAATATAAATCAATTTTTAATGGAAAGCATCCCCGTGTAACAAAAGAACGAGTGTAGTTTCAACATATTTTTTCCTTTGCGATCCGAATTTATAAAAAAATGTTTTTATGTAACACACTAGAATAAAAAGGTGGTGCATGCCTGGTGTAGAACATACAGTTTTTAGTTAAAATTTAAACTAATTTATAGAATTCGTTCTTACTATTATTAACTAATTCACATAAACGAATACGAAGAAATTAAGAAAAAAGTGTTTATAACTGAAATCAAAACATATCGTATAGAATTAATAAAAAAATACTGATTAATTAAAAATAAGTCTTTGCTATTCTCTAAGAAAAAATAAATTTAATGCTTGTAAATTTATCAATTGTATTATAAACTTAAAATTATAACGGTCTTTCAATGTTTTAATTGAAAGCAAAATGTATTTTTTCCTAAAATTTTATCTCAGCTTTCTTTTTATGATGTTTATGTGAATGTTGCATATACTTACTAGGTTTTCAACGCCGATAACCAGTGGTGTAGTGCTAACTAAAAAAGTCTGGGAGCGTATTGCATATGGAAATCAGTTGATCTGATTTCTGGCTCAGTCGATTAGCCACTTGAAAACGATACGATGGTCATTTTGTACGTATCAGTTGAATCCGTCGGCCCTAAATGCGACTTGATATCAAGGTATAATAAATACATGGCGTTACAATAATAAAGAGAGCAAGTAGATCTCTACTCAAAGAAGCTCATAATTTTTCCCGTCTTATTTTTTTTCTGTGTGTACAAAATTCTGTCACTGTTACGGGCGCTTACTAACTTTTTGCCCGTTACAAATCCGGCAATGAATCCATCAATCTTCAATACAATTACTGAATCCACATCGTGTTGCCACATGAATGTTGAATATAATATTTTTGGAATGGAATACGTATTTTTAGTAGTATAAAATATATCTGGTATCTTTCAAAAAAAAAAAACACGTCCATTGACTTACTGTTATAATTATTAAGATTTTAATTTAATTTTCCTAATATACAATTATATTTATTTCATATTTTAATAATTATCAAGCTTAAGTCATTTTTTTGTCTAATACATTCCAATCCTATTTTTTAGATGACTTGAACTGCTTTTAAATATTATTGTAAATAATTTATCTAAGACATTTATATCATAAAATGATAATTTTTGCTGTAAGAATCTGCAATTATAAATATAATAGAATTCTCTCTGCATCCTTTTCTGTGGAAAAATAATTGTGTCAATAAATAAAGTATAATCGTCGATTTCTAATTAAATATGATTAAATGTATTAATTTAGCGATGTTATAATAATTGCGACTATGTAAAGATAGTTGGTAGAAATGTGTGTATTTATTTAAATTATTGTGATGTTATGTTTTATGCATTTAGAAAAAAATATAATAAATACTCATGAAATATTTACTAAAAATAAACCCCTTGGAAGGTAATCAAAACTGTGTTTTATTTTTGTTTAAAATTAAAATAGAACATTTTCTCATTATATAGTTAGATTCTAACATTGATGTTTAAACTTTTTTCAACAAAAAAATAAATAACGGCTAATTTGTATTTTTTTTAATAGTGAATAATAAATATAAAATTATACGATGGTAAAGGTTTAAAAAAATCAATTTGCAGTGCTATTTGAATCATTTCTTCCATTAAAAAAACGGAGCAAAATGTTGTTAGTAAAATTTTTTTTTTAATAAAAACACAATATTCCTTTGTACTTCATTCCACTTTATTTAATAGGTCAGGGCCGGTATCGCTCACTGCTCGCAATGAGCGAAACCGGTAACCGAAACTGAAACTGACGTAATAAATAAAGTGGAATAAAGTACAAAGGAATATTGTGTTTTTATTGATATAATGCCTTTCCACCAAGTATTGACAGTGAAAAAACTTATTTATTTACGATGAAAACACCAAAACTATTTATTAATAATAAAAATAATTATAAAAAAACTAGTCGATTGAATGTCCAATTTTTTTAGATTGAGTACAAGCAAAGCTTGCTAATGGTTAAGTGAAAGATTACTGAATATAATAGACATTTAATTACTATCAGAGCTTTTGTAAATCGAATATGCAAATACAAAGCTCAACCAATACACACACATATATATATATATATATATATATACATATATTGAATTTGACTATACATGAAGAATAATAAATATTTTAAATATCAGTATTAGAAAATATAAGAATTTTTAGACTTCTTGGCCCTTCAATATTATGGTAAGCTAAGCTAAAAAAATTCTGTGCTATGTTTCATATACCAAAAATCTAGTCTTGTGCCATCAAACCACAGTTACCCTATTTCTTGGCAAACCACGCGCAGTTTTTCAATTCCTCCCCTATTTAGGGGTGAGCTTTTAAAGCATTGTATAATACTTGTAGTCTTGTTCGGGTGGTCTGTATCGAATCTCCTCAAATCTCTTGCCGGTGTAAGCAGTTAGAAAGCTAAATAGAATAAGGGTAGACAAACATCCCTAATCCGTGAACACTTGTCGATATGTTATACTCTGCAAGCTTAAGGGTAAAAAAACACGTTCCGGTACGGGTGAAAAATTTGTTTTTATTTAAATTAATAAAATCAGCACGAGAAAAACTTAAATCCAACAGTAAAACAGGTGCACGGCATAAGCACAAGTACCACCAGTAGCCCTAGGACTGATTTACTCCTTTCGTTAACGAAAAATACATATTGGAAAAACAGAAAAATCGTTTACAAACCATAATTGTGAGTGTTCAAAAAAATTGATTATCAATTTATATATAAAGAAAAACAAAATATTCCTTTTTACTTATTTCCCACTTTTATTTTCCCACTTTTATTTTCATGATATGGCAAGCATTATCAACTGATAACTCCTAGCATTTGATAATGCTCGCCATGAGCGAAACCGGTCCTGATCTTGATAAATAAAAGAGGAAATAACTACAAAGGAATATTTTGTTTTTATTAATATCCTAAATGCCTTTCCACCAAGTATTTACAGTGAACGCCTAAAAGTGATCAATTCATAACAGGAACAGCCGCCTAGATGGCATAGATGTATGCGATGTCTTGAATTCCCTCTTCCCACTCAACCTATCCTATGAACGGGGCGTATCGAGAGAGATTAGCTAACCAGTAGTCCTGTCCTAGCCCCATCCTGCTTTTCCTACTCTCTTTGAAATACAAGAAGTTGAGCAACTGAGTAAAACGCAGTTTTTGTAAAAACACTTCTGTTGAGATAAACTCCATTAGGAGTATATATGCTCTTAACGACTTTAACGTTGAAGACTTTACTTCAACTCACCCAGTTACTGATACTATAGCTAGAGCTATGGTAACTGGAAAGTTGACATACGCAACTTTTATCATATATTTCTCACTCAATTTTTATGCTATTATCTCTTAGGACGTTTTCTGAAGACGTAATCAGCTACCTTTACCATGAATGAAATTCCTTGAAAAAAGGCGGTTTATAGCCATAAAGTTGCACTTGTACGTGTAGGCTGAGGTAAACAATTTAATGATATTTTCAACGTGCAGAGTTGATACAAAATGAAAAGTTTTTCCTAGCTCCTTCGTAAATAAGAATAAGACTGAGGGTATTTCGGGTGTTGGGGTCTTTGTACCGAGCACGGATACATTTCGTGTAAGAACGCAGCATCATTCTGATGCTTTAATTTTTATCAACTGCAGTGAAAGCAGTTTTTATTATAAAATATATGCTTCACAAAGAGGCGAAACATGTGTAACATCCTGTAACACAAGTGAAATAACAAAGAGATTTTTTAAATTAAATATGAGCTTCTAAAAGTTACCGCCGAATTCATTCGAAAATATTAAAGTATTTTTTGCCTAAGATATTGATTGTAATGTAAATTAAGGAGGCATACAGTATAGTCGGTTTGATTTTAGTCATTTAAGGAGTGGCGTTGTTTGTTTCAATAAAGTTTAGTCATTCGTTATTGATTAAAAGCTCATCATCACTCATCAGTAAAACATTTCTCCTGGCCTCGGTTTATAATTGGTTTAGAAAATACTTCACTTAATCCATACATCATCAACAATCATCCATTGAAAGAGTGGCTGTCTTTTCATCGTGTTAACAGACTGCGGTTTGAATTGAGTTTCTTTGCCGATGTTAAGTGTTGTAGCAAGGTTGAAAAAAATATAAATTAAGTATTAGGTAAGAAATTCTATATCATAAATTTCAGTAAAGTTTTTACAATAAATCATACATTTTGAGAGTTATTATTCTTTGTTCTTTACACTGTCAAGAAATCGATTAATAAAAACCGAAAAAAAAGTATTACAAGATTAATATTTTAAATAACCATAATTGTTTAATGAAAATACATGCTAGAACCTAGTGCAGGCACACGACAACGATACATTATTTATTATCGTTAATAAATGTTCAACATAATAAATAATTGTGGGATTTACAATTAAACGATTCAACTGGGCTGCACAAATATACACACCTGGTTGTAGTTATTTCAGGCCCGCTCTAGAGTAGGTATATCTGATATATTAATCTATGTTGGCTCCCAATGTGGAGTATATGGACTAATGAAGGTATCTCAACAGAAGTTTTTCTACGACAACTCATTGTTACGCAGTTGCTCAACCTCTTCATTTTAATAGTAGAGATAGAAAGAATAAAGCTAGGACAGAGTAGCGTTACGCTAATCGCTCTCGCTATGCCCCAAATTTTGGTATTGGAACGGTAGGAAGGATTTTTTAACATCACAAACACCCATGCCTTCGATCAGAAACCGATAAATCGATTGAAAAAATGCTGTTCATTGACAATATGTAGTCCGCAAGCACCTCAACCGAAGACAACGACGTTGACTATAGCGCCACAGAGCCGACTTATATTTATTTGGCTAACATTAAATAACAATTATTAAATGTTTTTTAAGAATTTGAAGATTTTTTAAAACGATTCTGCAAGATAATGAGTTAACGTGAACTCTAGTAAACAACTCTGTCACCCTTGTGAATCTATTGTATTTTTTTCACGGATTATGTTCCATTGAAGAAAATAGTCATCTCTTTTTTCATTATTGTGATATCTTCTCATTAAAAATCCCCAGTAAGCCGCACGTAACTGTCTATAGATTACACAATGCAATAAAGACTTCGGCTTCATTGATTTGTAATTATTTAAAATCTATTTTTACGCATATCCTAAAAATCAACAATTTGAGAACTCATTTTAAATAGTAAAATTAAATCATAATTTACAGTATAATGATTAATCCGTGCGAAAAGAATTTAAAATATGTTCAATACATATATACCTATATATAATATCACTAATTTTTCTTGCCGCCTGTGTGGTCGAGCGGTCAACGTCGTTGGCTTCGGCTACGGAGGTCACGGGTTCGAATCCCAGTACGGACAGTTTTATAAAGTGATTTTTCAATCAATTTATGAATTTCTGTTCGAAGGCATGGATGTATGTGATGTCTTGAATTCCCCCCTCCCACCCATCCTATCCTATGAACGGGGAGTATAGAGAGTGATTAGCTAACCACTAGTCCTGTCCTAGCCCTTTCCTTCTATTCCTACTCTCTTCAGAAAAAGAGAGGTTGAGCAACTGAGTAACAAGCAGTTCTCGTAGAAACTCTTCTGTTGAGATAAACTCCATTAGGAGTCCATATGCTCCACATTGGGAGCGGACATGGTATATTAAATTTTTCTTAATTATTTTGTCGTGCAGCGAATGTCAAACTCTGTATGTCACACATGAGTGTCGCAGGCAGTATCAAAATGTAGGTAGCTGCGGTTTATTGCAGAGTATACTAAAATTACAAGCATTTAAGGGTCGTCTTATTCTTATTCTCGGGGAAATGCATTCAAAGATCTCAAATTAAAACCTATGTTGATGTATCAATCTGAAAGTCCTATCGCCATGAAATGTTATTCTAAAAACAATTTACTAGTTTTTTGGCCAAGTGCACAGTATGGCTTAAGTCAGTGGTTGGCAAACTGCGGCTTTCTGGTGTGGCTCTTCCACAAAATACCAAATATAGTTCAATTGAAACATGGTGTCCCACGCGCAGATGTCGGTTTCGGTTTTAAAACTTAGTGTTGGAAAGAGTGATCTCAGCGAATGTTTTTCAATCAGATTGAGGACCTTTTAAACAAAAGCCAACTTAGAAGTACCCTAATCGAGTTAATAACAATTCACCTATTCTAAAAATAATAAAAAAATGCTCTCAAAAGTAATTTGAATCGTTGTATAGTTGATATTTAGCTTAGTTGATTAATAATTTTGCCTCGATCTTGCTTTTAGTGTTAGATAATGTAACGTGACATCCTCTGGAACTTGAGGTTCTATGCACCGATTTTCCAATTGAAGTAAATAGTATTATTGTCTACAAAAACCACATACGTCTTACTGTCTATGAATGTCTATGAAATCCAGTAGTAATTGTGTTCAAGGTCTTTTATGTTTCCATATCGTTTACAAAACTGAAAGAGGTGGTAACAGATTAATACAATGAAAGATATTAGAAACACTGAAAAGTATGAAATGAAGACACCTAGTCGTGTATGAATGGTATTTGATTGTATAAGTTGATGATTGCAATGTTTAAAATATACAGTCTAAGCAAGGAAAATTATTGAAACGCGGTACAAAATGAAAATCATTTATGCACGACATTTATTTTGTAAATAAAGTATTTTACATACTATAAATTGATTTTTTTGTTGTAGAAATTTCGTTTATCGCGACAATGTCATAAACGTATCCCCCGAGATCAACTGGTAATACAGTCGTCAACACGAAGCTTAGCAACAGCTAACAGCCAGTTATCTTTACGCCAATCGTATAACAATTATGTTAAGCATCTGAAATAGAAATTCATACCACAGTCTTGTAAACATAATAATTTATCTGTACTGAAGCGGGGATTAAGCTTATCCTAAAATGAATCATTATTCCAATTATTAGCATTTATACTGATATGCATAATATGTTTTACATCATTATATTTAAATCATGAGACGAAAGTTGTTAAACATCAGAAATAAATCCACTCTTAAACGCGTCTGGAAAATCTATAATTTATCCGTCTTATTCTCATGCTTTGTTTCACAGCATCTGTCAGTCCCCTATTCAAGAAATAATAATTGTTTTTGGGCAGGTCGTAGAGAATAAGTACATTTATGCGGTACTCTGTTATTTAAATTCCATCCCTAAAGTAATTTGTTTTTTTTCGTTTCCTATTTAACATTAAAAACGATGCGAGCAAGGGTGCTTATATGCCTCGGTTGGCATTTGAATTGTGAAATTACAGAAAGAATTAATCTTTTTTTTTGTAAATGTCACAGACATAGTTTCTATTTCAGGAATGAACCATCTTCTCTTTGATTTTTTTATTCGTCAAGATTAATTATCAAGAATAATTAACAATATGAATACTGAAAAAAACTTTTTATAAGAATGTCAACTTTATTTCGTTCTGATAAAAGCAAAATTTAAAAATGTTATGAATGCAATAAAAAACCTTTTCCAAAAATATGTAATATGGATAAAATAAAGATAAAATTCTTAATAAGGAACATTTCCTTTAAAGGCATTTTTATTTGGTGTGCCACGTAAAGTAAAAATTGATCAAAGAATTGAAATGAAAAACACTGATCTATACTGACTATTCAACTACATATTTTATTTTTTACTATGGCAGCTTAAAATTAAAATATTAATATTTTTTAATAAATTAATTAATACTAGCTGTAAGCCCGTTGGCCCCAACGGGAGAATTTTTTCGTATTATAAAAAAAATGAAATTTTCCGTCATGTAACAATCAAATGCATATTTATCAAATTAATCAAAATAAATTAACTATACTAAATTCGCCAAACGGACTTAATTTTTAAGAATATATGGAGTCGTTAAATTGAAGTAACCAAACTGTTAACCAAAAGTGAACTACCAATGGTGAAACTAATTCATCTGACTTTTAATGCAATTACTTAATTAATTTTATTGTTGGAAACTGGCATCATCTTTCAATTGTATGATGAAAGGTTAATAATAAATATGCAAAAAAATAATACAAAATAACTTTTCAGTAATCAGTAAAAGAAATCTGTCTGAGGATGCCTCTAAAGAGGCCGAACACGTGTCAAAGTTGTAGCACAATACTGGCAAAATCTAAGGTAATTTTATATTAAAATGAATTCGCGACAAAGTTACCGACGAATCCATGCGCAAGCATCAACAATGTATTTTAGAGAAAAAATGATTGAAATAATGCAATAAAAAGGGTGGTTCAGTCACATTTTTCCCATCATACTAACTTGCTCACTTGCCGTATTTTAATCTCGTAGACCTCAATCTTCTAACAATTTCGCTTACTTATTTATATTAGAATTTGAGCATTAAATATACCTTTCCAAAGCATAGAACTCATTACTCTTATTTAAAACAAAAGATACAAAACTTTAAAGTATCGGAATAACTTCTAAACCCTCTGTTCAACGTAAAATATTTAATAGCCTCACATACATATGACACACATGAATATTTGCATGTAACTGTCGAAACCTATATTAATGTAAAAATATACCACTTCATTAAATTTGACAGGTGTCAAAATATTACATTTTTGAATCTTGAATACAACAATCGAAGTCAGTAGGATTCGCAAATATCGTTCCATTATCAAATTTTAATTTTAAATACACTATGTTTATCGCCTTGATATTTATGACGTTAGCTCAGTTGATAGAGAGCTCGACTGGTAATCCAGAGTTCTGTGTTCGATCCACGATCGCGGCGTTTTTTTGTATGAGAATTTTCAGCAATTTGATTTGTTTCTTCAAATAATAAACAGTGATTTAGAAAATATGTCTTTAGTAAGAAGAAAAAAAATAAATTAATGGCGACAGCGTGGTAGGATGGGGGGGAGAGACTCGTCCTTTCTGACTCATCGAAAGGCGAAAATCGCGACCATATACAACGAAAACATATTATTTAGTATGGATAAAAAAATGGTGACAGCGGGGCTGGGGCGGAGGAGGGGGAAGGAAAATCGGGGACAATTTACAGACGGACGGACGGACGGACGGACATTATCGACTATTAATATATAGATATTTTTAAATATCAAAAAACCGACTTTCGAATGCGAATGATAAAATAACTCAGATTATTCCACGTATTGTGTTACAAACTGTGACACGTGTTTCGCCTCTTTCAGAGGCATCCTCAGACAACTACTTTTGGAAATGCTTACTTAAGTACGAATTCGTCCTGCGCAAAACTATGTGATGTGATGACTCTGCTCTGAAACACGTGTCACAGTTTGTAACACAATACGTGGGATAATCTAAGTTATTTTATTTTATATTAAAATGAACTTCCACAAAGTTACCGCCGAATCCATCGAAAGGGTTTTATAAGTTTTTTTAAATCTCATTATTGACTAAATATTAGTTTAAGTTAATTTAAAAAGCTGGACATATAAATTTGCGCTTAAAAGAACCACTATGAAATTAACTAAAAATATTGTTGTATAAATACGGTTGTAAGTTGTAACCGTGAATAACTAGCACTGCTCTCTTACAATGGACACAATGGTTCTCAAGATTTATGTGCAGTAAATGTCTAGTTGGGGGTGGCCAACCTGTATCCTCCCGGATCTATAAGAACTTCATTTTTTACAAATTTAAAATCAAAATTTACAGATAAAATAGTATTATATATGAAAATCATATTTCAAGGTATTATATTAGTAGCCGTCACGCATGTCTTTTAATGGTAGTAATTGACGTAGATAATTTTCGTTATGTTTTTAAAAAAATGATGGATAATTTTCCGTTCTTTCTTTTGAGCCAAACAATTTTTAGTTCAATGCAGATCTTAGAACAATTTTTTTTGTCATTCATTTAATATTTTGGATGTCATGATTTTAGCAAAGTTTGCTTTATAATTCCTGCCTGGTGAGATAGAACAGATAGAGGTGAACAAATACGTACAGGTGCAACTAACAGCTGAGAGAAGTATTCCAAGATTATTCATTTTAGAGGAATAGCTTATTGATGTCTAAGATTATGAAAAGTGAATAGAGAAGCTTGAGGAATAAAACATAGCTGCAGGTAATATTTATAATGAATCAGGTATTTGTTTTATTCTGATAAGCAATACAGTACAAGACAATAAAAAAATAATACGGTAAGCATGTTAGCGGGGCGTTGTGTTCAGAAATAAGCAGCAGAGGATCATGTATTAACTTAATCGTTCCATTCTTTTTCCAAAGGCTGCGATTTATTTTCAACTAGTTTTGCTTACAATAAACGATAAACATTGTACATGTATCAACGCTACTCGGTTTCAGGGGGGTTAAAGAGCATCAGGCTCATTTAAGCCCTCCGTATTTAATTGAGTACTTATAGAAGCTTTTTACATTTTTTTCATAAGCCCCCAATTACTGCTGAATAGAAAAATATAAGCTTTCGTAACATCAATAATATTTTCTAAGATACTATAAAATTACTTTGTTATGCGTCTTTCAGAGACAAACTGAACTTTTATAATAAAAATATACGGAGGTTTTCAGATATCAGATATTTTAATACCATCCAATTGAGAAAAATAAAATAATTTATCATTTTACCAGATAAAACGAACATGCAGTGGTTATAGAATAAAAAAGAAATTAATGAATTTTGATTAAAAGGGTATTTACTTGGAAGAACTCCATTGTTAAACAAACTAATAATTAAGTTCTGCAAGGGTTAGAAGAAATTGGTTCCTAGCTGGTTCGACTTCCCACTATTGTCAGATTTTATTATATTTGAATATAATGGCTTCGAAAGAACACTTTAATATCATCTGAGTTACTCTAACATGATATCCTTAATGTATTCTATCATACATTTATCCTGTCTCTGACATCTTAAAATTAAGCAATTCCTATAATTTATTTAGAACTGATTTTTTTTGGTAATTTTACATTATTATTATTTTGATGTATTTTTTACATTACCGTGTTAATGGGGACTTCTTTAAATTAGTTTACAAAAAGATTATCCATATATAGACTCTTTAAGGCTGTTTTTATGTTTGCAAAAAATATACAAACATTTAATAATAAGTCAACAATACTTTTTGATTATTAGCATCTGCTCTAGCGATAAAATGAAAGTGTGTATGTTTTTTTCAATTCACTTTGGTGTTTAAAAAGGGTGGGTAGCAGCACTAGTTCAGTGACGTCGCAATCTTACACTTCAAATTATATTGATGTATTTTTTCAATAAAATATGATTTATTCAATAATTAATAAATCAGCTAAGTATTTTAATTGTATGTAAAGAGTATACGTACTATGTTCGCGAACGTATAAATCCAAACGAATTTATAGTGAACGATAGTTACTCATTCGCATTTATAAAAATATAAGACTCGTCGAAAATAACTCGTCTTTCCATGTAAACGCGGCTTCGTTGATTACTGAAAAAGTGGGAAAATAAATGAATATTATAAAACTGTATTAAAATTAAACCGGATGTTGTTGGATTTCGCTACGCAGTGATACGAATCGAATGAACTAATCCGATATGAGAAACGACTTTATAAGTTTAATTTGGGTCTAAGTCGCTTGTTTACCATTTCACATCCGAATTATACTTTTTTTTATACCATGTTCGCTCCCAATGTGGATCATATGGACTCCTAATAGAGTTTATCTCAGCAGAAGTGTTTCTAAGAGAACTGCTTGTTGCTCAACCTCTCTTTTTCCGAAAAAAGTAGGAACAAAAGGATAGGACTAGGACAGGACTAGTAATTAGCTAATCGCTCTCAATTCACCCCGTTCATAGGATAGGATGGGTGGGAAGGGAGAATTAAAGACATTACATACATCCACGCCTTCGTACAGAACTTCATACATCAATTGAAAAATCGATTTATAAAACTGTCCGTACTTTAGATTCGAACCCGTGACCTCCGTAACCGAAGCCAACGATGTTGACCACTCGACCACACAGGCGTTTTATTTATAATGTTTAAATCTTTCTTTTGAAATCAATATTTTGTTAAAATATGACAAAAACAATATACAATCAGACATTGATTTACATAATATGTAATCATACATGAATTGAACAAACAAACAAAATCATAGATTTTTTTATATAAAAAATCCGCATGTACGGAAATCTGAGCTGAGACTGATAAATTCAATGGCGATATTAAAAAAATATTTCGCTTATACTGATTGCAACAAGTTAGCTGACTATATAGTACCATTACAGTACTTGATCGAAAATACAGTATCAATTAAATAAAATATAAATTATAAATACAAATTAAAAAATTAGCGCGAAACACTGCACAGTGGACTTATCTGTATTTTATTTTAGACGCCTCAATTCGTTGATAAATATGCAATCCGCCACTGATAGTTTAATTAGGGGATATTTTAAAAGTTTAAATCGTTAGTGCAACCACTCTTGAAAGTTATCGGTGAGCTAAAAGGGGTTGGTGCAGAAGGGTGTTCAATTGTTAAAATGATGGCCGTGAAATATTGTTTTGATTGTAAGATAAATATTTACGAAATTGGCGTTTCGGCACTCTGTCGACTTGTTACAAAGGATGGCATTATTATGAGTAATATTTTTTACATTGTTGGCAAACATAACGAAGTCATAAAAGGGTTTCAAGTGTTTGAACTTTGTTATATTCGTATTATAAGATTTATCAGATCTATGGCAATAATTTTAACTTAACAAAATATTTTTTTCATTAAATGCTAATTATAGATCCCTACACATTACTACTATACGAGTAGGCATGAATGTTGCTGTTTTCATTTGCATGCATAAATGAAAAGCACTAGTAGCCGATAACTAAAAATGTTACCTTTGCAATATTTATAATTAATATTTTTATTTGACCCGTTTATTAAGTAAATTATCATAAAAAAAACATTTTTATTATAATGCCATTCCACCAAGTATTGGCAGTAAACACCTTAAAAGTGATCAAGTAAATTATCACTTTTAGGGTGTTCACTGTCAATACTTGGTGGAAAGGCATTATATTAGAAAAAACACAATATTCCTTTGTACTTCATTCCACTTTATTTAATATGTCAGGACCGGTTTCGCTCATTACGAGCATCGTCAACTGATAAAAATTTTAATTGTATCACTTTGTCAAAGAATTCCCAAATTTTAATTATGTTTGTAATTACTTTCAATCCCCATTCTAAATTTATTAATCTGAGATGACTTTTTAATTATATGTAAGATGTGTTAAACATTTTAATTTTGTGCTATTTTAGAATCACTTTTAATGTAATTGGTATTTTCTTTTCAATGCCAATTGTTGTTTATAACTGTTCATTTTTGTATAAATAGCATTGTTAAATTATATTTCTTTATCGTTTAATAAATATGACAACACTAAAAAAATACGTTGAGAGCCGCAGTGTGCCAAAAACTATGATAAATAAATATTAACTATTCCAAATATTTTATGAAAATAAGTATTCCAATATTACATTATAAATACAAATAGCATGTATTCGAATGTATTAGAATAATATAAAGATATTCATGACGAGACTTATAATTGATGGCAAATACAATTTGTGTCCTTAATAAGTAGTATGTTAATTTAAATTAGGCAATATGTAATGTGACAGTGAATGACGTTGATTATCGAGCCAGTGATTTTTATGCACGTAAATAAATTGAACGAATAGTATTCGAATAACTTATCAGATATACGAATATCATAAAATAATTTATTTAGTATCGAATATTCTAATATTCGACAACCGACATGTGTTCTTAAATGATATCCAAATTATTTTAGATACAGAAAATTATATCAAATACATTTTTAAATTATGCTAGTCTCACTCAATGCAGTAGTCTTAAAAGTTAGTCACTGTTGGTGCTTTTTGCTTCATATTTTTTTGTTTGTTTTCGAACACAAATTATAATGAACATTCAATGAAGTCCCATTTAATATAGGATGACGCAGGTTGTATTAAACTGCGAAATATCAAAGTGCGACCCAAATCGGCCCAAAGCGGTGGCACGTGGTCCTCGCCACGTGACTTGACACGTGTTGTGGTAACCAATTAAAAGGCGCTGCGCCGAGTAGTATAATTTAGAGTGCGATGTACTTTTGTACGGATTTTTAAATTTGAAGTTTTATAACCATGATCAAATATTTTTTTGAAGAGTAAAATTCGTAAATAATTATCAAATAAAAACACACAAGTCAAAGTAAATTTAAAAGTAAAAGATATAAAGAAATACAATCAATTAGTTTAACGGGACTGGGTAATAAGACCTATTTTCATATTCCTCACAGAAGGAATAGGTTCCAGTTCAACTTGTAAAACAAATTTCGCTAAAGAGCTTTGAAATCGGGCATGGCTTGGAAATAAATATTTATAGATAATTACAATATATTGATTTGATTGTCTTGATTTATCTGTCTATCTGTAATTAAATATATACAGAACAACAAATATTATTCTTAAAAATTAAGATTTCGATGAAGGTGCTTTGTAAAATTTTAATATTAAATTTGAATCGTTCAAATTATGTAAATTTACACAAGTTTTGTCACTAACGACCCGGGTTTCGCTTTTCGGCATCTTCAGGCGTTCAAGTGCACATATGAACTTGAACTAACTGAATCTTACTCTGAACTGAATCAATATTGCTAATACACCAAGATTGACTGTAATTGTATTGTATTTTAACATTATACACATACATACAATTTTGGAATCGTCGATATTTTAGAATAATAAGCGGACTTGGCCAAATAGCGGAAGATTTTTTATCCGGATGGTATCTTGGCTGTAATGTATTGATAAACTAAGGCTTATACAAAAACCGACTTTTGAATTATTTTTTTTTCAAAAAAGTTCATTTTTTTATGTTGTTTATATATGTACATAATAATACACAACAAGAAATAATTTGATGTTGCTCTTCAGAATATATGATTTAAGAAAACACAAAGCGTCCACTGATCGTTTTGAAACAAAATGTCTTGATATCGAAAATACCCTTTCGCTGGGTAATGATGTGGGGCATATGGTCTTAAGTAAGGCTTCCAATTAACCGGACTTAAACACTAACCGGTTTTCGGTTTTTTTCTGACAAATAAACCGGGTAACCGGTTTAAACCGAAATATCATATATAAGTTAGGTATGCAACAAAAAATCGTAGAAATTTTTCAATATTTGGCATAACAGCTAAAACTCCAATTTCAAACAAAAAACACGACATTTATCTTAATGGGACTTTAGTTACCAACCTTTGCTATGGCAAAGTAGCAATTACTATAACATGTGAAAAAATATTTTATGATAAAAAAAATATACGTCAAATAAAAAAAATAGAGCTTGATTATAAAACTCGTCAAAAGAATGATTAAATGCATTCAATTTTTAAAAAATATCAACTGGATAAAACAAGAAATCCAACGCTTAGACAAAACTAGAGTAGAATACCAAAATATTCACTTGTGTTAATAAAATAAATAATTACGAAAAAATGTCAAATTATTTAAAAGAGTCATTTCTGTTCACAACATGGACAACTTTGAGACCGAAGTAGATTATTCTACAAAATGTATATATATATGTACAGGTTTGTTGTATTTGGTAGTTTTTTTGGTAGAACCCGGGTAACCGAGTGAAATAAACCGGTTTTCGGGTTTTTTCCAAACACGCGATAAATCGGTTTGGAAGCCCTAGTCTTAAGCCATCAAATAAAATATCCAAATTTTCTGTCCTTTTGTTTATAGACTCGTTTATGGGAAATTCGGCACAACCGGTTTCGAAGTTGAAAAACCTGTTTTCGAATGTAGCAAATTTTGCAAAAAAAAAAAACGGTTTTTGAAAACCGACAAGCCCCAGTATCAACGCTATACAATCGAATAGCAGCATCTTGCATTAATGGCATGTGCGTGCGAGCGTTTGTGTGTTTGACACGTGTCATCAGTGGATTCTAATGCCAACCTGATGTTTTTATTTTCAATTAGATATGTAAGTTTACCCTCGGCACGCGCTATCATATACACAATTCCGTCATTTGTATCTTGATCCCGCATAACAACCGAATGATTCTATTGTTGATTTTTTATTGCGTACCTCGTTAGCTACTTCTTCATTTCTGATGAGTTATTACTTTTTTTTGTACATGTGTGTATGTATGACACATTTAAGAATAATTTTATATGTACTGGTAAAAAGGAAACAAAAAACAGCAAAGAAGTTTGTTGCCTTTGTACCTTGGATATGTATGTACATATATGAAAAATGAAAAAGCAATACAATATCATCCGAAACCATTTAAATATTTAAAAATTAAAAGTGATTTATATCATACACTAGCCGGTACCCGGCAAGCGTTACAATGCCACTGAAAGAAAAAAAAAGTGTTTGTGTTTTAATTGTGTATTGAAGTGCATGTTTTCTTTTTCTGCTTGTTTGACGTTTGTTGCCGATTTTCTATGGTATGACACACGCGCCACTTACTGTAATTTAATAGTAATACGAATATAACCTTCGCGCAAGTTGCATGAACGGTAGTGCAGATATACATTTTTTTTTATATAAAATAACTACTAACGGTGTGGCAACGCATAAAATAAAAACAAACAATCCCACCTAATGCACGAAATACATTTAAATATAATTTCAAACATTCATTTTTATGTATTAAGAAGAAGAAGATATAATAGAATTAATATGACGATGTTTAAAATTATTCAAATTACACTCACATTGGATTCCATTTTTAATACAAGCAATCGAATGTCAAACTTGAATTGTCAATATAACAAAACGAAATGGCCGCCGTTCAAAATGATTTCGAACGCCGGCCATTTTTGTTTTGTTTTACTGCAGTGTAAAAAAACATTGAAATCTACGGGTATTTTAGTTTTTCGACACTGTTAGTTAATTAAAAAATGCCTATAAGCTTCCCGGAAGTGCAAGCTAAAAGGTTGTTAAAGTTTTATTGCAATCGGATTAGCGGTTTTCGAGTCTATAGACACCGAAAATCACGCAACATTTATATATATATATGCAAGATAACGTGATCCGAAATTATGTTGGTGGCGAAATAATCTTGAAAGGTAATATGATAATAAAAAAACTTCACCATTATTTACCAAATCATTGAAAAAAAGATGTCATGTTGTTACCAGTAATGAATTCTGTATTGTATAAATACAACGTTTTAAGCATTCGTGAATTGAAACATAGCCCTCATATTGCCTGGCTCTTAAGGATTTTAATAAATAATAAAAATATGTTCAATATTTAACTATAACTAATATTTAACTAACTAATAACGACTTTACTTTTCTTGTCAATAAAGTGCAAGTGTTGAGTATATTGGCGTAGGAAAAAAATACTATATAAAAAAAAGTGATTTATATTTTTTTTTATTTCGACATAAAAAAATAATAATAACACAAACTAAACATGGATGTGGTGAATGGAAAAATGAAAAAAAAGGCCCTTACTCATATTTAAATTCTTTTACGCGTTGAAAGTCGTCACTTTCAAAGCATTTACAATACATGACAGTTTGGTAGACACAAATAATTTGTAACTTGACTGTTAAGGCAGGGGGATGGAGGGCGTTCAGAGGGGCCCGCGCGAACCCCTTGTTAAATTTTACCAAGGCCGGCGAGCCCCTTGTTAATTTAAAAGAAATCAATATTCTAAGATCGAATAAATATATTCTACGACAGCTTCAGTATACACAGTAGTACATTTTTAGTCATTTACATTGATAAGTTTACGGTAAATTGCATATTGCTACATATTATTAGTGCTTTAAGTAGCAATCGATTGTTTATTTAAGTATTGCATATGAGTATTTAAAAAAGTTACTTCTTCCCCAGAACACCGAGAATTGCTTTGGGATTAAGCAAGCCATTTGTTAACGTATTGCCACCCCACCGCTGTGTTAAGGTGTTCGCTTTGGCTGTTCGGATTTTGACAACTAGGGGTTGAAATCATCAGTCTTGTCTTGAATTGCTTTGCCTTCAACGTTTTCACTAGAGTTAAACATGTTCTTGAATATTAATCGCGCTGTCGTACTTGTCCTGTTTCTTTTTTGCTACGTGTGTAACGTAAACTGTCTGTTTTTTTCGATTCTATAATAAAGCTTAATTTGTTTGGTCCTCAAACGGTTAAAGGGTAAGGGCTCATATCGGACCAAAAGCTTAACTGAGGGAAACAATTTTCAACTCTCTCAAGCAAACACACACTGCTGGAATCTAGTTTATTATTTTTATTAAAAACACAATTAAGTCTCTTTGAGTTTTGAATTTCTGAGACGTACTCCTGTAAAATGTTGTTCGCAGAAACAGGATTTTACGTAATGAATGTCGAAATAATAACAATCAATACAGATTTAGATAACAGACTACTAACTCAATATATACTAACTTGACTCTCTATCCATGGCAGGCAAGGCAACAGACCGAGTGGTAGACATTGCTAATGAGTAATTAATAATAAGTAATACTAAATGAAGAAAATAAATTATTACATCCTCCTCTGGCTACTGCGATAATCAGGGAAATCTCTCTTTCTCAAAGCAATCCATTCGGCGTTTCCAAAAATAGCGGTACCTAACCTATTATTGTGGTTATAGGTAAAGACCATAATAGTCGTAAATAATTATTCTTTTGGGGCGGTAGTGGCACATCACCAACGAGATAAATTTATTCTAACCACTATGCGAGGAAATAAAAATTAAGATTTAAATCAACTGTACATTTGCAATATATAATGAAGAAATCTCACATCGAACTATTGTATTATATAAAAATGAAGAAAACAATTTTTCTCGTTTGTTTTGTCCGCTGCTAAAATCGCCTGCCATGCTCGGGCCTGCAAGCAATGCATTTGATCAGTCAACAATCTCTTCTCTTCTCCAACAAGTATTGACAGTGAACACCCTAAAATGATATAACTTGTTAGATGATTGTATTTGATTTGAACTACGTAGATAGAAATTGAGAACATGTAATTTTATAATCTTGAGAATTTCATGATTATTAAATGAACCCCGAAAAATATGATGAATTATTAAAAGTCGAAAACAAACAAGAGAGCTTCAATAGAGTGAAACGATAGCATTTCTAAAAGAAATTTGGTTGAAACAAAAGTACTGCCGACATTTCTTATGGACTCACTCCAATTGCAACTTGGATTGGAACTGGTTTTCAAATGACTTACTTTGCCTCAATGTAAATCCAAAAAGATTGCTTGCACACAGAGCGATAAAATTATTCATTACTTACATCGGATGTTTTTTTATATAATACTGTCAGTATGAATATTTTCTTGTATGTTTTATTTTGGTCAAAAAACTATGGCAAACAAATAGTATATGTACATATTTTTTATTCAATTATTGCTAAGGTTTCGCGGCATACAATACAGTGAGTAGTAATTAATTAAAAAAAAAAATAACTTAATTCCACTAATACAATGCAGTTAATCAAATAAATTCGATGTGGTGCGATGACCCACTAAACATCTGCGGTTTTATAGCACGTGTAGAGAGAGGTTTAGGGGCAGAAGTAATTGTTAGCGGAACATAGTAGAGTTTGGTAAGCACAATAACAAGGATGGCAATGTAATAGTTTAGATTGAAACATAACGTTGAACTTGGGGGATTTACTGGAAACCATTTTATGGATGAGCTTATATAAATTGATTTTTGGATAATTCTATTTAAATAGAATGGCTTTTAGTACCATGATATAATTGTTTTAAGCCAGGGCTGAGGAGTCAGAATCGGAAAAATCCCATCAGAGATTCAGACCCATTTATAAAAAAATATTTCATAATGTGTATTCAACCACACTAGTCCATAGTTTCGTCACTGCATTCTAGGCTGACTAAAGATGATCTGATGGTATACATAAAATATGTATATATACATCAGTTAAAATTAAATGATTGAAAAATTTCTTTGAAGTCGGAGTCGTATTTTTTTTACACGACTTCACAGCCCTGCCCTGTTTTGAATGAACAACACCAATTTGCAATCATCTTCAGAAATTCAAGCACACGGATAAACTCGAACTGATCGGTAATATATAAAAAAAGTGATGTTATTACAACTGCGTTTAAGAACCATACACGTCCTTTACCAAAGTGGGGCATTTAAACTCCTAATGGATCTCATCTAAACACGAGTTTTTCTACGAGAATTGCTGTTGAAGACTGCTGGGGCAAAACTGTCACTCAGTTATACAACCTTTCATTTTTCCAAAGAGGGTATAAGTATAAAAATATGAGCAGGTAAGGAGTAGGGTCAAGGTTATGGCTTTCACGATTCCCGGTAAATTGCTCGAATGAAATTTCTCGAATGCAAATTGCTCGAATGCAATCGCTCGAATGGAAATTACTCGAATAACAAGATGCTCGAATGACCAATTCCTCGAATGTCAATTGCTCGAATTACAAATTGCTCGAAATTTTTTATAAAAGTTTTATAAAAGTTTAAACATTAATTACTCATTCTTTTAAAAAATCTTTATGCAAGTCGGTTAATAAGTTAAATATGCAAAAAAGTATGCAAAGTATGCATAAAAAGTATGCAAGTTAAAAAATAATAATTCAATTCAATTATGATAAATAGTACAGCAATAATATGCAATTTGATAAAAAGTTCGGCTTATAAATTAAACGTAAGTATGGTGTAATAAAATGCCGAGTGATCAAATACCAGGTAATAAACACTAAACTGTATTAAAACCGTTTAAATAACCAAGCAATTCGAGCAATTTGTAATTCGAGCAATTGATATTCGAGGAATTTGTTATTCGAGGATCTTGTTATTCGAGCAATTTCCATTCGAGCAATTTCCATTCGAACAATTTCATTCGAGCAATTTACCGACTCCCGGTATTCACTGTAGCGTCTTAGTGTCAGATGGGTGGGAGCGGGAGAGACATTACATACATATATTGATATGCCTTGAAATACAATTTCATACATCGTGAAAGTGACCGTACTGTCGCATTTTTTGAAATGACAAATAGTCATACAAACCAAAGGCGAAGCCCGGGTCGCAACGAAAAATATTAATATAGGAATGTAAAAAATCTGAATGATTTAAATTCTGTATTCAGCACCTTCTGTCGATATTTTAGAAACAGTTAACACTTGGCAAATTATCATCTAATTAATTAACCACGTTAAGTTATAATATAATGAATACAATTTATATTATGTATTAGATATAATTTATTTAAAAATCATGTTTTGTTATTATTTCGTTCATTGTTATATGTAAATTTAAATATTTTTTTCTGATGCTATGATTTTTTTATGAGAAATTGCAGTGTACATCAGTGTTCCGGAACCTTTTTGTTGCTACGAAGCAACTACAAATAGTTAGAAGTTTCGCGAATCCATTATGAAAATAAAGTTTTTGAAAAAAAATACAATTAATTAATCCTAATACTTTTGATGGATTCGGCGGTAACTTTGTGGAAGTTCACTTTAATATAAAATAAAATAACTTAGATTATTCCACGTATTGTGTTACAAAATGTGACTCGTGTTTCGCCTCTGTCAGAGGCATCCTCAGACAACTATTTTTGCAAATGCTTGCTTAAGTACGAATGGTTTTAATTTTACTATTCTGATATATTATTATAAAAATCAAATAAAAATGGGAGGCAAGGAGGGGATGATAGAAAAAAAAACAAACGATAATGGTAATACCAAGTAATATTAAATAAAATAGTTCAATATGTCAAATTTTAATTATTTTCAATCTGTACACTTCCATACATTTTGACGATAACGACCCAGGCTTGAACCCCACGAACTGAACTGAACAGTTCAAGCGCATCCGTGCTCTAGATAAAACCAGAAGATGCCGAAAGGCGAAACCCGGGTCGTTATCGTCAAAATTTATGGAAGTCTACAGAATAAAAATAATTCAAATTTGTCATTAAATTTCCATCAAGCACTTCGGTCGAAATTCTAAATTAGTTCAATATGTATTTTTAAAAAGAAATATTCAAAATTGATGTATAATTTGACTAAGTAACTCACATACCCATTTGACATTACCGGCGAACCCCATTTGCAGAATACTGGTATACATGATATTCTATTTCTAATAATGTAAGAGATAAATAAATCCTGTTTTCCGACTCACCAGCGTTCTCCCGTATTTTTCGCAAACTTAACCAAACCATAATCCGTTTAGTTGCCTTTCCCCAAAAGCCAACGATGTGTGCACTTCTATTAAATATTTTTGGAACATGTACGCAGTATTATGTAATAATGTAATACTATTTAGGTCATTTAGTATTAAATCTGTTTTAATAACAAGATGAAATACAGTGAAACCTCGATATATCATTTTTAAGGGTCCTTTAAAAAACGACCAACGCGAGACTATTTTTTCATGCTGTTTTTATTTATCAAAACACTTGACATGAGACGAGTTATAGGCATAAGCTCCTACTACCCCTTTTGTACTACAACTGGCAGACATTTAAAAGTTTAGTTCAATTAATTATGTTTAATTTTTTTTTATCATGTAACCAGTAATATCTTTTGTTTTTATTGTTTATGACCTTAAATGGCCACACTGTTTTTCTATATCCGAAGCGATTTTCGTTTTTTTCCTTCTTGCCATAGACTAATATACTTCTTCTTGCTTTGACGTATGCCAGCTGCTGGGATTAAGTTCCAGCGGTTGTTTTAACTTCACTTGTGATTTTTTTTTGGATTTGTGCGATACGCGATTCATAGAATGGCGTATCGGAAAACTCGTCGCCCGGATTGAAAAAAAAGCTTTTCCAATCTCGACGATAATTAAAAATAATTTTTGGTATCAGTCGCGCGCGCAGTCTTAAGATATTTTGTTCTTAACTTCTATCACTTCATTGTGCAAGCTAGGTATTAATTCTGTTGCAATGTAAATTATATTTGTTGATAATTGTGTGTGATTTTAAATAAAGTGTTTGCAAGTTCCTAGTAATAAACATCTTCGTAACAGTTGAGCGATGTTTTTTTTATTCCTACCTACTTGTTGTACCTCGACTATCATTCAAACTGCTGTTGGTTGTAATGACTTTTATTAGTATGGATTTATTCTTGGGGTATAACATCGTGAAAAAAAATACAAATTTCTCAAAATAAATGAAACTCGCTCAAAAATAAATTACGAGTCATGTCACACTTTTATAGCAAACTTACGATAAACGCATTTTTTAAGGTCGAGTGAGAAGCATGCGGATGCTCCATTTTTCAGACTATATTTCTTTCTTCCCAAGTGCAAGAAAATGTGCATTTCAATTTAAATGCAAATTTTTAATACATATTTGTCTTTCATATAATACTGTAATATATTACAATGGAGTTCTAATAAGTAAATGCCAATTCAATTAATAACTTGTCCTTCAAATATAGCAATTCTGCACCGAATGGACATTAATGGAACCCAGCTTTAATGAGAAAACACGGTTGTAATTTTAAAAATTCATCTACCCAAGGAATAAAATTTTGCCCACTAGGGTATCAAAAAGCCTAAGTTGCTTAAGACTATATTTAGCGGGAAGGTATTTTTGGGGGTGCGGGAGAAGCCTCTAACAATATAAATTATTTTTGTGATATTTGAAAATCGAAACACATTTTTAATTGGGGGTGCGGAGACCTATTTTCAGATTCAAAGAGGTGCAGCTCCCTTAAAAGGTTAAGAAACACTGCTCTACAGTCTACATTAGGGGTAACATGGTTAAAAAGAGTACATTTCCAAAAAACTTTTTTGGATTCACTTTTGTTTTTTTAATAATAAATGCTTTGTAATATGTGTATCGGAAAAAAATTGCGGGCACAGAGTTGGGAGCCCCTGTACTATATCACCTTACTTATTTTTATTTGATTTATTTAATGTCATTGTTCAGTTCTAGTTATTACTAGGAAAAAAAACAAAATGTATTGAAGTGATTATTGAAAACAAATATTTTTAACGTTATATTATTAGGTACAGTTAAGTACCATGCTATAATGAATTAAGCAAGGGCGATTAAGTCTTTAAGTACAGGCAGTGGTGTAGTGGGGCCAGGTCGCGCCAGGTCGGCGACTTGGCACCTTTTTGACTTGTAACTTCATTTTCAAGTACACACACGTATTCAACATCGTTTTTTATTGATTTAATTGTTAAAACTTGTGGTTTTTTTAACTTCGGACGGGTATAAAAAAAAAACAAAAGAAATAGGGAAGAAATCAATGATTGTCCTGGTACCTATTTATTTACTACTACACCACTGAGTACAGGTAACGGCTATAGTCACGATTTAAGGGAAAACTAAAAAAAGCAATTTAAAATATGAAACTTGACATTGTTAATAACATAAACGTGATAAACAACAAAATATACGTCATTTCATTAATGACAAAAAGTATCAATCGCTAGGTATAAAAATAATATTTGGTTTTAAGTTGCAAAAAGGAATCTAAATTTCTTTGGACCTGCCTAAGAATATATTGTAAAATTTCACGATAATAGTGAAATAATCACATACAATTTTCACTCATTGTGATGATTCCTGGCATATCCAGGAAAAATATTCATAAATAAAATCAATTACGTTTTGTGGGATGAACGAGAGGTATCAGTAGTTTACTTAATATTTACATATATA
Source organism: Himalopsyche anomala (assembly GCA_031772345.1). Lineage (NCBI taxonomy): Eukaryota > Metazoa > Arthropoda > Insecta > Trichoptera > Rhyacophilidae > Himalopsyche > Himalopsyche anomala. The sequence continues at coordinate 1,047,327 of CM062834.1, read as the reverse complement.
ATATAAAACATAATTATTCCATAATATAAAATGTACAGGAAACCTTTCTCCAAATAGTAAATATACTTAGGAATCCTGGGAAAAAGGTCCCGGTTATTTTTTATGCAAACTTTTTATTTGATGGTTGATAACGATATCACCCACGTAAAATAGGACCGAACCATACTTGAGATATGCTTTATTTTGAATGTCTATACCTGTATGAGAATATAATTTTAGGAATAGTCTACAGAAAAAAATATTATATACGAAATATAATCACTTTAGAACGTGAAAGACAATAAGTAAGTGTTTAATCGAATTGTCAGTTATTTGATTTGGTAATCGGCTTACAAGAATTATATTCTAATATAGTAAATAGTACGACGGGGAATCATCGGGATTCGATCCAGATAACCTGGAAACGCAACAGAGCTTGCGTTCGATTTAAACCAGTCAGGGATACATTTTCCATTTAGATGAATTTATTCGTGCTTTGGAAAAACGAGACTTATATTGTTCAATTTGTATTTTATTTGAATAATTTCATGAAACAGTTAAAACAGAAATTGATTTAAATTTATTTAAGCGAAACTTTAATATAAATATTGTCTGACCAATTCACTAAGGTTCCAAAAACAACAGAAAAGTACAGAATTTTAAGGAAACCATGATTGATGGAAATATGCAAAAGAAAATACGTTTATGTTTTCTTCTTCTACACTACGTAAGATTCGCAAATAAAAAAATCTATTTTTATTTGTAAAGTGAGTTGCGTTATTACAACGCAGTCAATTTTAACCTTTGGGCTGAACTAACCTATTCTTCATTTAACTATTACCTAGCATTTGTTTTTTTTTTGTTTAACTGGACACATGTTCTTTTAACCATTAACTCCTTCTAACAATATTTCATAGTCTTTTTGCAACTGACAATACAATGGAAAACAGAGGGGAAACGTTCTAACCTTGTTGGATCTTTTTATAAACACATTAAATGTGTAAGATCATTAAAAAATATTGTAGTTTTTTTAAATGTTTTATTTTTCGATAAATGGGTACATTTCGTTGAAGCCTCGCATATAGTAAACATTTTTGTGAAAATTGGTAACTGGATATGAAAAGTGAATATTCTTACTAACTTTAAGCGAAGGAGAAGTTTAGTCTTAGAGCTTGGGCTCTCATCGCTAAATCTAATCTTACAAAAACATTAAACAATGTTACATATATCTGGAGATATTTTGAGATTAAATATAATTGCGTTTTAGATTAGATAGTATTTACACGGTGTAAGCGAAATTTATTTTGAAGAGTTCGCACTTTGTATAAGATGGTTTTCAATTGGTACTTTAATTTGGATTGTGTGTTTGTACTTAGTGAAAAAGATACTTTTAACAAAGTACCAGAGACATAATTTTTACATCCGTATGGTACGACCATTGGGAGAAATTTGTTTAACATAGCGTGGGTCTGTTTAGAACTCAAAATTGTATTTTACAACACAATAAAACTTTCAAGTGCATGGGTGTTTACATTAAAATTTATTAACATAATAGTTCTGTGGCTGTAGTGTAAAAGTTACTAAGTCAGCAAATGAAAAATATTACACATTTAAAATTATTTTAATTTTACTTTATAAAATTATTTATTGCTGTTTTTCTATTTTATTCATTTAATTACTAATAATTATTTAAATCTACATTTTTTTATATAAGCTTTATAGCTGCTCTAGTATAATTAAGTAATTTTACAGAATTAACCCGCTATTATTATATATGTCGCCCGCTTTGGTCTAGTTGGTAAGAGCTTGCTCTTCCGATCAGGTGGGTTCGGGTTCGATTCCCGGTAAGGTCAATGTCAAAAATTGGATTTTTTCAATTTTAATTTGAGATCTAAGACATGGGTGTTTGTGAAGTCAATTCTCCTTGGGTTAATCTCATGTGACTTTCAAAAATTCTCATCGAGTATATCTCGTATGATCTTTCAACTTTAAAAATATTTGACGTATTGGTGTAAGCTGTAATGTCATTTTTTTTTTTAATTTATAAAAAAAAAATATCTTATTTATCTTAGTGAGACTATATACATATTTTAATGTGCTGTATATTTGTTCAATGTTTAAAAAAATCTTACGGTGGATATCTTTATTTGTTAATAATGAATGTAAAAGTGAAGAGAAAAATATTTTTATAAAACTAAATATAATTTTAACAAAAAAAATAAAAATATTTCAGGCCTTTATTTTGTAAATATATACTGCCAACAACTTGATAAATTTAATAAAGCAATATGAAGAAAAAGAAGATAAACGATTGCCCTAAAAAATTGTCATTTTTTGACAGACACGATTTATGGGACAACCTTATCAAAAAATATGTTTTGAATATTTGTTTTATTCAATCACCGATCTTGTTACATATCAGCCGTTCTCGTTTTGCATTGTTATTGTGTAGGCAGGTTTACATTGTAAGCCATTAGAATTAGAAGCTTTGTAAACCTCGCCATGTTATTATTATTAATAACGGCTGATGCCCCAATTCGATCCTGTAGGATTAAATGCACTCATGCGGCTCTGTGACTATCTGAATTTGAGGGCACGTACATTTAACAATACAATCGGACCAGTTATTATCGTCATTATTCGATTGGTTCATAATTTATTGGGATCGGGATTTTTTTTACAAAGATTATTACAAAGTGAAATTAGTTTTAATAAAATGCGTACCCCGAATTAAGACGTGGTGAAGTTCTTTGAAAATGCATTGATGTATCGTGATTTATTTTTATCTTGTGGTAGCTATTTTCATGCGTTCTTGAAACGTTGCAGTTTTTTCAAAAAAGGTGATAAATGCTTTCATGCGATAATACATTATTATGTTCGTACAAATTTAAAATTAAAAATAGTTTTACTGTACCACATATAAACATTGAAATATAATATTAATTATTGAACTTTATAATTTTACATATGCTAATATATAATTATAATATTGAACTCTATAACTATATACAGTACCGGCGCGAGGCTATTTGGCGCCATAGGCAACGGGCATTGGCGCGCCCTCTTATTAACAATCTGTGAAATATTTTTTTATATGCGTGTCCTCTCTCAATGTGGATCACATGGCCTCCTGATGGAGATATCTCAACACAAGCTTTTTACGAGAACTGTTTGTTACTCAGTCGCTCAACCTCTCTTTTTCGAAGTATATAGAATACGATACATAATTATAACGAACAGATACAAGCGTAAAAAAAACTATTATTTGTTATTAGATTATAAAAAATAATTTCATTACTCAATTTATGCGATTAATGATTTGCGCCCTAGGCGATTGTCTTTTTAGTCTTTATGGTGGTGCCGGCCCTGACTTTATATATGTTAACTGTATATATAATTCAAATTTTTAAGTTCATATATAAGCCATCAATAAATGAAGCGAGTCAAATAGTAAAATTTTAAAGTTTTTCATTGTACTTTTAAGTACAATAACGTATTTACTTGGTGTTTTGGTGGATTTTTAAATTTAATTTTAGGGAGATAACACTAATGCAGTGTATATTTACTAATCTCACATCACTTTTACGTTACTTTAACACATGTAAACCAGGGATGGGCTGGAAGGGGGCTCGGGGGGCTCGCCCAAGACCCTTGTTAAAATTCTGCGTGGCCGGCGAGCCCCTTGTTAAGTTAAGAAAATCATTCATTTAAGATCAAATCAGCACCTAACTGCAATTTCTTATAAATTGTAATACAAAACAGAAGACTTTGTTGCTCCTCCATTTTTTTAATTGAAGAAGCAAACAAAGGCAACTAACTAACAGGCCGCAAAAAAGCCAGTGAGCCACGTCATTTTTTTTTTTTGGATATCAAATTTATGGAGCTTCAAGTACCAGGACGCGCCAGCGTCAAGGTTCTTCCAGTCTCCTTCATCGATAAAGATTTTGAAAAATTGTAAATTGCATCCCCTTACCGTCGTTCGCAGACGGAAGGGCGCGATCACTACAGAGATAAGAAGTTCACGGGAACTCCATATGCATTATTTTGCAAATCACATTCCATATGCTTCCTCCATACTATATCCGTACATGTACACACACATGCGGATACATACATACACAACTGTATGTGTGAGCCACGTCATATGCATCATCTATGGTATGAAGACATTATGGCTGAGATTTACCGAGCCCTTGTTAACATATTACCAGCCCACCGCTGATGTAAACTATGTAAGATATGAACTATTTTTTTTTCTAAAATACCACTTGGCTCACTTCACCTCACAAGGGATCATATGTACTATTATATTGTATATAAATAATACTTAATTATAGGTAAATACATCAAAATAATGCGGTGGATATACTTAACTGGACGCACTCATGTAGCCTTATGAATCGTTATTTTTTTATCATTGCATTTAGCGTTTTATGTTACAAAATGTTTTTCAAAATACTTTCCACACTTCAAATAGAAATTTGAAAAGAATTACAAGAAACCATTGACTTTGCAGATAAAAAGAGCTTTTCTTAAAAGAACTCTGAATAAAATGTATCATCGTTTCTTTAAAAGCCGACCTCTTTGAAAGCGAAATAATTTGTTCTTTTTAACTGGTAGCATCTCGTTTTACTATTATATGACAAGAGTATTTTAAAAAGTCACGGGTCCTGCACCACTCGCCAAGAAAACGCAACTGTAATATTACTAAAACAATCTTAATTTACCATGCATGCAAACATCAAATTTACTCACGTAAGTACATATTTTTTCCGTGGCACTTAAAGATATTTTTTTAATCCATGTCCACTCCCAATTTGAAGCATATGGCCTCCATGAATGTATTTTAATAGAAGTTTTTCTACAATTACTGTTTCTTACTCAGTAGCTCAACTTCTCTTTTTCAAAGAAAGTAGTAGGGATATTAGGACAAGTTTAGGACAAGACTAGTGAATAACTAAGCTGTCTCTCTACGCCCACTTACTAAATGATCGAAAAGGGTGGGAGGGAATTATTAGAACTTTATCATACGGTTGGAAAGATGATATTCATATAACCTTAAATTTATGACATTAGGAAAATCTTAATATCTCAGTTTAGAGATGATGAAAATTTAGTGTTCCGTATATAATCTTATTTTTTTTATTATTACATACAGTTTTACCAAAATAATCAGTGGGGCGGGGGCGTGTAGCGTCGACACATCCACATTTTTTCTATACGATTTTGATTTTTTGCAAAAAATGTTTATTTTTACGTAAATATCATAAAATGATTTTTGTAACAATGTATTTGAAGAACGTTTTGTTGGAAACTTGTTGGTGCAGAAATTGGACCTCTGTGGTTAGAGTGTACTGCACTACTGGAAGTAATGTTATTTTCTTACTAGTATTTTTGTTTATAATTTGTTTTCTACTACATTTTTTTTAATGTGTAGCATATGGCCTACCAATGGAAGTATCTCAGCAGAAGTTTTTCTACGAGAAATGTTTGTTACTCAGTCGCTCAACCTCCCTTTTCCAAAGAGGTTGAGCGACTGAACGTAGGGAAAGAAGGATAAGGCTAGGGCAGGAAAAGTGATTAACGTATCGCTCTCGCTACGCCCATTTATTTAAGGATCGGAAGAGTGGGAGGGAAATTCTGTTGAGATACCTCCATCAAGCGGCCATATGCTCCACATTGAGAGCGGTCATGGATAAAAAATAAATAAATGTAATGTTTGCCTAATAATATTGGTAAGTATATGTATACATATTTTTCTTAGTGTCACTATAAGGTGATATTCGTGATAGTCGCATTAGATTCACTCTTGTAGCGTTATGCTGGAATCTTTATATGGGAACCTATGGCTTAAATTAACACTTCTTTTACATCTTCCTCTACTCTTGAGAATGGAGAGCAGAGGTCTCTTTTCGTCTTAATCCTGCTCTGACTGTAAATACTTACTATGGTTGTAGATTTGAAGTATTGAACATTTGATCAGAGTGTCATTTATTTACCTTCTGGAAAAAATGTAATAATTAAATCAATAAATACTTGGTTGAGTGTTTCTAGAATATCGTAACAAAGGGCAGTGAAAAATGATAAATACTTTATTATTATTGTGGAAGGTGAAGCAATAAGGTATAACGCTTTATTTAATTCAGAGTTCGTTACATGTGGATGTGGAGCCCGACCCGACTCGCTCACTATTTGGTTCTGTTTTTACAGTGAATAAATCAGAAAATGTGCAACGCACCGTTTTTACTATGTATAAATTTAAACCTAACAAAATTGTTTTTTCTTTTATTGGCTCCCTTACTTATGTGTAAATGTTTTGTGTCAATAGACGCGTTGCCGTTTATTCTTATCTTCTTTCTTAGAATTCTAGAAATAGTAACATATACATAACAAATTTTACAAGAGACACAAAAAACTTTTTTTGGTGATTTGGGCCAAAGGAAAATTATGAAATATACACAGACTTGAAGTGCACTAGTTTTTAATTGACTAAGTATTATATAAATTTAATAAATTGTTCAAGAAAAAAGTCTTTTTTCCTGGTCGCAATTTTCACAAATCCTTCTTTTTTACTTAAACTTAAAGCTAAATTTAGACACTATTGCGACATTTTTCACATTTTCCCATATGAGGCCCCAGGTGCAATAAAATTTGGAGGCCGTTTGTTCCGGTAGCCGGTAAATTGCTCGAATGGAAATTGCTCGAATTACAAATTATTCGAATTGCTTGGTTATTTAAAAGATTTTTCACGACTTTTTCTACGAATTTCATTTTTATCTTGTGCGACACTTGTTTAGAGAGTGAAATAAAAAAATAATTTTCGTAAGTATTTATTTTAACCGTGTTCGCTCAAAATGCGGAACATATAATCTTTTAATGGAGTTTATCTCAACAGAAGTGTTTCTACGAGAACTGCTTATTAATTAGTTACTCAAACTGTTTATATATATTTACAGAACACATAGAAGACTAGGGCTAAGACAGAACAAACGGACAGAACAAACGGAAACAAATTGATTATCTTGTTATTCGAGCAATTTCCATTCGAGCAATTTACCGGGAACCGTTTGTTCCGGATAGCATTAAAACGTCAGAAAATTCCATTTAAAATATAAAAAAATCTGAAAAAAGATTCGAATGCCACAAGCGCGCGCCTCATTTGCTTATAGGGTAGTCTGCCACTGGGCATAGACAAGTAGGCAGTTGCCTATGGGCGGCAAGTCCTACGGAGCGGCAAATGATCACAGAATATTTTTTAATGACAATATTTTTGACACATGAATTTGGCTTAGAATAAATTTGATACATGATGAAAAATGAGACGATAAATACATTTTCAATTGTTATAATATTTATAATGGCCGAGAATAATTGGAAATAATGAAAATGTCACTCATATGTAATGTAATTTCAAACATTTTATTTCGAAAACTAGTAAGGGTGCTATTTTAAACTCCACTGGCACATAGCCTAGGAACGTGACTGTAGTCACTTGACGAAACCGGTGGAATAGTTTCATTAATTTGTATACAAAAATCGGTTTTTTTCTCGTTGGTACGAAACAATTGTTTTTGTAGTTCTTCTTGATGCAGAGCTCCAGAAATAATAAATTGAGGGCTGAATTTTAAGGGTCTAGTTTTCCGACGCGCATGAAAATAATGGGAATCATAATAAAAAGGAGCTGGCTCTTGTTATCTGGTGACCACTTTCCGCGCAAATTTATTCTAGTGTACAGTCAACATAATATAAATAAAGTCAGTCAAAAAAAAAATTAAGCTTATTTTGGATTTTATATGGTTTTGCAGGTGACTGATATAAACAAATACTCAATTGCATTTATATTGTGCGTTAACATAACACTGAATGCACAAATACTATATGTTATGTATCCTTTTGTATTATTTGATTGTATCCAAGGAATATTCTCATCTTGTTGATTGAATTGGCATTTATTTGGTAGAACTCCATTAAAATAAGGTGAAAAAATATCAAAATATTTTAGTTCTAAAATATTATATTATTGGACCCACGAGAGGTGAAGTGAGCCAACTAGTAAAATGGTATAACTTTTTCTTGGACTTATAAGTAAAATCTTGTCTTTATTTCGTGTTTTGGTGGATTTCATAGTTTTATAGGAGATAACACTATTGCAACGTATGTTAACTGAGGTTGCTTCACTTTTACGGTACTTTAGGATGTGTAGCATCTAATTTTTCTTTTTAAATACCACTTGGCTCAATTCACCTCTAATGGGCCCAATGGTTGTTAGCATTTTGGCTTACACCCTCTAGTTCTGCCTATAGTTATGATGATGTCAAAAGCTGAAATTGTTTTCAATAATAAATAAAATAAAATCTGTAGAACTAAAATACTTTGATATTTTTTCACCTTATAATATGCTAACCCAGCGATTTCCAACCTGGGAGGCGTGGGCTATTGCAAAAGGAGGCGCGAAGATATTTTTTCTCCAAAGGGACGCGCGATAACATAAAGGTTGGAAACCACTGTATTAAGCTGTTTCTTTCAAATATAATAAATATTATACAATTTCATAAAGAATCACTATCTTTAAAGAGGAATCATGTTGCTCCTGCTAAGAATTTATAACTAACAATATGGACCTATCCCGTAAAATAGTAACGTTAAGGCTGAGTAAAACGGTCTACAGCGGCATCTCTTGACAAGAAAAATCGACAGGTGTTATTTTTGCAAACATTCGTGTAATTGATAAAATCAAGTTGACTAGCTGTAAGCCCGTTGACCTCAACGGGGGGATTTTTGTTGCATTTTTGAGTATTTACTGGCGCGAAAAATAAATTACAAACAAAATCGAATAGGACATACAGACGGACATTATCGACTATTATTATATAGATTATTCTGATGCATTCTTTATTATACTATCTCACTAATATATTTCGGGTCCACGGCACAAAGGTCAACGTCGTTGGCTTCCATGCCGGACTTCACGGGCTCGAAACAAAGTACTTTTTTAATCGATTTCTGTTCGAAAGCATGGATTTTTGTGATGTCAAAAAATACCCCCTCATCATTCCAATCCTAACATAAAGACGTGTAGCGAGAGTGATTAGCCAATCACCAGTCCTTTCCCAGCCCTAAAATTTATATCCCCACACTCTTCGAAAAAAGAGTGATTCAGCAACCGAGTAACAAGCAGTTCTCGTAGAAACAAAAGTTTTTGATACTTCCATAAGTAGGCCACATGCTTCAAATTAGGAGTAGAAATGGATTTATAAAAAACTGCATGTTTGTCGATAAATAATATAATGCACCAAGTTCACTGTAAACTTTATTTGAGATTTTGATTTGAGCAAATAGAATTTCATTCGGTTGAATATTGAAGTACAACGCCATAGTATAAGTCACGGTTTCTCAACCGGGGGCCACAGCATGTTCTAAGGGGGCCACGACAGCTACAATATTTTCCACGCATAAAGTAAAGTAAACTGAATTTAATACAGAATACACATGAATGTAGAAAGATGTTTGTTTTCATCAATAGTGTAAGGTTTTTTAGGTACGTAAAATAAATGAAAAAAATCTTAGATAGAGTTTAGAACAAGGGTGGCCAACCCGCGGCCCGCTGGGTGTCTACTTGTGGCCCGCGGAGCATATGCACACATTTTTTCTTTCAGTGTACATAAAACCACTAAAAGAAAATTCCAAAGTGCGTAGTTCGTATCATATCTCATATATGGAAGTATCTCAGTACATTGATTCAACTATCGTGATAACTTTTTGCTGCATTTGCAACGCCATTCTCTGTAGACGTGAATTTATTGCCAGGAATTTTACAAATGGAATATTGTGAAATGTGTTGTGATGCACAGTTAAGGAGAAATTCAATCAGGTTGGCTTGGGATAGTTTTAAATTTTTTTTTGCTCTATCAATGATCTCGCTATTTGGAAACAGCTTTTTAGTCGAATGAAGCATATTAAATCTAAAATGAGAACACGAATCACTGATGAGCATTTGGAAAACTGTTTGCGTGTAGCAACAACATCAATCGTTATGCACTTAGTTTTGAAAAACAAAATCAGACGTCTCACTAAAATTTATTATATTTTGTTTATTTTTTAGTACTATTTTTTGTATTGCCTAAACTCTAATCTAATAAATATGTTTGATTCTCATATTTGTTATATCATCTTAAAAAAACAATATATATCTTGTTTGCTTTGAATAATAAAAAAAAATTAAGAAAAAATAAACGGCCCGGTAGGAAATTTCATTTCTAAAATCTGGCCCGGATGCTGAAATGGTTGGCCACCCATGGCTTAGAACTTAGAAGAGTGAGAGTTGAATAATTTGACATGGTTGTGTATATATTGCTTAAAAAAAAACTGTTCTATGGGTAAGAGTCACGGTCTACAGAGACACCTATAATTAAAATAATATATTAAATTGATTATTTACAAAAAATCGTTTAATTGATAGAATCGAGATTAATAAGAATTTATAATCATACCAGTTGGGAAAAGCATTCCTTATTATCATATTAAGATAAATTTTGTTTATAAAAAATGAACAGAGAGCCAGTGGCGTGCTTAAGCAGGGACCTCCTATTTTTTTTCATTAAAAAATCGCATCTCCAAAACGCACTATTTATTTTTGAAAAAAAATATCAAACCTTTTTGAAAAATTTTGAATCAAAAAATTAAGTACATCAATAATTAAGTTTTTTTTTCAGCTTTTATTGGACATTCAGATCTTATTAAATTTTGAAATAGTATCTGACAAATGGAGAATTTTAAAAAAAAATTAAAACTTAATATCATTATTGATGTATTTAATTTTGCTAACGTTTGATATTTTTTAAAAAAATAAATAGTCTGTTTTGGTTGAGATATGATTTTTTAATGAAAAAAAATAGGAGGTCCCTGCTCAAGCACACCACTGGCTCCCTGTTCATTTTTTAAAAACAACCTTTATCACAATATGATAATAAGGAATGATTTTCCCAACTGATATGACTTTAAAATCCTATTAACCTAGATTCTATCAATTAAACGACTTTTTGTAAATAAGCAATTTAATATTTTCTTAATATTATAGGTGTCTCTGTAGACCGTGACACTTACCCTTAGAACAGTTTTTTTAAGCAATATCTACACAGCCGTCAAATTATTTTAATATTAAATTCATATTTTATTGCTGATTAAAATTGTACTGTCATCTATTGATTTTTTTATTAACAGTCAAGTTTCAAGCCAATCATATTAAAGTAGTGCTCTACACATTGTAACGATGAATGCCGCTAGGGTTGGGTTTATGTTTGTTATTTTACTTTTAGTTATTATCTTAGCCGCTAGATGACAGTACGCATTTGAATATGACAAAAACATAATATACCTACTCAACTATTTTTTTTAACTGTAGATAATCCCATTAGAGGTGAAGTGAGCCAAGTTGTATTTTAAAAATAAGTTAGATGCGTTGTAATATTCTAGACGTCTTAATGTATCGTAAAAGTGAAGTAACCTCAGTTAATCCACATTGCAGATAGCACTAGTGTTATCTCCATAAAATAAAGAAGCGATTGTAGTTAAAAGTTTTACCATTTTACTAGTTAGCTCACTTCACCTCTCGAGGGCTCATGTTTCACAAAAAACATTGGAAAAGTGATAGAATTCATATAAAAATTGAAGTTTGGTCGCCTGCATTTTAAAAAAGGTAATAAATAATGAAGTAAGTAAATAAATAACACAATATATTATTTATTACAAATATTTTAATTAAGTAATTAAGTAAGTGTAGCGGTCTACAGTATACCTATAATTAAGAAAAAGTATTGAATGGCTTATTTACAAACATTCGTTTAATTGATAGAATCAAGCTAAATAGGTTTTTAAAATCATCCCAGTTTACATAACCATTAATTTTTATTAAAGTATAATAAAATTTAGTTCAGCTTACAGAATGCTAGTACTTGTCAAACTAGGTGTAGCCGCAAAACATGGAATGTGTTCAGGGGGTGGGGCGCGGATTATATTTTTTCAAATTTAGGGGGCCGTTGTATGAAAAAGTTTGGGTGGCACTTGCTTAAAAGCATGGGTGCTGACGTAAAGCGAAATATTCCGCTTATAACAACCTATGTATATTATGATGAAACACAGACCATTGCTTCGTTACATTGCATTATAAAAAATATTTACTTTCATATTAATTACTACACAGTAAAGTAAAAATTATCATTAATAAAAACACATTTCAGTTGACAATGCTCGCAATGAGCGAAACCGGTCCTGACTTTAAATATTTTTTTGATTTTAAATAAAGTAGAATTAGGCACAAAAGAATATTGTGTTTTTATTAATATAAGGCAGCGGTGGGCTGCCAATACGTTAACAAGGGGCTCGCTTAATATCAAAGTAATTTATCAGTCATGTGCAATTATATGCAATATTTTTAAATAAGCAAACGATTGTTACTTAATACACTTAAAATATGCAACAATATGCAGTTTACCATAAACTTATCAATGTAAATGACTATAAATGTACTACTGTGTATACTGGAAGCTGTCGTATATAGTATATGTCAAAAATTGCAGTTATGTACTAATTTGATCTGAGAATATTGTTTTCTATTAATTTAACAAGGGGCTCGCCGGCCGTGGTAAAATCTAACAAGGGGCTCGCGCGAGCCCCTCCGAGCCCCCTCCAGCCCACCCCTGATATAAGGCCTTTACACCAAGTATTGACAGTGAACACCGTAAAAATGATAAACATTATCAAATAAAATATTTGTTTTTTAAATAAATATTTTTGTGTTTGCAATAAAGTAATTGTTATATTTTTTAAGCTATTCATTTTACTCTAAATAAGCTTAGTGTTTTTTGAGATATAGTAACTTTTGTGAGTGATCAAATTCAAACAGTGGCAATCCATTGATAAAAAATATGCTTAGGCAGTGAACTAACTACTCCTATTGTGCACAGCGCACAGCGCACTGAAGGATAAAGGAAAATAATAAAAAGTCATAATCCCTTTGCGTATGAGTGAGAAGTTTCATTCATAAACAGTAGATTGAAGGTATATTTTGTATACCTTGTAAACTGGGTGTTCTATGATAAATAATAGATTCTATCTAGGAAAATGCCAAGGCGATGAAAATCGAATTTATACTACTTTTTTTACACCACTCTAATCAGCGTATGGGCTTTGGTTGGGGTGGTTTGTTTCTCTCCCTCAGCCTTTATTTGATGTCATGGATTTCCCATATTATGACACTAATGTAATTTTCCATTAACGTAAAAAAGTGATGTATTTTATTGCATTTAGCAGAATGAAAAGTGCATTAGCCGTGCGCATGGAAGGGAATATCCGCATTTTTAGGTTTTTTTTTAATAATCCCTGAGTACTATCAGCTTGCCGCGATAATTCAATCAGGGTAGCTTTTAATTAACAACGAAATATTCTAGCACAAAAATTAGCATGCACAGATTGAATTAAAATTATTTTAAAAATTTATATATTATTATGGTTCACCAATAGAACTACACAGTTAAAACGTATCGTGAGATAGTGCATCTTTCAGGCGTTGTATTTACTCATTTATAATTAAAAATATGCGGTCCTCTGATTGTCTTAAGGACAGCCCTGGTACAAGTGATAACACAGAACTAAGGGTGATTTTTTGAATAAAATTTCAAAATATTGACCATAAATACTCACGTAAATTCAAAAATATTTTTAAGATTTGTATATTTAAGCAACAGTCAAATTTATAAGCATCTGTAAATAATACATTGCATACTCAATTAACAGAAATACTGAATTGCACATGGTTATTTTGCTTTTAATTGTATTTCGCTGCATAGTATGCAATTAAATATAGAGCTTTCAAAAACCATTATTTTTGATGTTTTAAATAAATCTTCGTCAAAATATTTCCAAAGTTTCCCAGAGAAGCTTTATACAGTTTTGAAAACATTTTATCTGAATTTATGAGGGTTGAGTAGTGAAAAGAGAGGGTTTGTTCGTGACGTATTAGGGTTGTCAACATTTATAAGTAAATAGAACATTTAAAAATAGTATTTTTTTTAAAATTATTATGACTTTTAATTAATTTAATGCTTCCTTTTAATTTATTAGATATGAAAAGTTAGACCAGCGCTTCTGTTTTCAGATTCATTAGTGTTAGACGCCACAAAGCCCAGCTAATTAGCACAACAACTTAACGGCAATCGTGATCATTTTGTGGAAGTTTTTTTTATCATTTTTTGGGTTGGAAGACCTTGAAATAACGTTTAAATTGCAAATATGTTGACTGCTGCTATTAATAGATCTGGTCATTTGCAAAAACCACTAAATTTGAGAACTGAGTTTCAAAAAGCATTCGAAATGATATTGAGTAATCAGATGCCGCGATTCATACAAAATATAATATGGCCGCAGTACTAATCTGAGGCAAGGTACACTAATTTGGTCGTGTTTAATCGTGTATAATGGATAACTCTTTGACAAGTGTCACGGAATCTCTTTATGGAACATTAAAGAAGCGTTCAAGAAACCCAGATATTTGAAAAAACGCAGCATCCTACGCACAGAAAAGGATATATAATTTGACACTTCAGTCCATATTTTCACGATATTTTGGCGCCACAGAGATTTTCCAGTTTTCTAGCATATTTAGATATAATGATTTTGCGTATCGATGGCTGATACACAAAAACACAAAATAATAACATATCGAAATTATTTAGAATTTACAAAATAAACTATAAATCACAGAAATTGTTAACATCGCCGACGGATATGATATTATTGTGTTTTTTTTTAAATACTCTTTACAAAATTGCCGCAGTATTAAAGTGTAATCATGATACAAAAATGTATAATGTAGTTACTTCAGCGAAGCCTATATCCAGTTTTTTCAGATAAAGTTTATGTATGTTTTTCTGTTGATTTAGTTTTGTATTTTATTATTTTTTAAAAATATATAGTATGAAACCTTCTAATAAAAACTGGTAATTATTTAATTTCTTTTTCAACGGTTGTATTTTAGTGTGTATGATATCCAACGTTATCCAACGATAATATAAAATGAATCTTCACTGGATTTTAATCAAGTGAGATTTTAGCAAAGCGAGTAGAAAAAACAGCTCTGTTCATACAGGTGAGATGCAGAATCAAATACATTTGACAGTGAGCTTCAAAATTGATTCTACACATTATATTGATGGAGGTATTTTTTGTTACACTTTATCTGCATACAAACTGAAAAGTTATATCATGTTTGTTAACACATATGAAGACAATGGGAAAAAAATAATAGATTTAATGCTTAAGATGTGTGCAAAGATGTTTTTTGTCATTTAGTTATACTTGAAAAACCTTCCAGAGTGCTTTTTGAAACTCGATGATTCTGTTATCTAGGTATTTATTACGTTCGTGTTATGAATATGTTGATAAGTCAAGATATATTATTTATTCTTTGTTCTGTTCAAAATCTAGAGTTGTTCAAATTACCACATAAAAAATGCTGGAAAAGTGTTTGCTGTTTAGATGTATTCAATTATTAGTTGGGTGAATAATAAATATCAGCCACTGTCCATACTATTTCGAAAGCAGAGTTACGTCGAGTTATTAATATATTCACGCCATGCACGAATTATTAAGAGATCTCAATAATGATCATTTTCTATGTTATTTGTATTGCATAAATCAGCCACATCTGTTTTGACATTTTGTAGTGTATTTTTTTTTATTATGGGAAGAAAATTATGCGCTCTAGAAAAAAGTATTGTGTGTAAGTCTGACTGTTTCTGGGCACCCTAAATTCAGTGGCAGCGGATCGGTAAGTGCTCACTTCCGTGCAGTGGCGTCGCTAAAAGCTTTCAAAAGCTCGCGGAAAACTTTCCCAGCAGAAAAGCTACGCGAATAAGCGAGAGTGAATGAAAAGGCAACAGTATTCTCTATAGATTTGAGAAGGACAAAAGTACCTCCATTTTGTGTTGAAAACGCTTGACAAAATGGCTTCCCCGTCAGTAATGGCGTGATTGTAGCGGACCTCTCAGCGCACACCCAAATTAGTTTAGCTTTTTATGTTTCTCTACGAAACGATTTGAGATATTTTAACGTCGCTTTTGGTATAGAGCCTCTGCATTTTACGGATGATTTCACATATTTTTTGAAAGCTTCTTTTGTGACGTTGTAAAAATATTTGCACGCAGAGTGAGGTTGATTTAGTGAGTGGCCATTATAAAAAATAAAGGAAATAAATTGCATTAAAATCAGACTACTCATGTATATTTTTAACACATTACAACTTACGATTTAAAAAATGTATACAGTATTTTTTTTAAGAATATAGATAGTCAGCCAGCAACGAAATATTATCTCTAAAGATATTCAATTTATTCCGGTGATTGCTTTGGGGAAATTTGTTTTCAATACAAAAATAAAATTGGTTGTTTTGTTATTATAAATTTTTTCAACATTATCCTCTTTTAATGTGGAGCATATCGTCGTTAATATTCTATCACGTATCTCAACTTTTTTCTGTTTTAAGTTTTTTGATGTAATGAATTCAGAATTTCAATACACACATATGTATATTCCTTACATTTAAAAATATATATTTCATGCTTTACTTGACCTATTAAAAAAACTTATATAGATAATATGGCCGTGTGATATGTTTGGCTTGAAAGAGAGAATGGTATTGGTGCATACGTCTTTACTTCCTTCCTTATTAAATTTCTCAAAGAAATTGAGAACATAACCATTCCAGGGGTGTTTTATAGCGATTTATATCGGTAGCGAAAGTTGTTGAATAAACTTCATTTCTTTGTCTACTGAAAGCGTGTAATTTTTGAGATACTAGGTTGTAGAAAACTACCGACGATATGTACCCTTAATCAGCGGTGGGCTGCCAATATCTTAACATGGTGCTCGGTGAATGTTATCAATTTTTTGTCCGCTCCCAATGTCAAGCATGTAGCCTCCTAATAAAGGTATTTCACCAAAAGTTATTTTTCTATGAGAACTGCTGGTTACTTAGTCGCTTAACCTCTCTTTTCCAAATAGAGTAGTAGGGATAGAATGATAAGGATAAGACAAGAATAGTGATTAACTAATAGTAGCACCCAGTTGAATTGAAGGATCGTAAGAGTGGGAGACAATTTTAAGACATCACAAACACTCATGCCTTCTAACAAAAAATATATAAATCGATCAAAAAAATGCTGTTTCGTACTGGGACTCGAACCCGTGAGGTCCAACACGGAAGCCTACAACGCTGAATGAAAAAATGAAGGGACAAATTGTTTTCAAATTTAACCATCTACAGAAATTGCAGTTATGTAATGATTTGATCTAAGACGAATGATTTTATTATCTTAACAAGGGGCTCGCGCGAGTCCCTCCGAGCCCCATACAGCCCATCCCTGCCCTTAATGAAGAATCTCAACAATGATGTTTTAAAGTCGATTAGTTATTATTCAGTTCCTGAACCTTTCTTGTTCGGAGACTATAAAGGTAAATTAAATGTGAAATAATTATTTTTTAGTCTCGTTAAATATCACACTACTAAAATATAGCATGAAAGAGAATGCAGTTGAATATATTCACCAGGCAAACAAGAGTTTAGCAATAAAACCCGCGTGTTATTTGAAATGTTATATGATCTATAACTCTATTAAGGACAACTCGTATTAAATTGCTTCTTGAGTCTTGATATGCAAAATTCGTAATCGAGTGATGGATACAGTTTCCGCCGTGTTGAAATCTCAACCACATGATAGAAACTTACCAAAAGATTATTATAACAGCAGTAAATACCGTTTGGATATTATACGAAGATCAAACTATATTCTCACGCATATTTAAATATACCTTATTCGGACTAGATTACCATTAGGCGGTACCGACCGTCCAAATTCTTGAACGTGGCGTAGTTTGACAGCGGACATTAATCCGGTTAAAAGCACATTTGGACTGTATAAATAACATTTTTTAAATTCGACAAATTCTTATACAGGTTTTTAGTACCCAAAAATTTTACAAAACATTTAAAAAATACCATGCATAAAAAATTATAAACCAAATGATATATCAAAAAATGAACTTGTGTAAGCCATATTTTTACTGTAATATCTACTCCCTACTCAAAGTATATGGTCAGCACTAGCGATTCTGTGTCGAGACGACCCGGGACAAAAGTCCCAGAACTTGTCGGGTTTTTTGCTGTCTTAAGTCCCGGGACTTTTTTTTCCATTCTTAGTAAAAATTAGCCGTAAGCATTGGACACATCTATTGCATAAAAAAAATAATAATTGCTAAAATTTGTATTAAAAAAACGCGATTTGTACCAGTCCGTACTTTCAAAAAGCGCCGAGTATATGTAATACATAAATACATAGATGCAAATATTTAATTTTAATAAAATTATAATTTTATTGAAGGGGAAATAAAAGTCTCGAGTGCCGGAATGTTCCGGGACTTTGAAAACCTCGAGACTTCAGAATCCCTAGTCAGCACACGGCGCCTCCGATATGCTGTGTCCCCCGCCAGCTGTATCGCTTTATCTCGGGTCCCAGTGACTCATATATTTGCCGAGTACATCATATGGATGGACATCAGCGGAATCCCGGGGTGACGGAATCGGCAGAAGAGGCAGGCCAGATTCAGATTCCTTCCGCAGCAAAAAGTGTTTCAGTCAGATTCATTCTCGCCTTTTTTATTAAAGACGTAATACTTTCTATTATCTCCGAGTTGTTAACAATTTCAGTCAAAAACAGTACCCTTGGTATTGCCCGAACCATCCCTTTTCGAACTTCCATGCACACACATAGGTACGTAAAGGTAAATATCAAAAATATGACGTGTCGGCTACATTTAACTACATACGCGGTTACTTTTAAGGTGTTTACTGTCAATACTTGGTGGAATGGCATTATAATAAAAATAATAAAACATTTTTAGTACTTTTTCCACATAAAATGTATTGGATCAGGACCGGTTTCGCTCATTGTGAGCATTGTCAACTGATAAGAAATACAATGAAACATTGATATTTTTACAAAAGTTAAGTAAGAAAAACAAGGTATGACAAACAATTGGTTTTATTTATTGATTTGGCATTTACTTGGTAGAACTCCGTTTTAATAGGGTAAAAATATCAAGGTATTTCAGTTCTACAGTTTTTTATATATGTTATACGTTGATAGCTATTTCGGATATCGCCATCGTCAGAACTAAGCCAAAATAGCTATCAACGTATAACATATATAAAAAACTGTAGAACTGAAATACTTTGATATTTTTACAAACAATTGGTATTACAACTAAGCAAATAAAATGTAGCAAAATACAAGAAAAATAAACTATAAATAAAAAGTTGAAGACCTCTTAGCAATGCAAACTATAACATCAAAAATCAATTAAGTATGAATGGTTTTTAATTTGTTAATGATATTTTTTTTGTAAAAATAGCTTATTAAAGTGCTATTTGAAGTTTGTATGACTTTTACCATTGCTTTTAAACCAAATGAAACATGGTTTGAGATTGGCAACCGTTTAAGTTAGTATATGTTAAGTGAATATCTGGTTTGTGATGGTTAGCGATCAGATAAAAATAATTCCCATGTTTTCCAACTATTTAAACAATAACTATAACTATAACGATGTCTTTTACATAATTTATCACATTTCAGAACATTTATCTGTTTTTTTCCAAATTTTTCCAAGGTTTTTCAAATTACTGCTATGCCATATTGAGGATAAGTTACGTAAAATGGATCAGATTCGCAACGCCAATATACCAAGTGTCGATTTTTCTCGATCGATATTACGCCACCTATGTGTATGTAATATAATATAATCAATCGGTAAGCCGACATACCTCTCACAGCAGTGAACTAAAGTTGACTTGTTTTCGGTCGATATCAAATATTCGCACAACAACTTTCCTCTTACTTTAAACTTGACCTACATAACGTTTATCATATTTAATTAAGTAACATAATAATATTTGCCGGCTGCGTTGTCCAGTGGTCAACGTCGTTGGGTTAGAACACGGAGGTCACGGGTTTGAATACCTGTACGGAGAGTTTTTATAGATTGATTATTTAATCAACCAAATTGGATTTATGTTCGAATTTTTGGATGTATGCGATGTCTTGAATTGTTCCCTCCCACGCATTATACCCTAACAAAATAAAGGAATAGCAAGAGAGATTAGCTTACCACTATTCTTGTCCTAACCCTATTTTTTCTATCCCTACTCTCTTTGAAATCAGAAAGGTTGAGCAAAGTAGTAACGAGCAGTTCTCTTAGAAAAACTTCTGTTAAGATACCTCCACTAGGAGGACATGGATACACAGTAATATGATGTAATATTTTGTATACCTAAGCCACACAGCAACGCGCTAAATTGCTACTGCCACACCTTTGTTTTTAGTTTTTTTTAAAGTGGTACATAATTTCAAAAATTTATTAATGCACCAAATCAGGTAGCATAATACTAATATTTTCATCATCATGTACGTATGGGCTCATAAAAGAGCTTTTCTCCATAGAAGTTTTTTTTACGTGAACTGTTTGTTAATCAGTTGTTTAATCCCTTTAATTTCTGATAGAACGATAGGTCTAAGGCAAGACTACTGATTTATTAATCACTCCCACTACACTCCATTCTTAGGACTCGCAATATAATAACACAAACACTGTGTGGTACCTATTTATTATTTTTTAAATCTTCTTTTATAAATTGGAAGCTGCTATGTTTGATGAAACACAACTTAACTCAATTGTGCTTAAAATACTTTGAATTTAAATAAATTAAAAAAACTTCCCAATTGCTAAGCCCAGTCGAACCGTAAAAGTATTGTTCTAAAAACTACTAATTTTCAACAGAAAAAAAACTTGTATTATATAATAGTATTGTTACTAGGTTACTTTGTAAGTTGAACTGGGCATGATAGGAAAGTCAATGCAACAGTATATTAATTAAATATCATTAAAGTAGTAAGGTGTGTAACATAAGATTGGGCAACTAGTCGCATGACCGTATGGTCAATCTGGAAATATTTCTCTCAAAATAATTGGATCAACTTACCTGCCGCCGTGTTCAATTCAGTTTTTATTCAATATTGACTATGTTACCTTATAACATGTGGTTGTTAAAAACAATGCATCAAAAGTTATCAAACAATTTTTTAATATTATTTTTGTCTAATACCGCGGTTCCCAAACTACCTGTGAGATGGATCCGGCCCTCCAAAAATTTCAATCCAGTCCATGATTTTTTTTATCAATGTCCACTACCAATGTAAAGGTATGGCCGACTAATGGAGGTATCTAAACAGAAGTTTTTCTAAAAGAACTGTTTGTTACTCAGTCGCTCAACCACTCTTTTTCAGAGAGAGTAGTAGGGAATGAAGGATGAGGCCAGGAAAGGACTAGTGGTTAACTACACCCAGTTACTTAAGAAAGACCCCATACCTTCGATCAGAAGTCGATAAATCAGTCAAATAGAAGCTGTTCGTAATAGGATCCCGCGCCAAAGGACCCGGCATTTTTTTAGCCTTTGATTTTTTATTTATAAATATTTTACTCATACGAAATATTTATTTTTTGAAAATTCTTTTATGATTTCGTTTATAATATTTTTTGTCCGGGCCCCAAACATTTTTGAAAAAATCATCAGCCCGATCTTCAAAAAGTTTGGTGACCTCTATTCAAATAAACCTGCTTCCAATGTAGAACATAATGGACCAGCGGTGGGCTGCCAAAATGTTAACAAGGGGCTCGGTCAACCTGAGAGATATTCGCGGTGTTATATTTTTTTTATCACTCTTATGGGATAATTCGCAATAATTATGAAATCAATCGAGTGTAACTGAATACACTTTTATTATGTATAAATATACCACCACACAAATTAAAAAAACTCATGATATATTTTAATATGCACCCAAAATAAATGTATTATACAAGAAATTTCCAAATGCACCTACCTTAGTCTTTTGTAAATAAACCATCTACAGCAATTACTGTTGATCTGAGGATTTTTTTTTCTTTAACAAAGGGTTCGCCGGCCTTAGTCAAATTGTACAAGGGGCTCGAGTGAGCCCCTCCGAGCCCTCTCCAATCCACCCCTGTAATGGACCCCGCATTGGTTCATAACAAAAGTTCATAATATGAGTTTATTTAACTCGCTCAGCCACTATTTTTCGAATATATTAAGTATTGTTGAATGTGGCTGGAAAAGGACTAGTTGTAAGCTTATCGCTTACGAAACTTCGTTTTTAGAACCAAGTTAAATGGCTGGAAATGTATGGCAAATAAAAATGACGGATGTCGGGGTTCACACCCCTGAACTTACAACTAGTAGGGATAAATATTAAGTGCGTTTTATTTAGTCGCTTAACCACCCTCGTTTATCTAAATAGAATGAAGCATAAGACATCTTTGACGATCAATCGTGTTTGTTCGGAATTTCAAACCCTTGAACAGGGTAGTCTTAAGAGTAGGGGTTCACAAATTGTTCCCTGCGTGACTTTTCGATGTGTCTCAATAAGATTTGTTTTAAATCGAGATATTATTACTTTTCTTTTTGAAAATTACTTGAAAAATATAACATGCTCCAATAAGAATGAATAGTTTGGCATGTTAATAAATATTAAACATGCTCATCAAATGGCTTCTTAATTTAGAAGTGTGAATTTATGTTTTTGAACAAAAACACCCGATCCAGAGATTACGGGGTTGAATAATTGCTCGGGATCACGTGATTGGAGGCCCTAGTAACCGTATAGGATGAACCTTAAACATCGAAAAGCGTTAGTCACATAACAAGATTGTAGATAACGACATTTCCAAATATAATACGGCTTAAGTATTGTCAATATTAAAAAAACAGGAATATTGTTGTAAAATAACACGACAGTATCAGCGTAAACAATATGTCTTACGATTTACTAATTTAATATTGGAAATATAAGACAATTTACTTGATTTTGTATGCTATGAAACAATGCATCGCGACCCAGCGGTTGCGAAACACTGCTCGCTTTAGTAGTTTACTCGTAGTCGTGAAAAACCCGCGACTCCGATTGAAAAAAAAAAGATTCCACGACTCCGACTCCAGGATCTTGATAACAAGTGTTTCAATTGACTCACAACTAAAGTATATAACACCGTATAAGTAAACCCCTAAATTATATTACAATTTTTCGACATTATCACATGAATGCTTAGTTGGTGTTTCTGATAAATAAATAGACAGTGAGATAATTATTGTATACCTATTGTAATATTTCACGGGTAGGTTTTGTTTAAATTCTAACTACATATAACTCTGACCTAAATTTTTATCATTGTCTTATTTGATTCTGACGTCGTCTTTATACGTGTGACCTAGTTTGAAGTACAAGTATTGTTTATGATAATTATTAGTTTAATTTAACACTAGAATACAATCATAGAATTTTTCTAAGAATAAGCGAACATTTCAACTATTCATATAGAAAGGTGATAAAATAATACATATTTTTTTTAATAATATACATATATTCATTTTCCACGAATATGTTCGGTAGATTATTTCACCAAAAAATTCTGTAATTTAACACTGCGAAGCTCGAGATTTCCCCTCTATGATAATACATAATGAAAAATTGTTGAAAAAAAAAAAAATTCTCATGTATGAATTAATTGAGATGAGTCGTAATGAATATTGATTTAATGGATTTAAGGTTTCAGCAGATTAAAGAATTTGGTTGTGATGTCCACATACATTCATTACTCGCTGGCCGAATTAAAAAAACTCAGGAATTTGCGTACTTGCCAAAATGAAGAAAAATTTCAACCTTTTATTTAGCTCTCGCGTAGATTTCAAAAATGTTCTCTGGATGCATATTTTCAACAACTTTTCGAGAATTTTGCGCTTCTTGTCCTCAAACCCAAAATCCCGGGATTAGTACTATCACAATACAAGAATTTTGGGATCATAAAATTGGAAGGGATCCTAGAATTTGAGGTCCTAATTCCCACCCACTTTAGATTCAATTTTAAAAACCTGGCTTAGAAAAAGTGATTAGGTAACAATTCCTTGCATATCTACTTAGATTTAGTTTATTTTTTATATGCGGAATGTTTAAAACATTAAAGTAAAAGTAATTTATAAAAATAAATATTTTTTTCGTGCCAGCTCTACGTAAATTTACAATACCCAGTAATTATTTATTTTTGCTCCAGCGTTCTCCAAATTAAAGATATTTTCTTGATGTGGCAACCATATTTATTCAGCTATTCATATTTAGTTAATTGTTTATGCAGAATGATTAAAACAATAAATGTGAAAGTAATTTATAAATAAATAATCTTTTTGTCTGTAAATCATTTGTCGCGTAAAAATTTTGTCGTGTAGGCATTTTGCCATTAACATTTTGTCTTTAGATTATTTGCCGTGGATCCGAATATAAAATACAAGGTGCAACAAGTAAAACGTAATTCGTAATCGTAGAATTTCGTGCATGGAATTCGGAAATTTAATTATAGGGGTTATTGCATTAAAAATGTACTACTAAGTTGTGAGCATTTTTTATATTGCACAGAAGTTGATTCGTATGAACACTAAAAAGGAAATCATATAAACGGGACATTCAAGATAATTGAGTAATTTATTTAATCGGTTTGATCTACAAAACGGTTTTTACCTGTGACACATATTTCCTTTTGTATAATATTATGATGCAACTAGTAACTTGTTTGGCATATGGTTTATTTAAATATTTAAAAAGATTTGAATGTGCGGATATATGTATAATATTAACTTTCTTGTAAATTATTAAATTTAAATAATGCCTAACTTAATAAACTAAATAGTCCCTATGAACATAAATACTTTTCAATTATGAAATTGTAGGCTTAAGTGAGATTTGTTTATCCATGTCCGCTCCCAATGTAGAGCATATGGCCTCATAACAGTAAGTTTTCTACAAGACCTGTTTGTTACTCAGTCGCTCAACCTCATCTTGAACCAAAAAAATTGCCAAATTGGTGATAAAGAGTTTAGTATCAAATAAGCACATTTATTTTAAGCCGTTTTTTGCTTTAATTAGGACCCTACATGAGTCACGACTCACGAAAACTAAAGAATTTATAAATCGCGAATCCGGTGGAGAATAGTTTATCCAGGATTGTGGGGTTGTGAAGAAATTAGACGATTCCGACTACGATCATAGCTTAAAATGCGACATTAATTGTTTTCTTAGGCTTAGTAGCACGCAATGGCGCCACTTTGGACGTATTTTAGTTACGTATGAATCTGTGTGTACTGAAATTCTAATCTGCGAGTACCAACGACGTTAACCACTCGACCACCGATAAGAAATAATCCAATTACTTCTTTAATAATTTTGTTCTGGTGATTCGACCTTCTTGGAATGTAACCATCCAAAAAGTTCCAAAAGTATTGATTTAATTCATTTGATTGTCGTTTTTGTGTAAAATTTTATGAATTACAGTAAATGATTGTGGCATAAATTAATCCAATAAATAAAGGCGTTGTCATTTTGATTGAAGTAATCATTGACCGCAACCAAGGTTATTTTTATCGGTCAAAGATTTTTTATCGTTTTCGTTTATTCTTTTATTTCTTAATGCAATGCATGACTTTCACTTTTTGCTCTCGCTGAGATACTAAAAAACTGTCTGGACGGGTTTTGCTCCAATTTAAATTACTATATCAGACATTTTTATAAAACAAATATGTATGTATTATTTTCTTAATTATTTTTGAGGTAACATGCAAACCATAGAAGCAAAGGAAATTCTCTGGGGCGTATATTCCAATTTAAAAGAAAAAATGGTGACCAGACAAATTGTCAAACTATATTTTTGGCCTTTGTGGTTTAAATTTGAATCGTTCAAATTATGTACACTCCCACAGATTTTGTCACTAACGACCCGGGTTTCGCCTTTCGGCATCTTCAGGCGTTCAAGCGCACGGATGAACTTGAACTGACGCTCAGTAAATGGATGTTTCGTGTTTATATATTAAATAAATGTATCACTGAGTCTAAAGCCATCGCTGGCGAAAAGGATAAGCTCATGGAAATTCCCAAAGATTTGAGTAGTGAGTGGTTTTAAGAATTATATTTATTTGTTTGTCGACAAAGGTTTTATGATATTTCTTATGATATTATTTATATAGGGTATAGAAGTGGAGAGCCCGGAAGGTTTCTTTGTGGTTTAGTTTCACCCTAGCCCAGATGGTTCCATGTCCCAGCGAAATTAATAATAAAAAATAAACAATTTCACCTATCTATCTTAACTCTCTTTTTCCAAATATTTAGACTAAAGCTTTCGATGAGATAAACTTCAATATCTTTTACACTGAAAGAGGACACGGTAAGAATACATGTGAGGGTAGGGATTACAAAATCAGTATTACCGAAACCGATTTATGAAAATTACCCTTTTATATTATGATATATCTTTTAATGATGGTATTTTATAATGTTTATCGTTTCAAATCAGAAGTACAGTGCATGGCATTACAGCTGACGCCAATTCACCATGCACTTGACAAATTAAATTAAAATTAAAAAAAACTACTAAGCTACAATTAAAAGTTACTGCAAACGTCCACTTCTCTAAGCAATGAATTGATATGAAATATCGAAATAACGATTTAGATTATTGGGATCTCAATGCCGGTATTGGGATCTCAATGTTTTTGTTTTATTTAATTTTTTAGTACTTACTACCGGTATTAATATTCGGAAAAAATTATCCGGATTACCGGGATGTAATGTAAATACACTCTTGACAGTGCTGCTTTACGGTTGCGAATCATGGCACCTTACGAAAGCGCAGAATAACCGTATACTGTGTTTCGAAAACAGATGCCTGCGGCGAATGCTTGGAGTGAAATGGCCTGACTTTGTCAGGAATACGGAGATTAGAGAGCGGACTAACCAGCCTCTAATTACGTCCAAAATAAAGAAGCGGCGGTGGTCCTGGCTTGGACACGTGTTAAGGATGCCTCAAGAGAGCCTGAACTCTGCCTGTCTCTTCTTCCAACCGGATGGATACCGGCGTCGTGGAAGGCCACTGATGACCATTCTCAGGATGTACTCAGCGGAGTTGCGGGACGCTGGGATGACCTGGGAGGAAGCAAGGAGACTGGCTGGAGAGATTGGAGAGAGAGTCATGGAGGAACTTGGAATAAAAAAAATGTAAATACCGGTATATCGGTATTGATATATTCGTCTGGTATTGCGGTGAAAGCTAGGTGAGAATATACGTGAAAATATACTTCCGTTTATCTATTTTTTAGGTTAGCAATATTTTAGAAATATTTTTACGATTTTGACCAGGGACTCTGATTTAGATCAAATATCTGACATAACAATATGTGATAAAATCTAACTGATTGAATGAACGGAATATTACAAGAATATTTTATTATTTAATTTAATGGTTGGTAGTTCGTACAAAATCGTAATTTATTGTAATATATTGGGCATAATATGTCAACCTAATTTCTTTGCGTGGGTGTTGCCGGTCGGAGGCTTGTTGGAGGTGTGGCCGTTTTTTATTATTGTTATATGTGCCATAAATAATGTTTTAACTTGCAACACAAATGTTGTATTACTTGTATGCAAATCAAAAGCACATAAGAGTACAGCCACACTGTCCAAAACATATTTTTAATTTAGCCGCGGGAGAGAATATTTCTTTGATTTAAAAAACCGGAATGTGATGTTGTGAAAAGGAAGGTCAAATTTATCCGTTAAGAAAATTATTTATATTTGTAGCCGTGTCCGCTTTTAATGAAAAGCGCACTAATTTTTAACAGACTCTTGACTATTTTGGAAGAAACTAAACGTGACGTGTGAGGGTATTACTGATAATTTAATAATCGTAATTCACTGATAATTACAAATAATGTGATATCAATCAATAATTTCTCAGTGATATTTGGGTGAATAGCCTGTTAGGTCTGAGTATATAAGAAGGTTAGCAAATAAAGAAGGATGACGTTGGTAAAGAATTTGTAGTAAGCTAATCTTCTTAGCTGGGCTAGTATACTCTCTCATTATAATACTCGGGATGAGCAAAACCGGTCCTGATCAAGATTTACATAGTTTAGTTAATGGAAAAAATGTTTCACATATTATGTTATTATAAATATACCTTGTCGCCTGCTGTGGCTCAGTTGGTAAGAGCTTGCTCTACCGATCACGCAGGTCTGGGTTCGATTCCCGGTCATATCACAGTGAATTTGAGAATTATTCAATTCAAAGTTGTGATCGAAGACTGGGTGTTTGTGATGTCAATTCACATCATTTCCTCTCCTCCAATCCTTCTGATCCTTTAATAACTGCGCGTAGAATAGCGATTAGCCAACCACTAGTCCTGTTCTAGCCTTATCCTTCTTTCCCTACTCATTTTGAAAAAAGTGAGATTGAGCGACTGAGTAACAAACAGTTCTCGTAGAAAAAAAAATACTGTTAAGATACCTCCATTAGGAGGCCATATGCTCCACATTGGGAGCGGACATGGATTAAAAAATATATATGTATATACCTATTCATTTAGCCGTAATATCAACTAGATTAAATGGCTGTTACATTAGTTTTTATTTTTTTCAAGCACATTAAGTGAATGGTTAGAAATCAGTCCCGTGTAGCTCTGCTCATGTCATGAATGTGTGAGAGGAGGGGTAGACTCATTTTTGTACCGATAACGCTGTGAATAAGGGCTATGAAACATTGTCTGTATATACACAACAGATAATGGTGGGAAACCAACTTGATTAACATTTTGGAATGATTAGAAAACTGCTCAAGTCTGTGTGAAGGAGCCTTTTTGTTTTTTTTAGATAATAGTGTCAAATTATAGCTATTAAAAAGCATGTCTCATTTGCTTACATACTATTATGTCACTTATTTGTATTGTTATTACAAAATAAAAAATAATTTTACATTAATTTTCAATCTTCGTTTTCATCTATGGATCGGTTGATAGTATAATAGTGTAACGTAATAATGTATATTATTATATTTGAAATACATTGTGGATAAACGAAAAATTGTACATAGTTCATTTGTGCAAACAAATCTTGAGAAATTATAACGTTCATCAATTTTGGATCTGTTTGAAAACATCAACGAATAATTTTTCGAATATTCAAATATCCAAATTACGAATATTCGACAGGAAACCATAGTCCTTATACTTTATCCGTATTTGTTACAAACCGGATGAAAAATGAAATAACATTTACCATTGTTCCTTGAATATTTGGATTATTTCCAAGGTAAAAAGCATGTCATAAACACACATACCAAACATTTGGCATTGCACTAAGAATGGCGCAGTTAATTTAGCACGTTGTGATTGATTCTGTGTGCTTAACAATACGCTAATAATTATAAATATGTCAGATGTGTGCACGTTAATAAACACTTACCTTGTAAGTTTACTTTTATTACATTCTAATAGTACACAGGTAACGTAGCTACTTAAATATGTTCTACTTATTTTAGTATGCAAGTTTGGACTCTAGTGTTTTCATAATACATGTATATTTTTTTTATGTTTACACTAATCACTGTTGGGTAAGTTTTTGTAAGGAATAAAAATTCTTGTACACTTGGTTTGTAACTTGACTACTTGTAAGTTTGTATATGATTTTCAGTTTCAGTCAATATTATAACGACCGAGTGGTATATGGAACTTTTATATGCCGAAAGGCCGCATTTGAGAAACTATAATAAGTTATACAGTAAAATCTCGATATAACAGACAATAATTTTGGTCATTAGTGAAATTCAAATTTTAGGTTAAGTCTCTCTTGGGAATAATTGCTAAAATAATAAAAAAATGCATATGACGAACACGAGACCACAGCTGCGCTGCAGAAATTTTTACAGGTGTCGGCTTATGATTCGACACATATCCAAATTCCATATTTATATTTTTATATAACATGTGAAATTTATTAATGGAGAGTTATTATTTTATTTTATCCATGTCCACTCCCGATGTGGAGCATATGGCCTCCGAATGAAGGTATCTTAACAGAAACTTTTCTACAATAACTTTTTGTTACTCAGTCAACCTCTCTTTTTCAAAGAGAGTAGTAGGGAAAGAAAGATAAAGCTAGGACAGGGCTAGTGGTTAAATATTCGCTCTCACTACGTCCGGTTATTAAAAGATCGGAATGGGTGGGAGGGAATTTTTAGACATCACAAACATCCATGCCTTCGAACAGAAATCGATATATCAGTAAAAAAATGCTGTTCGTACTCGGATTCGAACCCGTGAGATCCGGCACGGATAACGCT
This sequence comes from Himalopsyche anomala, assembly GCA_031772345.1. Lineage (NCBI taxonomy): Eukaryota > Metazoa > Arthropoda > Insecta > Trichoptera > Rhyacophilidae > Himalopsyche > Himalopsyche anomala. Next base: position 1,017,016 of record CM062834.1, on the reverse strand, counting down.
AACCGCTGCGCCATAGGTACCAAAAAATGTAATTAAGTTTCTGAATTATTTAAGTTTTTATAAAAACTTGTGCCGTTTATTTTCACCCCAAAACACAAAACCTACTTTATTTTATAGTGGAATTTCGGTTTTATCAACAATAAAAATGCTTACATCAATGCAGTATACCAAGCTTTTACTATACTTTTAAATATATGTATGTAGAATATTTTCCTTATTAATAAAAGCAATCGAACAAAATTTTGATTTCGGTTAAAAGTCAGCAATCGATAACTCAGATGGCCAAAGGTTTTCCACGTATTATCTTTATCGTTTGTGGGGAGTGACGGTGACACTGGTGACATCTTTGAAGAGATTTTTTTGAAAGATTCATGTTAAGTCTGAATGGAAAAATCCACCTCGCTAGGATTTGCAAACGGCTCAGTTGACTTATGTTCTTTTTTTATTAATATACTATTCTATCATCGATAATGACAACATAACTTATTTTGTTCGGGTATTTGTTATAATTCTCAAAAAAAAAAATCTTTTCTTAGAAGATAAAGATATAATTATGTGGCCAGGAAAGTACTAGTTAGTAGGGAGTCACTCCCTCTCTGTGAAGTGAACGAACAGGAGAGATATTCTATGTATTCATTGAATTCACATGTATGCGTTAAAATTCATTTGAATGAATAAAAAAAATATAACATTGAAGTAGATTGATAAAATGTTTTTCTTCTATGTTAGTAAATATAAGTCGATAAAAATCCTTTAAACTATAATTATGGCGGTGGCGGTGGTATTCGTGTTACATTGTCGATTACATAGTCAATTACCAATTGTTTGTTACACCCTTATAATTGTATTTTGTTCAGTATATATATAATATCGTATTCTTTTATAATTCGATAATGCTCGTCATGAGTGAAACCGGTCATTATCATATTAAAAATAAAAATAATTATTAAAAATGAGTATTTTATTTTATGAATAAATCAATATAAAATTTAAAATAACTTTGATTATTCCACGTATTGTGTAACTAATTGTGACACGTGTTTCACCTCTTTCAGAGTAGTATGTTTGCTTTGTTTCGATTCTATAACCCCCTCCTTGCTTCCCTTAAAAGGGAAAAATACCAATCTGAATGATTGCAGCTCATTAGTATCATTATTTGATTGCTTTATTTCGATACTATCACCCCCCTTCTCGTTTCCTTTAAAAGAAAAAAAAAACCCAAACTCCATTTTGTAATTTCATAATTTAAAATTTTAGAATCAATCTTGCTTCATTACTTAAATCTGAAGATGCCTCTGAAAGAGGTGAACCACGTGTCACAGTTAGTTACACAATACGTGGAATAATCAAAGTTATTTTTAATTTTATATTAAAATAAAACTTCCACAAAGTTACCGTCGAAACCATCGAAAGAATTATAAATCACTTTGTAAGAGTAAAATGATATCAAATTCTATGGTAACTCTTGCATTTTTAATCATGTGTACACACTACACATACACATACGATGTTTCGCCACTTTTAGATTCTACAACTCGCTTATTAGCGTTCTTTGCCGCACCTCATGTGCCTATTTTATAATCTTACTATCATTAATGAGTCTCACAATTTTCATTTCGACCCGAGAATAATTGTAGAAAATTGGCCACCAATGAAATAGAGTGCATTGACCATACCGGTATGATATTGCAACTATTTATAGTATATTTACTCTACTGAATACGATAAGCCTCAATATATGCAATTTAACTCCAGCAATTTTTCTGTGCGTAAGTTACAAGTCCTTCGTGTAGTGTGCAACTGTGCGCTTTTTACTACAGTCTATTTTTTTTCGATTTACCATATAAAATGTCAGTATTCTAAATAATATAAGTGGTTAGCCATATGGCATAAAGGGATATCTGCCGATTTCAAGAATGGTGAGGAGAGAAAAAAAACATTTTTTTTTTGAGTGGTAAACACGTTTAATATGGTTGAATGATTTTTTTCTTGAAAACGGTTTTTGGCAAATGAGCTTTATTGGCTTAAAAATATTTTTGCAGTTTTATGACATTATGTTATGTATTGTCAAGTACTCATTAATATCAGACAAATCATAAAGGTTTCTTTTAAGTTTTCCCTTCGAAACATGTTCTCCGTAAAAAACAAACAAATAAAGTATTTCATAAAATTTTCTAGTGCAAAAAAGTTAAGAAATGGAATTTAATATCCTACAAAAAACTATTTTGGAAAATGCGACATCAATATTTTCTCGTGTCTACACAACACATTATTCAATTTATGAATCTACTTAAAACTTCAAGTTTTAATGCATAGTGAACGTAACCTTTATGATACGCTTTAGAAATTGTGCACTTATTTAATTTTTAATTTTAATTTAAAAAAAACCGAAAGAAATTTAACGACTGCAAGTCCAAATTCATATGAATGAGATGAAATAACATGTTCGTAAAAAGATTAAAACAAAAACAAATCAGGATAAATGAAATACTGGGGCATTTAAGGAAATGCTTTCGTTAAACAGACCATAACTCCAAAAATATAAACATCTTAGTAACATCGGATGTATGAAGAGATGTGTAATTTAATGACCTTCGAGGAAATTAAGATACAAATTTAAGAAACTTAAGATTTTTCAAGATGTTTGTATTTTACTGAAAAATGTGGAAAGTCATGATAATGGGACATACTTTAACAGTAATTGAACACATGTCACCAGTGACGTTTCAACAACATTTTACTGTTTCTTAATGGTTCACAAACACGCCTTTTTGCTATTTTGATGTGACATTGCAAAAAATGTAATTTTATTAATCTAGTGGTAAATAACTAAAACTGCAGTTATTTATAAATAGAAACACTAAAGTATATTTTTGACCTTCTCACCGACAAAAATACTATGCAACTCTTATTTTGGATGTTTAAAATTGAAGTGTCCAATAACTATAGATGTTCAGATTACTATAGCAATCAACATATGTAGAAAACTTTGTAAACATATGTAGTAAATAGTAAAGCTTTAAAATTCATTTCTTAGAAAATAGTAAAATAATCAAAAGCAATCCTTTTTTAGTAAGCATTTTAATTTATGAGTAAATAATGAGAATCTATGTCATAGTTGGAATACTTAAATATCTTTAAGTTTAACAGTATAAGATATACTCATTTTATTTTAATACAGTTAGGTAATTACATTTTTTTGTATCACGCTAATAAGTCTTGGTGTTTTTTTAATGTGTTATTTAGATTGTCAAATGAGTGTAAGGTTAAGGTTTGATCATTTTTTGTAGACAAATATTACTGTCTAGTTGACTTTTAAACTAAGTATCTTTTTATAAAACCTTGGCATACTTAATTATTGTGCGAATTTTATCGGCGTGATATTTATTTTCGATTAATTTATTAGTTTTTATTAACCATGCGTATTGATTTATTTTTGATTATTGAATGTGAACAACACGATATGCGCGTTAGGGCCAAAATAAATACAATGCGATTTTTATAATCGTGCATTTTGAAATCTAGAATATTATTTACAAATTCCCTAAATTTTAATAATAATTTGTCAAAGTAGTTGGTATCAAAAATTTTCTCTACATTTAGAAAAAAATAATGCAAAGTTTCCACTCAGCGTCTGTTCATGAAACAATTTCTACAGAATCTGGTGGCTTACATCATGTATAGACAATCCCAAGCCACAGAGTCAAATTTTAAATAGTTTTGGGGAATTATACACGAAAATTACAAATTTTCAACCGTTTAGATTTGTTGAAAGTAAAATTAAAAATATTTAAAAGAACCAATCCAAAATTATATGAAATAATAGTGGAAAAAACACGACACTATTATTAATATTTTCGTAGTTCTGATGAAGATGAATTTTCAGCCAATTTTTGTCACTAATGCAAGGATGGAACACTTTCCAACAAGTCTCCAAGTACTCAACTGTCGTTGGTGCTTCTGAAGTAGTAATAGTTTCGTGGAGGGGGGAGGGGCACAACAAAAATACTTATTATTTATACATTTTAAAAATTAAAAAAAATTAAAAATATTTGACATTACAGCTTACGCCAATGCGTCAAATATTTTTCAAGTTTTAAAGTTGAAAGATCATACGAGATATACTCGATGATAATTTTTGTAAGTCACATGAGATTAACTCAAGGAGAATTGACGTCACAAACACCCATGCCTTAGATCTCAATTGAAAAATTGAAAAAATCCAATTTGACATTGTGACCTTACCGGGAATCGAACTCGGACCCCCCTGATCGGTAGAGCAAGCTCTAACCAACTAGACCACAGCGGCATTTTACATTTAATTACATTTTTAAAAAACCGTGTAAAAGAAGTAAGTTTTTGAAATTTTCTCTTATCGGATTTTCATTAAGTGACGTTCTGTGACTATAAATACCATTGCTGTGGGGGTCCAAAATATTAAAATTAGCTTTATATATAAACTGAAACTAAAGAAACAAATCACTTATTAAATGTTTGAATGTGTAAAAATGAAAATAAATAGGGTCCCCGTTTTATTTCGTGCCCTAAGCACGAGCTCTGTGTGTTTGTATAACATCAAAGTTGTTATTAAAAAATAAGAAGTAGAAATAAAAGTACATTGATTTATATTAGATAATAGTTATTACATGCAAAGCGGACTTGAAGTCGAAGCCTTTGAACAAAAAAAATACATTAAATATTGATTTTTCAAACGGTTTTTTGAATTGTGTTCAAAATGTATGGATTTATATCAGCGTCATAAATGTTTGTGATGTTAAAATTTCCTTCCAATCATTTAGATCCTTAAAACGGGGCATTCTGACAAAATCTACTTTAGAACTAAGAATAAGTCTTAGTTAAGTTAGCACGTCGGCAAACTATATGTCGAAATCTAAACTTTTTAACAATAGCGTTAACATTACAAGTTTGGAGGCTGGTTATAAACCTCATAAGAAACAACTGTTATTTAGCGAGACACACAAAAAGAAACCTTACAAAAATTATAGAATTTTTATTCAGACTGTTTATAAGACGGAAGAAAGTCGTGACCAGCTTCATTTTTATATCAGTATTCAACGAATAAGCCCAGGCATGCATCCGAAAGATTCAGTTAATGAATAGACTGGTTAATATCCTAACAACTTACAACCATTCAGAATACAAATCTCAAAATTTTCTTCTTAATCATCTCAACTATAATAGTACATTTGAACCCAATTGAAGTCGTTGTATAATGAGTGGTGTTTAGTATGGTCAGTAACGCTTGCATAAACAACTTAATCTATATATATAAAACAAAGTGGGGTTATTTACACTACGTATATCTCGAGAATTACTCCAAGGATTTCAATGATCTTTGCTTTATAAAATTCCTTTTTGCCTAGAATAGCAGAATAAGCATTAAAACATCGGAAAAATATCACGGAAAATAAATTATAAAGAAAATAAATATCTTCATACAGAATAAAATTTTCGAATGACGAATAGCTTCATCAAACGATAAAATGTCGTAAGCTGGTTTCAGAAAAATCCACCAGATCGCACTGTTTTCTATATTTGTTTGTTTTTGATTTTTTTGCGTACTACTGACTTATAAAAAAATTTAAATTTAGAATATGGATTAGAATAAAAGAAATCGATGATTTGAAATTAAAACGAAAGAAAATCGGACAATATTGAAATAAGGTTATGTTTATAATTAGGTATATAAATTTTTGACAACAATATTTTGCACGAACGTTGTTTTACTCTGAGATGACACGTTATTACACTTGAAACGCTATATCGAAGAAATTTTAACGTCAAAAGCAAAGCGTTGCGGTTCCTGATCACCCAAATGACTATTGATGCTCTTGGTCGCATTTACACAGTTCATCCAAAAAATGACGAATGTTTCTACTTGCATGTCAAGAGCTCAATTTGCTTGAAAATTATACTTATTGGGACATGCCAATCACTGAAGAAATTGGTTCTGAATCTCCATGTCAGATACGCACATTATTTTCTATCATTATTTTGACATGCTTCACATCGAATCCATGTGAGCTCTGGAACAAGTTCAAGGATGACATTTTACATCGAATTCGTGTCAGTTCAAGGAATCCCGATCTCGAGGTGAATGAAAAGATAAATAACCAGGCTTTGATTTAGATCGAAGACATGTGTTACCTCATGTGAGGCATTTTGTTAATCAAGTTAGGAATGCCAACTTAAAACTAAATCGAAACTAAATCTTCAATATCCATTTAAAAAAAAACTTTTAGGAATTTATGTCTCATGTTCATCACCGTCGCTATAATATATACTGAAATGTGAAAAGACGAATGAAAGTACATAAAATCAGAAGGTATGTAAAAAAAAATCAGTATACTTTTCATGTATTATATATTATATTGTTATAGAATACTATCAAATCATTATTTTATTTTTGATCCCTATATACAGTCAATCCTGTTTTTATGCGGTTTTTTTATGCGATTTCGAAGTAATGCGATTTTTTAGAAATGCATTTTTTTAAATGTACCATATTTTACGATATATAAAAATGTTAAATATTACATCGAGAGCATATATTGTTGTATTTTTGATAGAATAGAGAGAATTATAAACACAACCGACATTTGAAAAAAAAATACGATTTCGGACTGTTTAAATCATGTTGCATCTGCCATCGCTGAATTAAGTCCACCTAATTAGGTGTGTTACAGTCGATGAAACCATTGAAGCATCGGTAATATCAGCTGAAATGATTACTTTAGCACCTGAACTTGGCGAAGAAAGGTTTGATACCTTTAGCGAAAATTATATCGACGAATTACTTACAGATAAAGCTATAAGTGACGAAGATGTTCATAATTTAAATTTAATTATTGACAAAAAACCAGAAAACAATGACGAACTGAAAGAAATTCCAGTTTCTTCACTGCGAAAATAATTGAAGAAGGTATCAAACTTTTCAGTAAATTAGAAGATCATTTCTTTCTAAATGATTCAAATTCTGATCGCGCATTCAAGTTTCAACGATAACTTTAAAATATATATATATGGGTATAACAAACTGCATAAACAATTAATTATCGAAAAAGAAAATCTGAACAAACTCTGATCACTAATTTCATTGTTAGAAAACAACCATAGTTTTATGAAATTGATGCGCATACTATTTCTTCTGAAAAAGAGTGATTTAGAACCACATGCTTTAAAACACACATAGAATTGTCATACAGTGACTATTTTTTAATATTTTTACGCCGTGGTTTTCCCCTAATTTTCTTATACTTTGCGATTTAGTGTATATTTTAACTCGCTGTTTCAAAGTTATGCGGATTTTAAAATTTAAGTAACGCACCCTACTATTTCTATGGAAGTCAAGTTTTTTTTATGCGATTTTTTTTTGCGATATTTCGTGGAACACATCTACCGCATAAAAACAGGATTGACTGTATAGTTGTTTGTATGTGTGGAACATTAAACAAAAATATATATTTTTTTCTAATGAAAGATAATCTCATAAATATAATATTGAAGATTTGGAAAATGTTGCGTTCTTTGTTATAATGAGAATTTATGTCATTTCGTAATATAAAAAATATGAAAATTTAGAATGAACTTTCGTAAAATTATAAAAAAGTATTATTTGAATAATTTTGAAAAGATCCCTGTCATTATGTAAGAGTCTTACAGTTCTGTGAACATGAAAAATCTGAAAAACAACCAATAATTCCCTTCGGGTCGACATTTCGAATCATTTCGAACTGTCAATGGCGTCGTATGCCTAACATTTCGTGCCGCATGTCAATAGCTCAATTTGCTTGAAAAATAAACTCATTGGGACATGACAATCGCTGAAGCAATTGTTTCTGCGTCTCCAAGTCAGATAGGCACATTATTTGCTATCATTTTTTTGACATGCTTCCCATCGAATCCACGTGAATTGTGGAAAAAGTACAAGGATGACATGTCCGAAGACACTTTACACCGAATTCGCGTCAGTTCAGGGAATCCCGATCTCGAGGTGGATGAGGAGATACATAACCAGGTGTTGCTTTTGATCGAAGATATGTGTTACCTCATGCGCTGCATGATGCGTCGCCAGATCGAGGAATGAACGACGCTTTCAATCGAGAATCGGAACGTAAACGTGAATATGATCGAGATGCATTGAACCAATCACTTCGAACGAATGTACCACTGTTGAACCCCCAACAGAAAGTGTACGATACTTTAATGAAGGCAATTGATGAGGGAAATGGTGGCTTATTTTTCCTCCGCATTGGAAGCACTCAACCGAACTATGAAAGATCAGCGCAATGACTCAAAATGTTTTGGAGGCGCAATGATTCTACTATCTGGCGATTTTCGCCAAACACTACCAGTTATTCCAAGATCGACCGCTGCCGATGAAATAAACGCTTGACTTAAAACATCGACTCTGTGGCGCTATGTTAAGAAACTTCAGTTAACGACAAACATGCGAGTTGCATTTCTAAACGACCATCTGCCGCAGATTTCTCCAAGCATTTGCTGACTATCTGTAACGGCCGTGTTCCTGTCGACGAATCGAATGGATTGATTTCGTTTTTGCCGAATTTTTGAAATTTCGTCTCATCGAAGGACAATCAACAAAGTGTTCCTGAATATCATTGCTAATCACAAACATCATAATTGGTTGAGTGAACGAGCAATTTTTGCAGCAAATAACAAAGATGTGGATCATTTCAACTTCACAATTCAAAATCAAATCGTTGGTGCACTGTATTCCTTTAAATCTATCGACTGTGCCACGTGAATAACATCATTTCAATGTAATTAAAATACTTTTCATTTTTAATTTTGCACATTTATTGAACTTAATTCATTTTGAGTATTCATTCAAACTGAATTTAACTCATCCAATAAATTAACACAACATTTATTGATTCTGAGGCGGTACGAAGTTCGTCGGGCCAGCTAGTATTATATAATTTAAGATTTCGACTGAAGGTGCTTGGTGGAATTTCAATATTAAATTTGAATCGTTCAAATTATGTACACTCCCACAGATTTTTCAGACTCTTTTTCCAGGAAATTTTAGAAATTAATAGGGCACAGTTGCACAGTCTTCCGATTTTAAACGAAATATTAAACCTTTGGGGCTCTCCACTTCTATACCCTATATAAATAATATCATAAAACCTTTGCCGACAAACAAATAAATATAATTCTAAAAACCACTCACTACTCAAATCTTTGGGAATTCCCATGAGCTTATCCTTTTCGCCAGCGATGGCTTTAGACTCAGTGATACATTTATTTAATACATAAACACGAAACATCCATTTACTAAGCGTCAGTTCAAGTTCATCCGTGCGCTTGAACGCCTGAAGATGCCGAAAGGCGAAACCCGGGTCGTTAGTGACAAAATCTGTGGGAGTGTACATAATTTGAACGATTCAAATTTAACTTAATATTACTTC